>VWZV01007749.1:54075-118723 GCA_013397155.1 Irena cyanogastra
CCAAAATCATCAGTTCATCTCCAAGTCAATTTTAGAATTTTTTTTCTACTTTATCCAACAGACATAAAATCATCTGTTCTAAATTGACAAATATTTTTTATAATAATATATTTTTCAGTGAGTGTCATTTTTTCTGCAAGAGCCAACTCCACAAACTGATTAATTCATTCTCCACAAGCATTTAATGTAAAATAAACTTACAAAAGGCCAGCTGCAAAAGCTAGTACAATAAACTGCTTCTCTCCCAGAAACACAATAGAGAAAACAGGTATTTATTATTTGGATTTGATTGTTCACAGCTGGTGCTTTCATCAGCCAGCATAAATATTGTCTGTTCCCATACTAGAAAATTAATTTTCAAATTTTAATGCCTCAAGACAAATTTTATAGGGTTCAGATGCAGATGATTTTTTTTTTTAAATAATAAAGGATGACTTGCAAATTGGGTTCTTGGGTGAAACTCCAGGCTCACCCAGACCTGTAAGTAATTAGTTATATTGACTTAATTTGAGCACTTCTGTAGTCTGTACACTTACAGACTAATGATGCAAGAAAGGTGAAACTCATGGACTTAGAATCATAAAATCATAGAATTGTTGGAAGTGTCTTGAAGCACTTGTTTTTTAAACATAAATGTGGAGCTAATCAGTAAGATATTTACAGTTACCTGCTTTGTCTCTGAAAACTGCACCTCTAAGTTTAGTTTTAAGCCTGAACCTTTGGAATTACAATGACATACACAGAACGAGTGACATTTGAAGGAGAAAAGAATATTTTACTTAGAATTTTATAAAAATCTGGTACCTTGTTTAAGTCACATTTCATTGAGGTTAATTATCAGCACTTCCATTTTTTTTGTGTATGTGAAAGGTCACTGTTGTAAAAAACAATATAGGTCAGAACTCTCTTAATCAGCATTTTGGCAAAGGAAAAGGCCATTCTAAATTTCAGTGTAGCACTGTTTGCCTTATCAATCTCTTCAAACATGGGAATTCAAGCTAAAGCGATAAAATATGAACTTTCCATCTTGCCCTTTTTTTTTTTTTAAGAATACTGAAAAGGCCACATTAGTCTGAAGAACTGTCAAAAAAACTGAATAGTAGGATGAATATGAGCTTCTACGCTCGTGTCCAGATAGGAATTTTAAGTATCCTACTTCCTTTTTTAATTTAAGGTGATGAAAAATTTAAAGCTTAAGTATCTGGTCTCATAGCAGTTTGGGTAATCTCCAGAGATCTCTTCTGTTCCACACAAGCTCCAGTCAACTTTGTCATATCTTTCAGCTGGTGAAATCAGCAAGTAGTGTTTATCCAGGCCAGCAAATAAATACCTGCAGCACAGCACTTTCATCAGGAATGATCCTCCACCACTTTTTACACTCTGTGTTTAATCATTTTTGGCCACATTATCTTCTAATGAAATACATCCACAGTTTGGTTGGAACGTAGCATCAATCTCAGAGCACAGCAACAAGAGCAGTAGAGAATGGGAACTGAAGTATTCTGGATTCACATCAAATGACAGAAAGATTTAAGTAAAAGATTTAAGATTAAGCTACATTTCAAGAAAGTGGATACTAGCCAAAAGAACACTTCAGTTTTGCCAAGCATGCAAAAAAATTGCTCATGTTAAAGAAGATGACATGTTGAGAAGAGTACATTCAATTTTCCATACCTGATCATGCTTCTAATTACAGATATTTCTGGCTGATGTGGCAGCTCAGCATTGATCTGGATGACGTGAGCCTTTACAAAATGTCAAAAATATTATAGCAATGTCTGTAAACACTGAAGGCAAGCCACACCATTGCACAAACCAAGGATCAGTTTTTGTGTCTGACACAATCACTCTTCTCTTGGAGAGCCAGCTAAGATAAGAACAAGCCAAGAGCTTTCTAAGTATGACAGACTGGCATCCATAACACCCTGGGAAATATCTTTGGAAAACATACAGGATATTTTTGCAATGCAGCATAAGATCTGAAAAACCAAACATGGGGGTTTTTCTAAGCTACCAGCCAGGAGCTTCATCTGGAGGATCTGCGTGATGTTTGCCTATACTATGTTTCACATGAATTTCATGCTGAGAGCTGTTAAAAGAGAGGCTACCACAGTCAAAAGAAAAAATTAAAATAACATCTCCTTTTTTCCTCCTTATCATTGTTTCTTTGATCACTTCCATGATTTTTGTAATATGTATAATAAATATATTCTTTCTTCACTAACTGCTTTAAAATATTTGTTACCTTTAAACTGGTATCACCATCTGATATTATGAAAGACTTACCTAGAAAAAGTAAGTTAGATATATTATGCAAAACGGAATTTATTTGTTACGAATAATGCAATGTAAACATATGTTGGGTTTTTAAATTAAAGCCACTGCTTTTTATCATCTTTAGCTTTAACATGTGAGTCCTTACTTGAACAGGTTTAAGGAATATTAAGTAAATTTTTGGGATTAGATTGATGCATTGTTATAAATACAATATCTTTGATTTCTTGCCATGTAAAACAACTAACATAATTGCTTTCATTTATTCTGAAGTTTGAGGCTGAATTTACCAAATCTTTTATTCTTCCTATTATAATGCTAACAAAACAAATGTATCTATTTTTCTAAATGCATTTTTTCTAGGTGTCATCATATAAAGAAAAACTTCTTTGACTTACAAACATAAAATATCTGGAATCCAGGAATCAGCATCATCAAAAGTGAAATAAGAATCTAACCAAACTCATGCAAATAAATAATCCCTTGCTTGTATCATATTCACATTTTCACAGAATTCCACCCCAAACCCTCAGTCTTTTTAACACTTACGGCTGCTGAATCCAACCTTTTGCACTGCATAATGATACTGTAGATGAAACCAAGAAAAGCATTGCAATTAAAGTTATTATTGTAAAAAAATATTAGAACCACTCAGGTATGAAATAGACAATTTGAGAGTAGAAAATCTTTATACTTGCAGAAGAAGTAGATGGAGTAGGTGGCTGCTGAGGGCATTCAAAAACCTGGAGACAGAAGGGTCACTACTGCTTGAACAACCTCTGCTACTCCTCACCCTGGGGGCAGTGCATGGCTTGGGAGAGGAAGCAGGGCAGTTTCCAGCCTTGTCCTCACCTCCAGCAGGGAGAACAACCTGCATGCTGGGCTGGAAGAACCCACCTGCTCAGCAGAGAAGGTAAAATATATGAGTGGGGGAAACACAAGGACCTCCCTCCCCCCCAGAGCTCTGTGACTCCGTGCTCTGCCACTCCGTGCTCTGCCACTCTACAGCTGTAACATACTGCCCCCTAAAACCTCCCCTTACCATCCTGTCTTCTTTCATGTAATCCCTCCTGGCACTCAGCCTCTGCTCCCCATCCTGAGCAGTGCAGTCTGAAGAGGTGAAGGACAAGGCCACCAACACCATAGTCTTGGAGCAGAACGTTCATTTTGTCTGTGTCACTACACAACTGTAGGCTGGCTCTGGGGAGAAAGCCTGCTTTGAAGTTGAAATTCTCCTGAGCACCCTGGTCCGTGGTCTTTAATGGCCCATGTTGGCCAGCTTTTCCTCTTGCTTAAATTTAGGTGAATCTTGCTTAATTGTACTGACACAAGTGAGTGATTAATCAAATTTAATGAATCCCTATTTGAAGACGTTTCTGAAGGAGTTTCACAGGGCATGATTAGCTCAGTTCTTTAGAGCAGAGTGCTGGTAACACCAATGTGGTGGGTTTGATCCTTGTATGGGCCATTCACTAAAGAGTTGACCTTGATCCTTCTGGGTCCCTTCCAACTCAGAATATTCTGTGATCACACAGCAAATCTGTTTTACTCATGGAGTCTTTGTGTTAAGTAAAGAATACCAAATGGTATGTAAGCCTCAGACTTGGGAATTCACTACCAATAGAGAAAGCAAAGGAGGAAAAGGAATTTTAAGAGTAAAACGATAGAAAAAATCAAGGCATGTGTCCATTATCTACCTTGAATTACTGAAGCATTTTGAACATGAACCACAGCAATATGTAATTAGACTACAAAATATACCAAAGCTCAAAGTTACCATTTGCATGGGGGAAAAAAAGGCATTACCAATTATGCAGTTATTATTTCCTTCTTTGTCACTGCTGGCACTGTGCCACACAGTTAAATAATGCATATTTCAGAGGAGCAGGGTGGAGCTGACATACTAAGAGCTTTTGTACTTACTTTGTGCTTACTCAGGGCTCTGCACTGAGTATGAACCTACCATTCCTCAGGTCCTTTAATGTATGGCCAGTTTTAAAAACTTTCTCCTCTTCCATGTCTGATTTGAAGGAGGCATCCTAGATAGAAGCAAGGTTTGGATTACCACAAATTTGCCATCTGTGTGGTACAGAAATATTTTTTCTTCTTAGGAAATCAATAATTGGTAGGGAAATGCACAGGACTCCAAATACACTAATTCCACATCCTACTAACTTATCTCTGAAAACACTCAAAGCAGTTTTCTCTTGTGCCTAGTAATAGAAATTCATTGTCTCTCTGAGAATTCTGCTTTTCTTCAGACACTCCTATCAAGAGTCACCAGGTTCTCCAGAATGTTTATGTACGCACAGTTTTATAACGGGAGAAATTGCTTTTGGTTGTTCTGTCTCCTTATTAAAGTCAGAGATTATATAGGAGATTACATATTTGTCCCCAGAGAAAAAGAGACTGATAGCCTTTGCCAGAGAGGTGTAAAAAGCTGGAATTTATTTTCTTTCTTCCTTCCAACCCAAAGTATTAAAGGAAAGCTTTAAAAAGTGATGTTGAATGTGCAGATATGAACAATGTTTAAGTGCCAACAGCAATATATACTATACTAATAATATATAGTACTATTACTACACTACAGACCTATATGACAGGTTCAGCTTTGCTTTTCATTGAGTTTTTTCTTTCATTTTTAAGTGATAGTTTTAAGAGCCTGGGATTACCTTTTTAAAACACAAGGTCTATTCCTGAAGTAGTTATGGATAGGTTGTTACCTATTATTTTCTTTAAATTCTATCCCTGTTCCTGCACGGTAGCTGCACTGAGCGGCACAGATGCTGGCATGGTCAGCAAGGAGGGAATAACCTGGACTGCTTGTGGATGGGGGAGCAAAAGCCATACCAGGATAACTGACCCATCTGCACAAACAACCCTTGAAGACCTAAGAGATAGCTGTGACTCCAGCTTGTCAGGGTAGGGACAGAAGCAAAAGCAGGGCCACACCACTCTCTCTGGACAGACACCGCCATGCAGCAGCACCATCAGCTGTGGAGCCGTGGCAGCCTGGACTTCACCCCATGACCTGGCAGCCCAGCATCTCAGCCATGATGCCCAACACAGGTTGTCCCAGGCATATCAACTGCTGCATTTGGATCAGTCTCATGCTGGTTTCTGCCTGCACTGGAAGCCAAGTACATGAAATTAAAATGCTCACAATAGCAAAAAGGTTAAACTGTCTGCAAGACAACTATGCCCATGGAAGCACAAGAGCCCTGAACACTGCCACACACTAACTGAAACAGCAAAATTGGCTCAAAGTCCGTATCAGAGTTGTTACAGAGATTAACTACATTCCACAATTAGCTTGGATACAAAGCCCTTTGACCTCAAATAGAAAGTTCCTCAAGAACTTCACTGGCTTTTGATCCCGGCCACAGAGAAGAAAATGCAGTGGGACTTTCCAGATACTGATTCAGCTTTTGTTTATTATGCTCTAAGAGTATGGCTTCATATGCTGAAGTTAATTTAAAGCACAGTGTTTACAAAACATCTTCAAGTGGCTTTTTGAAATTGGCTCTGCTACTTTTATTTAGGTTTCACTGAAAAGCAAGGGGGAAAACATTTCACTGTTGTACTGATAGCACAAAAGCAATCACTCATAGTTTTGAAGAGGACCGTAGCAGATGTGAAAAACTAAAATATGTACTAACCTTAAGAAGAACACATTCTTCTTCAGTATTAGAAACAGTGTCCCCAAAAGTGTCCAGCCCAAGAAAAAGCTGTCACCAGCTATTTTGAAGCCTTGTCTCTAACTTAATAAAGCTCATAAACTATAGATAGAAGGGGAAACTCTTGCTAATTGGGAACAAAACACATAAAATAACAAAAAGGCTAGAGAGCTTTTATATAATTTTACTTCCCTGCAGGAGAAGTGTCAGGGGGATTAAGATATGACAAATGTTTGACAGGGTAGTAAATTCACTTTCCAAATTGCCTGTTTCTCAGTTACTACATTCCCACTGGACTTCATAATAAAGTCAGCTCACATCTTTCCATTCATACCACTGGACTTAGGAGGTGGACTGGCATTAACAGAACAGAAGTGCTCTTCCTGTGGAGGATTTAGAAATCTATGTATCATGGTCTTTTTTATTCAGGAGAAAAAAAATAATATTATAAATATTATTTTCAGAACAACAGAAAAACATATGTGTCAAGCAGCTGCATTGGATTACTCAGAAAATTCTAGCTCCCAGTGTCCTACTTCCAACACTGGCCAGTGGAAAATGCTTAAGATAAATATAGATAGGACAGCAAGCATGGGGTGGTTATGTTTTCAGGGTACCTTCTCAATCTCTAGCAATAACTAGCACTTACCAAGCTATGACTTCTAATAATCCACAATGGATTTTTCTTTATTTTTCTGGGTTCTGGTTTTGATTTATGGTAGAATTCCAGCACTCAAAACATCCAGTGGTAAGAAAAAAATTCCAGATTAACTACTCATTTTCTTAAAAATACTTTCATTTTTGCTTTTGTTGCTAATTTTTAATGTGGTTTTTAATCTACTAGTAATTGTCTTGAAAAATCCTCTTTCATCCATGCCATTCACAATTTTACAAACCTCATTTTGCCTTCACTCAGTTGATTGAGTATCAGACTGACGAATTCTGAATTACTTATTGTATTTATGACTAGTAAACAGTCTGTCTTTGTTTACCTTTGCAACCCTTTTATCTTTTCTGCTTTTACTAAGTCCTTCTGAAACAGGACTGAAACTGTACAAACTAGTTTTAACTACTGGCATGGTGCTGTGCTCTGTTGTTCTCTGCTCCCTTTCCGATCATTCCTCTGGCATGGTATTTGCTTCCCTGTATTACTGCTACTGGTCTCAGATAGGGTACTTTCATCAACAGGACTTGCTTTAACCCCAAGGTCACTTTCTGAAGCCTGCTCATATCCCATCATTTCCCAACATTTTAAAATAAGGGTAATTTTTTTTCCATTTTATTGTTCTTCTCGTATGTAAAGCAAACTACATTCTGGACTACGGTCTGTGGCCAGTGCACCCAGGAAGGTTGCTCTGCTCTAGTTTGGGTCTACTTTGAGACTCCCCAGCTTAAGAGAGCCAAGAAAGTGGTGAGGCAGGGGAGAGCTGCCAAGTGGCCAAGAGCAGCAAGAGAAGGGTCTGCAGGAGCTGGGAGGAGAGGAGAGATTGCAAAGGTGACAAAGCCCACAGGTCCTCGCACTGGCAAATGATACAACACGGGACCAGACACCAGCAAGTGGGACTGAGGTTGGACATTAGAAAAAAATTTTCACTGGGGATATAGTGCATCTTTCAAAAAAAAAAAATCCTGTGAAATCTGCATACTTGGAAGCTTTTGAGATTATGCCTAGACATCGACACAGCTGACTTGGTCTGGTGCTGGTCCCACTCTGAACAGCAGATGGGACTCGATGATTGCCTGAGGCGCTCCCAGCCAACAAGGCTGTGAGTCTGTGAATGAATTACTTCATTTTTACTCTGATGTATGATACTTGCTGATCTGTTTCTTTAGTCAATGGTGCAGAAAAGCTATCTGACTACCTCAATGAGTATTCAGCTTAATTTGATGTCTGTAGTTTTGACAGTGGCTTTAAAAAGATAAATCCCAGATCTATGGACATAGAGCTTGCTTAGTTGCAGGAAAAACTTCTTTGAATTGACAATGATTCATCTCAAAGATTTTACATCTTTTAAAAATATTCATCTAGCATCATTTGTTTCTTTGCATCTTCAAAAAGGAGAGCCCTTAAAAGAAAGTGTGTCTCTAGCACTTAGCACTGGGATTGATGAGGATAGCTCATACAATGTGATTCCTGCAAGCAGCCAGACAGATCAAGGGATCCTGATCTCCTTCATTGGCTGATTCAGTGTGCTACAAGCATAGGAGATGGTGAAAACCTTCAGAGAGATGAAACAGGAGTAAGTAGGTCTCAAATTTTCAAATATTCTAATATTTTTCCATCAACTCTTTCCCAAGAGTTTACACTTAATTTAAGGTCCATGAACTCAGAAAGAACTGTTTCCTTTCAGAACTAAAGAAAAGAGAGTGATATATCAGGTTTATTTCCAGTAATCAGACTTTGCAATTGGTTTTCTTTTGTCTTACTCACAGTATAAAATTTATTTTTCTGTCTTGTCCTTACTGCTTCTATTCTAGTTCCCAATGCAGTAAAGAAATTACTAGAAAAGCATTTCTAGCATAAATTCCAATGTGAATATAAACAATCTTAGTTCTGGTTTATATTAGCAAAAAACAACTGCTCTAAATATTGTTATGAAGAAATAAAATTTTATAGAAAATAGTGCAAAGTATATGACTGAAAATAATTACATTTAAGTTTGTAAGACATTAAATACACAATGAAAAATATTTTATAAGTATAAAACTCTTCATATCATGTTAGGGAAAACAATAATTATGTAAGTGCACAAGACAACACAATGTATTGTATTGACCAGGACAGGTAAATATTTTCCAAAAAGATAATTACAATATAGGCCATGTGCCTGTTTGCATTAAATAGCACTTCACTGCTAGGACCATAACTCATTGTCAATAATGCATAAAATAAGTTTTGCTTTCTTTTTGTCGCAATTTTTTTCTCCTTTCTTGGTTTCATTTTCTACACTAATTTCCAAAGTTTTAACAAACCTTGTGCTTAAACCTGCTCTTCAGAAAGAGAGAAAAAAAATCATTTTAAGGCTTTTTGACTGACCACAGCATATTTCATTATCTAACTTCATTATGATAACTTTTAAAATTAAGTTTGTGGTGTCAACCGAAGTAGTAGAAAATGCAAAATTCATTTACCAAATGAATTTATTAAGCACCAAAATCTTAGCTTAAAATTAGTTGCTTATCACACACTTCACTTGCCAAAGGAAATGCAAAACTAGTGCAGATGGAAACAGGACAAAAAATATTTGCACAAGAATGAAAACATGATTCAATTCCTCTGTAACCTTGAATTCATGGACTTCTTTTAGACAAAAGTAAATACTTCCACAATACAAAGTAAATGACACTGGCAAAAATAAAAACTTTAGTGACCTGTTATACTTTTATATTTCTGCAAAATGGAGGAAAGCTATTGCAAACTGATGCATCTCAATGACAAATTCTACCATTTCTCAGGTAATAGGGGCTGAAATGGCCCTGTGGAAGACCAGGCACAGGCACTTGAGCATGTTTTGTCTCAGACACCCTTACTGTTGTGACAGGACGCGGTGATTGGAAGAGAGAGTCTCGCTAAGATGGGGCAGTGCTGTTCTGAGCCAACTTCCTTTTCTGCCTTGAGACCCCTGCCCTGTGGGCCTGCATCAAGCCCCCCAGTCATCTCCTGGAGGACTCAAAATGGGTGGGGGAAATGGCATGGAAAATCTATTTCATATAAGTGGTGTGCACCAGATAAACAGTAAAACGAAATGGATCCATTCCCCTTGCTGTCTTTTTCTCTCCTTGTCAACCCCAGTTCCAGACTACCCCCAGTGTCAGGCTCAATGCAAGATCTCACAGCTGGTTCTTTTTCCTCTTACCTTTCCCTCTTCCTCCTTTATTTCTCTCCTCTCTTGCTTTATCTTGGCAAATGCAACAATGGTATTCTACCACTTACTCCACACCTGAAGCTTGCTGTGGGAGTTGGGAGCTTGTTAAAGTTAGTTGTAAAAGTTGTTATCTTGTTACCCAACACTTCTGAGACTAAACAGTGGACTAGTTCTCAGAGTTAAGACAATTAAAAAATAAACTGTAAGAGTTGAGTGACACTGACGTGGACTGGTGTCTGCTCTCCATAATAAGGAGACCACAAGGTGTAGCATTAAACCCAGCCCAAAACAAATTCAAATGATTGATGGTTTTGGAAATTCAAGATGAATTTGGGAATTCAAGGTGAAGTGCTGGCTTCCAGGAGCTTCCCACATAAATACTTACCAGGGGATATACCTATGACTATTTTTGGATTGGATTTACTGAAGGGGAAGGCATGGACTTGTTTGAGGGGAAGGAGAAGGGTGTTTGGACTTGCCCCTGCTGCAGTCTCACTACTACAAGCAGCACCATTCTCTCCTCCATCTAAGATAACAAATGTGAAACCTTGTATCTTACGTTCAGGAGCAAAGGAAAGGATTAACCCTGTCGTTAGTGACTATGAGGACCAGGGGATAATCAGCCCAAGTCAGACTCCTCTTTTGCCAGTGTGTGTAAACCTAACAGGAAGTGGCAGCTTGCATCCACTACCAGCTGGCCACCAGCATCTGAATGCAAACACGGGCCCTTGAACTGCTGCAGCTCCTAATATAGTCTTACTTTGGCTACCCAGGAACAAGACCACCCTGTTTCTGGCAACTATCAACATGAAATGTGTATTTTTTTATAGTCCTCCTGCAAGAATCAGTCAAGGAATGGTTTGCATTGACATGGGAAGGAGAGCACTATACCTCTGCTCAACTTCCCCAGGGATACTGGCATTCAGCCCTTTATGCTCCAGCTCAAGGACTGGCCCAAATTGGCCCAGAAGAGCAGGTCAAGATTTACCAGTATACTGATGATGTGCTAATTGGGTGCCCAGAGGTGGAGGCAGTGGACCAGACTGAGACAAAGATAATTGCTCATTTGGAGAATTTGGGACTCCATACCCTGACAGAGAAGATTCATCTCCCTTCCTGTGAGGTAAAATTCTTAGGAATCTGGCATAAAGGCCGGACAATATGCGTTCACCCTGAGACACTCTGGATCAGATCGGGTTGCTAGGAAATAAAAAAGAATTGCAACATGCCATACAACTATTATTATTTTGGAGAAAACACATTCCTGACTGTTCCATAATTCATGGAATTATTCCCTATATGATCTGACAAAGAAAAGGGCTGTTTGAGATTGGACACAGGTCCATGAGGAAGCTTTGAAACTGGGATGTACCAAGCTCTAGGGCCCAAACATTCCACAGACTCCTTGCATATTGAATGGGGGTTTGGCCCCCATGGGTTATCAATTCACATGTAGCAATAAGGATCCAAAAGGCCTAGACAACCTATTGAATTCTATTCCAAAAGCTTTAAAGATGGAGAAAAATTATATTCACCTCGGGGCTATCTGTAGTAAGCATAGCTTTACAGGAGGCAGACAAAATAATTAAAAGCCAACCCATTGTGTTAAGGAGCCCCTTTTCAGGTGTTAAAAGCAGTGACAGCAGGTACTCCACCCACTCCAGGGGTGGCCTCATGTGAAACTGTCAGAAAGTGGTATGTGCAGACAGAACTCCACTGTCATAACTGTGATGTTAAAAAAAGCCCATCAAAAGACCTTCCAATACAGGGTGTACTAAAGTGGCCCTAATGGGGTCAGTGTAAGTTCCCCCATAGAAACAGTTCCCTTATTTAGCTCCCAGATGAAAAACACACGGTTTACTGATGGCTCCTCTAAAAGAAAAGGCAAGATATGGAAATATGGAGCAGTTCTGTATGTTGACTCCAAGGACAGGATAACCACAGAGTGAGAAGGGACTACCCAGGCAGGCAAATCTCTAGCAGCGTGGAGTTCTATAAAGAATGAAGCAGAAAACATTGATCCCCCAGTAGGTCTATATTGATTTATATGCAGTGTTTAAGGGATGCACAGAACAGCTCCCTTTCTGGGAGCAAAATGAATGGGAAGTGAACTGACTTCTAACTTGGCAAAAATAAGTGAGAGGAAATCTTGCTTGAAGAAAGACCAATATGTGGGGTGGGTTGCTGCACATCAAAATGGAGATAACCCAATCTACTCCTCAATAATCAAGTTGACTCTCTTACTTGTCTTGCAGTGGCAATTACCCCAGACAAGGATAAAAAGGATAGTCTCCCCATCAACAGAGCCAAGAGATAAGTGGGAAACTACTGGAGTGGTTCCATATGAAGCAAGGCGCACTGGAACAAAGGGGTTGATCAGGGAAGGCCAGTGAGCCAAGAACTCTGTACTACAACCACTCCAGAGTGCAGTCATTGCCACTTGTGCCTGTACCACCACCTCTTGCACGACCCACCCCTTAACCTGAAGAACAAGAGAGGGTTTGGGGAAATATGGCAAATTCATTATGCTAGCCCTTTTAAAAAATATGAAGGCAAAAAATATATCTTAGGAGTGGAAGTTGTGTCTGGACTAATCCAAGCAGAAGCTTGGAGCCACAGGCAAACCAACACTTCTGAGTCTAAATAGTGGGCTAGATGCCAGAATTAAGACAGTTATAAGGCATAAGAGCTCCCTGACATGCAGATTGGTGTCTTTGTTCAGCTGGCAAGATTTTATCATGATTATCACTGCTGCTTCTGGGTTGTGACAGGCACTCAATTTTCACTAGTTTAAGCTTTATGCTAGCTGCACTATCTCAGACAGCAGTGAGATATGTGAAAGCCCATGGCAGCATTCATTGGTGGCCAATGATAAAATTAAGGAAGGGAAATTGATATTACTAAACACATTGAAAGAAAAGAGTAACTCCCTTCTTTGTCTCTTGGCAATTGGAAAGGCCAAAACTGTGTAGCTGGTCTTATAACACAGCAACCATCCCATCCAGTGTCTTGGAGAGGTCCTTTCCCCACTTCCACCACTCCCTAAAAAAAATAATTTCTGTTGGAGGCATCAGTTATCAGCAATACAAAGTCAAGCCTGGCACCTTTTACAGGATAACATCACATCTTCAAGGGTGACAGTGATGGAGATTAGAACAAAGGCTAGCAACCAGCCTTTGCAAGTGTTTCTGGAGAAAAGCAGGTGCAGTCTGCAGGCTGAGCCACTGTAAAGGGAGATCTCCAGTGTCAGCCATGCCCAGGGCAGATGCCTTAGGACTGACCTACAATCAAGTATAGGGCCATCAGAGCCACACAAAGCTTCCTGTTCCACTCTCTTCTCCCAAATACCCTGTATGCAGACACAGGGAGTGGAGGATACAAAACTAGTGCATTCAGCTTTTGTACCACAGGCTGTGCCCTGTATGGCAGAAGCGTCAGCCCCATCAGCAGCAGACTTCCATCTGCTTTACAGCCATGGAGCAGTGTGATGCACCTGCAATGAACACTTAAGGGACTGAAATAAGACCAAATTCTAGGAGAAAGGAAAACTCAGATAAATCTGCTCCTCCAATTCCAACTCAGGCTGTTAACACAGTAAGAGGGGCCATGGGAGAAAAAAAGACTCATTCCCACTTCATAGTTGTATTGACTGGTGTGTTTTATCACAGACTTTCATTTCATCCTGAGACTCCTAGGCTGTTGCATAGTTGCCTTGTTTTGGGAACATATGCAGGATGCTTGAAAACTCACATTTTTTATCCAGAAGAGCAGATTACTTCAGCTACTGATAGCATGAGGATGTGCAAGAACAGTGGCAGAGTACTAAACACTGCACCAGTTACTGAGGGTTTTCAGTGCACAAAGAAAGAGACTGGAAAGAAGAGATGTTACATGCAAGTACAGTAAGAGGAAAAAAGCTGAAAAGTCTCAAAAAATACATTAAGGGAAATTTTCAAGGCATCAGTTTTGGTGTTAAAAAGACTACATTTTAAACAATGTCATTTGGATCAATACAATATAAAGGGACAAGTGTTTGTTTATACCACGTGAAAATGTTCTAAGAGATGCATTTTAATAAATTTAGTAAGAATTTTTGGGAATTTTCAGAAAAACACACTCAAAGGATCTTCAAGGAGTTAAAATGTAGGCAGGGTGTTCTTAGATGCATTAACATTTCTGTGAAATGAAAGTTCAAACAAGACCTTTCCATCTTATATATGATTTAAGCCAATAGAGAAATAAAACCCTGCTATGTTAATGGGAACCATTGCTTTCACTGGGATTGCAACAAACCTCATTATAGTCCTACTTTAATTTAAAGTTGGATCTGCAAACTCAAATTAGTACTTTTTGTTTGAGGAAGACTTCTTAAGCTGTATTGAAATTCAGCAGACAAAGATAAATGCTGCTTTCCTGCCCATCTCCCAGTTTCTCAATTTCCATGTGCTTCAGATCATCTCACAGACAGCTATTCACTGATCAGCATCATTCTGCAGCTACCTACAGGTTTGTTTCTGCCTGTTCCTCTGCCAGATCACTGATCTCTGTTTTGTACTGCTAGTATACAGCTCATAACACACTATATAATTCACCATATACAGTATATAATTCACCTTGCTCCAGCTTGGGTCTGGAGCATAAAAGCCTTCTGGCTCTGAAGGAATTAACCTTTAATGTGTCAGCCTGTTAGAGCACCTCAGCTGATGTTATAGCACAAACAGGAAAATTACATTTCTCATAATAAATGCACAGGGGATGGGATCAGCCACGGTGATGGCAGTGATTTACCTGGAGCTGCTGGTTCCTGACCCTTTCACTGGTGTGAGGAAAACCCCTCTCAGAGGGCTCCACTACCATCTTGGTGCAGATGGATGCTGCCTGGCCCTCAAAGTCGGTGAAAGGAAGATGCAAGTACCAGTACCCACCCAGACTTCAGCTGCAGTGGCTGGAAAGGTATGAGAGGGTTGGAGAAGCAGTAACTCTGTCTTTCACCTGAGTATTAAGTGTCTAGAGCACTTAGGACAGCTAAATGCTCCAAGACTAATTCATAAATCAGTGGTCTTTCCTACCAGCAAAGAGAGATACCAGAGAGGAAAGGAGGCTTCTCTGCTCCCAGTACAGCTTAAAAGTGACTTTCTCTTCTACCCTCACCTACTTGCTAAAGGACTTCTCTCATGACAGACTTTCAGCATTTAATCAAAGACTGTTTTGTTAACTGTGGATGAAGGGAGATGCTTCCACAAGACCAGACACAAAAGGAATTGTGATCTGAGACATACCCTTGCCTTCGAAAGTTGCTGCTCACACCCCCTACCTCAAGTGCTGGTTTGGGTGGCTTTCAGTGGAAAATGGCTAAATGGCACCATTGGCCATGCAGAAATCATAGTGACAGGTAATTTAAAACTTTTTCAGGTGTCTCCACATGATGCTGAGATCCCTTTCCAAAAACTCACTCTCATGTCACATGATCAATATTTTTAGAAGAAATACTGTGACATGATCAATGGCTAGATGCACTTCAGCAAGGTCCCAGTTAAGGTTATGAACCTGATACCAGCTGCTACGAGGCACATTGAATAATCTGGACTCGAACAATGAAATATGAATTTTTGTATCACCTATCCAAAACAGAAATACAAGTCGTCTCCAGGACTTAGAAGTCTCCTGGGAATTACTGCTTTGGAACAGGTGCTAGAAGCCTTGGCAAACAAGTGGCTGAGAATGACTCCTTAGAGTGACACTGTGGCCTAACTTGGAATATAATTTATGTGGTCCAAATGAAAATTCCCCATGTCACTAAACAAGAAATCTGCATTACTTCTTTTACGTGATTGCATTTCAGCTACTAAGTCCAATTCCAGTGTCCTCAGATAATGCTGAGAGAAGTCACTTAAAAGAAAATGAAGAAAGAATCACATTAAACACCCTTTAAAACCCCTTAATTTTAGTGAAGATTTCCCTTGTGACCAGGGCAGGTTTTGAAATGTCTTGGTCAGTCTAATAAAGTATATATGGTGAACAGAAATTCAATAACAGAAAAAAGAAAAAGGCAGAATCAATCCAGAAAGTGAAGGGAGACAAATTCAGAGAGGAAATACTTTTAGAAATGCATTTTTAGACATCAGAACACATACTAAGGCCTGTCTATTAGTGGAACAACAAACAATCAGCAAGTATAAGATAGCAAGCATGGCAATGAACACACAGAGAAGATGCTAGTTCTGACAGCAAATTTGAAAACTTCTTGTGCTGGAGACAAAGCTGAAGACCATAATTCAATGTCCTGAATGTTTTCACATTTCGATAACATTTTGATATTTTGCATGTACTTGCTGCAGCAATTCTGCCGAACTAGTCCAACCACTGACTGCAACAAGGATAAACTGCAGATGAGGAAAGACTGAAATGGTAAAACTCATGTTTTGGCAGATGTGTTTTTCCCTCAACAGCTTCTCAAAGTCAATTCAAAACAATGCCATAATTTTTTTTTTCTTAGAATGAGCTCAAGAGCAAAAATTGAGATTATTAGACAATTCAGAGGAAAAAATTGGAGCTGTCAAAGTGTGCTGCATAACAGAAAGGTCTAACAGGGATGGGGCTTGTTCAGTTTAGAATCCAAAGTTTCACAACAAGTACACCAAACTAAATCTCATGCTGAAAGCAGCAGAAACCAGATTAGATTCTTCTACTTCTCCATGGTAACACAACTAAGACTTGACATAAGTTTATGATGGAGATGACAGAAGTGTGGAGAAGTACATGAGGACTACAAAGATGTGAGGTGGTTATACAGGGAGAAAATTAAAAGGCCAAAGTTCAACTACAACTTATTCTCACTAGAGCCGTAAAAGGAAAGAGAAAATGTTGTTACAAATATATCAGCAACAAAATGAGAGCTATGGAGAATCTTCATCCTTTACCTGACACTAAAGAAAACATAGAGACAGCAGACCACAGGGTACTCACCCCTACCCTGGAACACAGGGACTGGAAGTAGGATACAGCCCATATAATCCAGGAGGAAATGGTTAGTAATCTGCTACACCACTTAAAACACCCATAAGTCTATGGGCTCTAATGGGATCCACCCAAGGGCACTGAGGGAGCTGGCAGAAGAACTTGCCAAGCCACTTCCAATCATTTCCCAGCAGTCCGGAACAACTGGAGAGGTCCCGGTTGACTGGGAGTTGACAAATGTGACATCCATCTACAAGAAGGGCTGGAAGGAGCATCTCAGAAGCTACAGGCCTGTCAGTCTGACCTTGGTGGTAGGGAGGGTCATGGTCCAGAGGATCTTGTCCATGCCATCACATGGAACATGCAAGACAATCACAGGCTCAGGATCAGCCAGCATGGTTTATGAAAGGTAGGTGCTGCTTGATCAGCTTGACCCCCTTTTACAACACAGTATTCCTGCTGGGTGGATGAGGGGAAGGCTGTGGATGTTTTCTACTTGGACATTAGTAAAATCTTTGATACTGTCTCCCATGGTATTCTCCAGAAGAAACTGCCGCTGCCTGCTCATGGCTTAGACTGCAAAAGCAAAGCAGCGATTTTTAAGCAGATTCCACAATCCTTTGCAAGGCAAAAAAAACCCACCAAAAAACATCAATCAACCACCCGAAGGATTTCTTCTTAGTTCAGTAGTTTTGAAACTGATGGATAAAGAAAACCCCCAAAGAAAAATCCCTAATCCATGCAACTGAAACTCCTGAAAGTGTTCCTTGGGAAGGAAACAGTTCCTGACAAGCCTCATTCCAAGGCAGGGCAGACCATTTCTGAGTTGGATTTGGACTGTGTTTCCCA
The DNA here is from genome assembly GCA_013397155.1 of Irena cyanogastra. NCBI lineage: Eukaryota > Metazoa > Chordata > Aves > Passeriformes > Irenidae > Irena > Irena cyanogastra. Next base: position 71,699 of record VWZV01007749.1, read on the forward strand.
TGGAATGCAAGACGGTCTGGAAAGAAGAACCTGACTTGGAAAGGTAAGAGAAGAATTTCAGCTTTTGAAAGCTATGTTAAAAACACTGAACTTCTGCAAGTTGAATGATCCAGTCACTGAAGTAGCAACATTGAGATGCAGATAGCATAGGCTACATGGCACCTTTACAGTCATGTAAGTTGTCTCTTTTTTACTAATGTAGACCAAGATTATAAAAAGTTTAAGTACTGTTTTCAGCAGCTTAGATTATGAGTTTTAATTAAGCACAAATGAGTCCCTATTTCTAAACAGAGTTTTGTTTTGAAAGCATCTAAAGAAGAACATATGAACACTTGACGAAAGAGCATTTCACAGGTACTTCAGGCCAGCTAAAATGCACTCAGAGGATATGTATATTTTGTATTGAGTGCTGGCCCTGATGCCTTTTTGTCATCAAAATATGGGCACTCTCTCTGTGACCATTTCTAAAATAAAACCAAAGCAGTGTCTAAGTTAATCTTCATAAGATAACTTTTCAGGTAAGAAACTGAATCAAAATAAACAGGGAAGGAGGAGAACAAATAAACCAGCAAACCATGAGGTGGGGCAGGAGGGTTATATTCCCAGGGGTGCAGGCGCCCCAGGGTCTGGCTCTCAGCACGCTGCCACAGCCCCTTGGACCAGGGTTTGTACCGAGCCTCCTTCCCTAGCGGGGCTGCCAGAAAAGGGGGATGGTACTGGAGGGGACCCGGCCTGCCGCACTGGGCGACCCCGACTGCACCTGCGGCTGCTTCTTCACACGGCACCGCACCCGAGGACTTCCCTAAACCTCGCTTATCCTCTCTTTTTTCCCTCCACGGGGCAGCGGTCTCCGGTGCATTCCCGCGAGGACTCAGTTTTCCCAGCTCCCCCCAACAGTGCCGAAGGCTCCCCGCCGGCACCGGCACCGATACTGGCATCGGCACCGATACCGGCACCGGCACCGGCAGCGCTGCCGCCGCTCCCCGCCGGGCTCCGGCCGGCTCCCCCCGCTCCGGCACTCACGACCTCGCCGGCTCTCCTGCCCCTGCATCCCGCGGCTCTGCCGGCGGCCGGGGCGCACCTGCAGCACCTCCAGATGCGTCGGCTACTGAGGGAGGAGGATCCAAGGGGACGATCTCCGAGATGGAGGTGGCCGCAGCACGGTCGCCTACGAGGCGGCGGTGCCGCCCCGCCCTGCCCGCTCCTGCACCCCGGGGCACTCGGGTGCCTCCCGACCCATCCTCGTGAGTCAGTCACAAGCGGGAAGGGCGCCCCGCGTCCTACTCCTGGCCTCTCAGCCTCTCTTCACCAGAAATAAACTTGAAGAGGAAAAAAAAAAGAAAAAGCAGTTCCAGTGATAAAAAAAAAATGTTTGGAAGTTTTGAGACAAAAGCAGGAATCTGAATCAATACACTTTAGAAGAATTCCATGCTGATCTCTTGAAAAGAAAACACTGTTGTCCCGAAACGGATTCATTCACCCAGTGTGCAAAAGGCTGAGCTGTGCAAAGTAGAGGTATTTGATTTATTTGCAGTTCTGTGAGAAAAGGGTGGTAGGCAGTAAATCCACAAAGCCGGCATACTGACTATCAAAACTTTCCAGACACTAATGTTGATTGGCTCCCAATTATACAGTCTTCCTCTTAATTAATACTCAATCTTCTCTTGGTTGAATGATTCTCTTGCTTCATATGCTAATCAGCCTACATGCTCAATCTTCTTTCAAGCTGGTGCCCACTTTTCTTCAGCTGATGCCTTCCCTTCTTCAGACAGATCCTTTCTCGATCCAGTGGGCATGATGTACTACTGGAATTACCTAGTTTAATAAGTTTGCCTTGTTTTGTTCTTCATAATCTGGCATTATATTGGTCATTTCACCAAGTGTCGCTGGTTCAGCACTCTGTTATGTCTGATTTCAGTGACGTGCTTAGCTTCTTTCTTCTGTTCTTTTTTCCTACAGCTGCTACAATTAGTGAGACATGCTAAATATAACTTATCTATTTGGGAGTCATACACGAACATTAGAGTATGTCAAGTACACTGAAGCCACGTATCACAGCCAACTGAGGGCTGCAATTTCTGTCTTCATTTCCTAATAAGGAAAAAAAAAACCCACAAATTAGGAGTCAGTGTGAATACAAGCCTGAGAACCCTGACAACTTCTTCATCAAAAGAATCAAGAATCTCTACATACATACAAGTGTTAGTAATATTTAGTCAATACATGTGCTAACACCATCACAGTGTCTTTCTAGCCCCACTAGCTTCAAACATGTACTTAGGCACCCAAAACAGAGAGTAGGCCAGAGAAACTGCACGGATCTATCTCAAGGAACAAAGGATCTTTATCAAGGTGCTTTCAACAATAAAAAAGAAGACAGTTCCTGAAGAGCCAGTACTGAAAGCTGGAACTAAAGCTAGAAGTAGACATAGAAAATGAACAAAAAAAATCAAGTCCAGTCACAAGAGCACACAAGCCCCGACATAACACAAACAAATCCCTCCTCATGCTAAAACACATTATTTTGCTAGATGAGAGAAGGGTGCATTTTTCAGGAATGGCCTCCTTGGCTAAAGAGAAGAGGCCTCCTCTTTTTTTTTAAGGCAGACTTAGAAGCATAAAGAATTTTATGTAATTTCATGCATAAACATTTGAAAGACAAATGGATTCAAGGATCTTGAAGACTCAACACTCAATCTATCTAAAAAAACTCAGTACTGAGAATGTCTGCCTGGGACCATGGGTGCCTGTGGAAGATTTCTGCTGAGTTCCAACAGCTCAGAAATCCTCTCTCAGAGGAGGAGATTAGAGAGTTGGACTCATTAGCATCAAACCATCCTAGGCAGAAAGCTCCCCACATGTCATATTAAAGATGCTTGAGCCATGCCAAGCTGAAAAAGTCTAGTGAGCCTACGGAAAAGCCTGAAATTCTTGTAATGTTTCATATTTAATTTCTGTTCAAGAATGGAATGAGTGCTATCCAAGTGTTATCATGTGTGCCTGCCTGCAAGGGGAGAAATAGGAAGTGTCAGACTGAGAAAAGTGCTCAGCTTTCAGAGTCCCCCATCCTGGAAAAGTTCTTCAGAAGGACTAGTAACAGACAGATTAACTAGTTTGAGAGGTCTGTGTAGGTGGACTCATTGCCTTTTTCTGCCGAAATTGCCAACAATTATGCCAAATTCAATAACGGGTTTGCAATATGAGTAGATGTCTTCTATCCTGAAATGAAAGTCTTGTAACACAGGCAACTAAGCAGTAAAGAGTCATGTGAAAAAGAGTTCACTCCTTACAATTTTTAAAAGTTTAATAATAACAGCATAAAAGAAGGATAATATTTCCAGCTTTGGGGTGCTTTTGATGAATGACCAAAGAGCAACAAGAAAACCTTAAAACCATGTTCTCTAGATACGGTTCCATTGCTGGGGTTACATGCATATTCATTAGCTTATATATTATTTAAACATTCCTGAGAGCTTTTGATGTTGTAGGGGCTCTTCGTGTTTAGATTTCCCATCCTGACTTATCTGTATGACATCCTGAGATCAAGTCAACAAATTTTATTCCTTCCCATGATTTCCTCCCTGTGGTTTCACACTTTTCTGATAAGGGGAGTTAAGGAGCTTTTCCCCAGTCTCCTCTGGTGCTCTGTTCTTGTGTCACTCTTATCTTACCACTTGGACAGGTCAGTCAGAGGATGGCCTTACACAGTTCTACTTAGTTACACAAAAGCTTTTTTCACATCTTGCGTTTTGCAAAGATCTATAGTACAATACGTTCATCACACTACTATTCCTATAAGCAATACATGGATATTATATTCATTACACTACTATTTCTATGAGCAATACAGTACATACTTAAGCTGATAGATTATATTATATTAACAATCAGCTAAAAAGAGTTATAATTTGTACCATATCTAAATACTTATGATCAATAACAACATGCAAAAGCTAATGCATAAATCAAAACCCAATATTATCTGGTCATTTTTAACAGTGATAAATAATTGTGAGCATGTACATACGCATAACATGCGTAACACATAATACCATGTGACAGAAAGTGCTATAAGACAAAGAAATTACCTCCACTAATTCTGTTTTGTCTGGATTTTCCCGCTGTTGGTAAATACACACGCTAAGAACAGAATATAGTTTTGCCATGCTTGATATACTGACGTTCTCAGTTGCTGCAACAACAGCATCCAACACTTTCTGAAAAAAAAAAAAAAAAAGTGGTGGAAACTACAGTTCAGAATAGGACAAGGTATGTCCTACTTTCATATATTGTTAAATAAAAGTGGCACTTCGGAGAGCTGATTAAATATCTCACAAGATTTAACTGGAGAAAACAAGTTAATTTCTCACACTTCAGACAAAAGAAAGGTTTAAAGTTCAGACAGTATTTTCTTACTCATCAATCTATGACATCAACGATCATAACTGTAATCAACTCCCTCCAGAACAGTAGGGAATGACACAATCCACTTCGTTATAGAGAAGCTGCCACTGAAAACCCACGGTTGTATTTCTTTAGAAATGCAATACAGGGCCCTGGAAAATATGTCTTTGGAAGCCAGGCTACAGATCTTCCAGATACAGCTGTGTCAGCTGGAAACAGAAGCTCTTTAGGTGTGGGAATCAGAAAGAAATCTTCACACATGCAAGAGGATTTGATTTTCAGCCTTGGAAGAAGTCTATATTGATGTGAAAGCAAGGTACACAGACATTGAACAGAAAAATCATGAACTTATGTTTCTATAGTTATAAGTAAGAATATGCCTTAAGTAAGTCAGAAACTGCATTAGATAAGATGATGACAGGTATTGTAGTGTAGTAATGTAGTAATGTGATTGTAACAATAAGCTAAGACTTTAGATATTATAATAGAGGTATATGTGTGTATGTCTGGTGGCAGCACATTGGACAAAAGTATCCACATTGCAGTAGAAATAAGTAAAGGTGATAGGTCAGAAAAGCAAAATAAACTGTGTGGCATCAGCCTATTGGGTCAGAATGTTATATACTGCTGTGTAACGAAGAACCTGGCACCATCTTAGACTATGGGCAACTGCTTGCTGTCTTATAAATCTCACGGCCTCTGAGACTGATGTTATCTAAGTAATAAATTGTTCTTAGTCTGTTTGTGGTCCTGTCCCTTTGACTAATGCGAGGACAGCTACACTTTGGTGCTCACTTTTACCCATTAGCTGTATGTGTACTGTGCCAAACACCTGTTAGCTCCTACCTTTCAACTCAGGAGTGGATGAACTAGCACAATGACCACCTGTAGCAAACTACCAATCTGTCACACAGTCCCTTCTGTTGTGGAGATGTGAATGTGATAATCTGTGGAAATGCAACACTAGCAAGCTAGTGGCACCACTGCTGTCCAGTAACTCTGTGTTGTGTGAGGTTGTGAAGCTATAGCTTAAGAAAGCAGCTACACCAAATGAAAATATTACTGCCTCACAGCTGCTTTAGAGCAGCATTAACTCAGCCCTGCTCAGATCAGTTAGCACAAGATTCAAGTATTTCTCTGAACTTCCTTCAATCCAATGGGCAGCTAAGAGGCACAAAACCCACACAGCATGCTTTCAGCTGCAAACGCAACACATAGGACATGACAGAGGTGTGTGGCCAACATTCCCAGTGAAACGACTTCTAATTGCTGCCACATAGGTGAGGGCATGTTTTTCTATTTGTTCATCAAGTTCTATGCCTATTACCAAGCAAATAAACAAACAGAAACTGCCACCAATCAAACCAACTTAACAAACCCAAACAAATAATAAAAAAAGCTATCCCATAAGGAACCAAGCAGATATATTTTGGAGGTTCACTCAGCTTATTGACTTCAGGAAAGTTCCAATGAGGTTCTCTGGTACAAGCGTCACGTTCCAGTAACACTCATGTTAAGGAAGCAAATTTTCTAAACAGACAAGTTTCATGACTGTAGCTTTCTCCTCACAGCTGAAAAATATGTATAAGATAAAACATCTATAAGGACTCTACCATGCCATTTCTCCAGCTGGAAATAACTTTGGAGTAAATGCTATTAGCACTCTGACTCTAGAAAAACCTGTGTGGTTTCTCTCCATAGGCAGGCAGATGTGAACAACAAAACACCCTAAAATTTGCTTCCTTAGGACACCAGTCTCAGAAAGGTAGTTTGACTTCTACAAATTATGTCACAGCTTAAAAATGGGACAGAAATTGTGTGGACATGCCCCTTCATCAGAGGGGTTTCCACTCTGGTCATATTCTCCCCATACAGAGGAAACATCCAAATAATACTACCTTTCTCAGAGAAATGAACAGCAGCCTCTTCTGCTTTGACTAAACTCCAAGATTTCAGCTATCAACTTCCCAAATTTTCATCCAAGGAATATTCTCGGAAACTCATGTCCTTCTTTTATACCCTCTCTAATTCAAGCTAAGGGACCTCTTTTACCCCCTGTAGCAAGGCCCACTTTTGACCCTTTCCCCAGCTACAGCCTAGGAAAACAACTTCTCTCCTACAGAGGATTGGAAAAACCTTATAACTCTGTAACTGTAGGATGGTAAAATTCTAACACTGAATTTTGAAAGAATTTTGGAAAAGCAGGTATTAGTATTTTATCCAGGATGTGCTTTACGTCAAACTGATAATTTCAGGTTTAAAGCCATAACTGCTAAAAATCAAGGTCCTTTTCCGTTTCCTAATACATGAAAACATGCAAACAGAAAAACAAAACTACCCTACTCCATTCCATCATAAAAACTGCATTAATAACTAACAGTACTAGAAGGCTGTCACTGGGCTATTTTAAAATTTAACAGGCCCTTTTACATTAAAAATTAGTAAGAGAATCCCATCTTCTAAAATACAGCAAGAGCAGCAGTTACACCAGTTGCGGAAACAACTGTCATAGTCTCTCACAAGCTGAATTATTTCACAAGCTGTATATCCCTCTCGTAAATCGTTTGAGTTGGCATTGGTTAACAATCGACTTAATTTACAACCATAAAGAAAATGTCCCACTTCAACATTAACAGAATTGAAGTCAGACTTACTCTGAGCTCAGAGTAATCCACATATACTCCTCGTTTTTTAATTTTGATTGCTTTCTTGTCCAACACTCGTGGTTGCCCATCCACCTGAGAACATCTTGCAGGAGGGTATACCTGCAAATCTGGAGTGAAGCAAATTTAAGTCAGGATTTCTCTTAATGTGGAATAGAGTATCTGCAAAGTATCCTGTACCTGAAGTAGGGTACCTCTCTGCAATAACAGAGAAAAAGTTTTGTCAATTCATGGTGCTCAAATGCAAATACATGAAAGATGATTGACAAAGAATTATCACCAAAGCAAATACTGTATTAGCTGTTAACTTAGAGTAACAAAGTTTGTATGTAGAATATCCTTACCTGGATTGTTTCTTGATGTAGGAGGTTCAGCAGCTTGCTTCATAATCAAGTCCTCATAAAACCCTTTTCTTTCAGGAGAGGTAGGCCGTGGGATATTGAAAACTTCTTCACGATTAGTATTAAACAATGTTTTTATCTAGACCATGAGAAGAAAAGAGATTTCAGATATAAGGCCACAATTTTTTTTAATTTTCTATTCCAAACAGATGAGTGCATTTCTAAATTACACTGAATACTCATCTAGATAAAACAAGCTTTAAAAGTTAACTTCTTGGACATAAAAGGCTAGATTTTCATAGCATTGCAGTCTAAAATACCTTTTGTAATCAACCTTTTTGAATTTAAGATCCATGAAAAAAGTATAATAAACCAATCAGAAAGGAGTGACATTCACCACCCCAAATACTGCTTATTGTATACTTACCCAGCCTGATGTCGTTTAGCTTGAATATTTATGACAGCTACAGAGGGAAGAGGCAGGGCTTAGCAGACAAGTGCCAAATTTTTGGTAATGTGGGTTTTTTGTTCTTTGTTTGTTTTTTTTTAATTTTAGAAGGCACTTATTAATTTTATAAAAACTTTGCTACTTGGACAAAATAATCAGAGCGGCATATTAATATTTTAAACACCTTCCTTTAATGAACACTCTCAGATTCTAGAAAGCACAGCATGTGTTCTTAATTTTGTTAAGAAATACAACTAAAAATTGATTTTCAAGTTCCTTAAATAGAAGTTAGTCCTTAGCTTTTTAATTTGCCAAGTTTCCACCTAGATGAAGAAATTGATTTTTTGTGAAATAATTTAAATTAGAAATTACATTCTACCGCTAACAGTGTGACCACAGTACTTTTCAGTAAAAATGTTTTCAGAAAAACAATCTTTTTTCCCAGCTACCTTTCAAGCACTGTGTATTCTTCACTAAGTATACACCAAACCATCTTGAAGCTACTGAACTGGTTGTCTGAAGTGTATCTATATGTCTGTCTAGTAAGCACAAGTGTGTGAGAAGGGAGAAAAAGTTGGGTCAAAGTCAATCTCTTTACTCAGAAAACACTTTAGACAAATGCTTTCAGCATAGTTAATCTAAGCAAATTTTAAGAGACAGGGTTCTGGTGCCTGAGTAATAACATAAATCTGCTTAAGAGCAGCACAGTACTCCAATGTTTCAAGGAACTGTAAGTTAGCAAGAAACTGAATAACAAAGAAATAAAAGTATTGACAGAAATACCTCTTCAGGGAGATCTTCATGTGGCACATCAGATGTTGCAAGGAGCAAAACTGGAGCAAAGTATGGAATGTTATTCAGCAATCCTGTAAAACCAGCTTTCAGTGTAGGTCCAACAGCCTCCCACCACGAAGAGATTTGTGGGATATAAATGATACTTGGTGCTGTTCTTTGAGCTTCTCGTATCAACTGGTAAAATGAAAGCTTGGATAAGAAAACTGGATCATGTAGAAGAGGCCACTAAGTAGCTACATATCAGTCAGACTATCTTGTGAAATAAGAGTGCATAAAGCCAAGACATCAAGACAAATCAATAAATGAACAATTCCTTAATAATAAGGTAACATTTTCACTTCGACTCAAACATAGACATTCCTATGCAGACAGAAGCAGAACTGAATCAGATTTCAAAACTACTTAGGGGTAAGATAACTCCTAAAGAGTTATCAAAACTCAAATGGTGTGATGATGTGCCTGAAAAATCAAGACTAACCATTCAGCAAGATCTGTTAACTTGGAGGAATCACTACACAACAGTGACTGCACCATTTCCAGTTCAGTGTGGGCATACCCACGTTAGACTGGAGCACAGCCTGAACAAAGACCTCTGTGAAAAGATGAGGGCTAACACAGTAAAAGAAGCCTGATCACAAATCATGATTTCAAGATCATTTTACAAGAAGTGACGAGTCCTTAGCCTGCCTGAAGAGTTAAGTCACTCACAGCCTCTCATTCCTCTTATTATCAAAGTATCCATCAGATCACAGACCACTGCCCATAGATGGCACCTCAGTCACAGAAGAGGACATGAATCTACTGCGTGAGGGAAGTGGCAACAGTCCTTTCACATGGCAAACTTCTCCATGCACCATTTCAGAGTAACAATATGCAGGGAGTTCCTGTCACAAGATAGGAAATGTGTGGTATATCCATGCAGTAGACAGCATATTTATACAGCCATAGGCGCAAGCATGACATAACAAAAAGAGAATTGTTCCTCCTGTGCAGCAAATGAGTATCCAGTCACATGATTTGTCTGTCCTGACTTGTACAGCTCTAAAATGCTGCTAATAAAGATAAAAATATTTTAATACAGTGATGTCAAGTAATTAAATTGATTTCCTGTCTAAAAGTAAAAAAATCAAATCTGCAGTAATCTGCTTATATTTATTTTTTCTAGTTAAGGGACACACATCAGTTTTTACATTTAAGCATTCCATGAATTGCAATGCTTTAATTGCATTTCACTTGCAATTTTCACTTTGTACAGCAGTACAAACTGTATATGTACATTCAAAAAAACTTCTTTTCACAAAAACTTTGTCTGCCCTAGAAATACAATAAAAAAGAAGGTTACAGAAAGTACATGATGCCATCAGGCTGATGCAGAGCCAACTACTGGGAGCACAGAGACCTAAAAAGCAACAAAACCAACTTTCTGGATCCCATCAAGACCAGCAGGATTACTTGTCACAAAAAGGGGCTTATTAGCAGCACCTCCCATCTTCTCAAGCTGTTAGCAACATCCTCCCTCTTTCATTTCAAATAGAAATGAAACATGGCCATGTACAAATGTCCTTATTCAGTATCATTCCATCTACAAGAAAAGTGACTTTTCAGACAAAAGTAAACACATAACAGCAAATTCAAATCAGGCCAACTCCATTAGCAGTGATTTGTGCTTATTTCACTATATAACTGTTTATATACAGTTCAAGAATTCTGTGGGAACAACAACAACAACAAAAAGATACCTGTGAACATGTTTCTTCTTGTGATGTGGTGCTAACAAACAAGGTGGGTAGATCTAGTGTATAAGCTGGAAACTTTTCCAGGGCATGTAATACGGCAGGTGCCAAATCAAAAGCCTGCCCACATCCTGGCTCTTCAACTAGTAAGAACCGTGGCCTGAAAGATGTTGGCTGGTAAGAAGGATTGCTACAACAATAAGAAGAAAACAAGTTTAAAAAACAGTGATGAAGAGGCACACAGATGTTAAATATTTTTCCCATACTTTTTTTTCGTAAATATGACCCATGTTCTACTAAATAATAAGCTGGAATGTGATTCTGTGATCAAGAAGACCAGTCTATTTATCAAAGTCTATTTTCTCAAAAACTCCCCTGCTAAAAAAATCTTGCCAGTTCCCAGCATGTCTACTATTCCTTTGGCTGGGTTAAGTAAGAGTTCTTAAATCCCACAGGGGAAATTTCCAGGCAAATACACACTAAACAGCTGATCAGTAACCTGATAACAGGGCAAAATAACAATTCTTACAGCTCAAACCAGTCTGGATCTCTTTAATGTCCATACACAACAATTTTCAGCTTGTCTTGACTTTAAGTGAGATCTTTACACCTGTCAAATGTAGCTAAAATTTGGCCACAGTTCCTGGAGATGGTGGGAAGAAAGGGGCAAAACCACATTTCTAGAAAAAAAAAAACTCATGTGGGTACTGAAACACACTATTTTTATCTAAAGAAGAACATGACTTGATTGCTTAAATTACAGCACTACACTAAATATGTGTAATATTTATATTCATTTTGTTCAGTCATTCTAGTTGTTTCATCTTTGACTTGTGCATTAATTTCCTAGTCATCTTGCTTTACTTGCATGAAATACACTTGTGAAGAGGTTTGTGCAGTTTCCCACCACATTACTATTGTACCTTTACTTGCTGAAGTAAAAGATCCTAGAAACTTAACGAAGCTCTGCAAGTCATATTTTCTGGGCAGCACAGAAAAGGAAGGGAGAAAAATATCTGACAACAATCTATTTTTAAAACTATTGGACTACATGACTTCCACAATTAAAATGTCAAAAGATAACAAAAAATCAGTAGGTAAAGGTAAAAAATGGAGACATCATTTAAATTTTTCTCACAGTGATTTACCAAACCACTTCTTGGTTTTGTTTCTGCTAATTATTTTGCTATTGGTTCAGCCATCTTGGAAGGTAGAAGGGTAAAAGATGGCTATATAAATCCATAGAGGTTTTTTAAGCTAAAAGGACAGAATGAGCATTTTTTGGGTCTTGAGTCTTTGAAGGAATACTATGAATTAAACCAACATGTTTTAATAGTCTGCGAAGCAGTTTGACTTAGTAAAAGAAGGCTGGACTGATCAGTTTGACGAGTTAGGGTAGTATAGTCAGAACAGTTTGATCTAGTACCCAGTTGGATCTTCATTGTTAAATTCTTGAAAATATTGATCACCCTCACATGCACCCTTAACTCCTTCATCTAGCAGCCCCCACATGTTTACAGAACATTTTACAGATGCAGCCTTCTCAAAAATGTCCCCATAAAGAGGACAAACATGTACCTGGTCAAAGTGCGGAATTCTGCCTTTCTGCTGTCAGGCTTCTTTTCAGAGACTGATGGTGAGTCATCATCACTGTCAAGCCCATCATTCCCTAAAATAGGATTTAAAGACAAGAGAAATTTGTTATCTTTACTGAATAGTTCATATCTCACTCTTGCTTTAATACACCTTTGAAATCAGTGCTGGAAACCATTTCTCTTTCATTTTGTTATTTGAATGCTATTATCTGAAGAGTACACCCTACCACAGATCTAAGGAGATTGCACTAGTATACACAAACCTGTCCTATGTCCTATGATTTGCATCAGGTATTATCTCTCTATTGACAAACACCTGGGAGGTTTTTTTTCCTTAGAATAAAGATGATCAGGAACAACTTCTGTAGTTCCTAGACTCCAGAAAAACCCTTCTCTCCTCATTTAAGGATTTATTTACTATATTCATAATAATTATTGACTACCTCAGTGGACAAAGGAAGGGTTTCTCCAACCAACCTTCTCGAATTTGAGATCCATGAAAAAAAGTATGATAAACCAGTCAGAAAGGGGTGACATTTACCACCCTAGACATCATTTATCTGGACTTCTGTGAAGTTTTTGACATGGTCCCCCACAGTGTCCTTCTCTTTAAATTGGAGACAGATAGATGTGATGAGTGGACAGTTAGATGGATAAGAAAGTGCTTGGATGCTCATATCCAGAGGGTAGCAATTAATTGTTCAGAGTTCCAGTTGACATCAGTGACAAGTGGTGTCCCTCAGGGATGCCTACTAGGACTAGTGTTACTTAATATCTTCATTAATGACATAGATGAGGGAATTGAGTGTAACCTCAGTAAATTTGCAGATGACACCAAGCTTAGTGATGCAGTTGACACACCTGAAGGATGGGATGCCAGAGGGACCTGGACAAGCTCAAGAATGGGGACAATGGAAATCTCTTGTGGTTCAACAGATCCAAGTTCAAGTTGCACCTGAGTCAGGCAACCCCTGGTATCAACACAAGCTGAGGATGGACAGATCAAGAGCACCCTGGCCAAGAAGGACTTGGGGCTGCTGGTGGATGAGAGGCTGGACATGACCCAGCAATGTGCACTCACAACCCAGAAAGCCAATTGTGTCCAGGGCTGCATCTGAAGCAGCGTAGGCAGCAAGCCAAGGAAGGGGATTCTGCCCCTCTGCTCTGCTCTGGTGAGACCCCACCTGCAGTGCTGCATCAGCTCTGGGGTCCCAGCACAGGAAGGACATTGACCTGTTGGAGCGAGTCCATAGGAGGGCCACCAAGATGATGAGAGGGATGGAGCACCTCTCCTATGAGGAAAGGCTGGGAATATTTGGTTTGTTTAGCCTGGAAAAGACAAGGCTTCAGGGTGACCTACTTTTGGCTTTCCAGTACCTGAAGAAAACCTACAGGAAAGATGGAGAAATACTCCTTACAAGAACATGTAGTGGGAGAATGAGGGGGAATGAGTTCAGACTGAAAGTTTAGATCGGATATTAGGAAAAAATTCTTTACTGTGAGAGTGGTGAGACATTGAAACAGGTTGCCCAGAGAAGTTGCAGATGCCCAGTTCTTGGAAGTGTTCAAAGCCAGGCTGGATGGAGCTCTGAGCAACCTAGTCTAGTGGAAGGTGTCCCTGTCCAAGGCAGGGTGGTTGGAACTAGATCACCTTTAAGGTCCCTTCCAATGCAAATCATTCTATGATTCTACAATTTGGAGAGAAGTGCCTGACAGGTGAAACCTTAGATCCATCTCTGAAATAATTAACGGGGTGTGAGCTCCTGTCAGTTAACAGGAGGCTCCAGCAGAGAACTCACAGTTCTCCACTACACATTGCGAATGACACACAGCTCCCACTCTGCACACGCAAAGTATAAAATGGCACTGTCATTACAGCTGAGAAGTTTGTGTGTGTAGGTTGCAGAAATCAGAAGTCTTTGTTTGGCAGGATTTTAAACAATTCGATGTTATTGTAATACCTTGGTTCTTCTTCAGTGCAAGCTTTGCATGGGGAAATGGTCTCTGCAAGGCTTGTAAAATTCTTTTCAGGGTGTTTTCTAACAGCGGCTTTGAAATAGGTGGTAGTGCTCTCCCAGGTGAAGCCCCAGCTCTCTGTGATGCTGGAACAATCTTCTGCATGGCCATAGTAAAATCCTTTGCTGTTACTTTAATCGATCTGGCATCTATCTTCAGTCTTTTGTCACTCTCATGTATCTGCGGATAGCGGCGGCGCAAAGCACAAAGCCCAGCTTCAACACATAAGGCTTTAATATCAGCACCACAGAATCCTGACAAACAAAACAAGAACCAAATATTACATCAACATGTGTATGTGTTATATAGGTTAAAAACTACCTGGATGGCCTGGCCAAGAGCATTGGTCAATGAGGCTACATCTAGTTGGGAGAGAGTTCACTAGTGGTGTTCTCCAAGGCTCAGTATTGAATCTAGTCCTTTTTAATATCTTTATCAATGATGTGGATGAGGGGATTGAGTACATCCTCAGTAAGATTGTGGACAACACTGCATTTGGTGGGAGCGGTGATCTGCTGGAGAGCAGAAAGGAGGATCTGGACAGGCTGAATCAATGGGTATGAGGTTCAACAAAGCCAGGTTCTGGCTCCTGCACTTCAGTCACAGCCCCATGCAGTGCTATAGGCTAGGGGCAGAGTGGTTGAACGCTCCCCAGGGGAAAAGGACCCACACTGCTTTTGAACTCACCAGCACTTTTCTCAGCCAGGTCTTCAAGTAAGTTGTCCGATGGCTTCAGGGTCCAGTCTCGTGTGTGAATTTTGAAAATTTCTAATCTTGCCTAGAAACACAATCGTTGCATTTTAGTTTGCCTTAGGTTTTCTCTTAAGGAAAAAACCACAACACAAAATGCCCAAACCTCTCACACTAGTACAAATACTTTTCTTGTCTGCTAAACTTCTAAATATTTTAAACATCAGTTATTATTACACTAGCTTCTTCTTCAAGCATGAAATTTAATCATTCTTAAATTCTTACATCAAACTCTTATGGGGGATGCAGTGAAATAAAAGGCAGGTGCATCTTCCATAAAAAGTGAGTTTTATAAGCACGAGACCTAATGATTTTGAAGAACAAATTGTAGTAAAAGCCTCATCTGCAAATAGACATTTTGCATTGAAGAAAATTCTCTCAAATTTAGCAAAATTTCACAGTGGCAGTTTTAGTAGTTCATCAAATTGGCTTTTCTGCCAGTTGATTCAAAGAAAGCAGTCCTAGTCCATTTAAAATTGCTACAGTTGCTACCAAGAACAAAAACTATGACTCAAACTACTGTCACTCATCCAGAACATGTCAAACATTGCCCATTCTCATCTCTGATCCTAGCAAGACTTTCAGTGAAGTTATCTCCTGGTACACAGATTAATTATGGCACACTTCTAGAATTCTTCCACAGCAGGGAATTGTGTATTAGATCTGTTTCATGGCACCTTGTCTCTTGTTCCTGAGAGCAGAT
This sequence comes from Irena cyanogastra, assembly GCA_013397155.1. Lineage (NCBI taxonomy): Eukaryota > Metazoa > Chordata > Aves > Passeriformes > Irenidae > Irena > Irena cyanogastra. The sequence continues at coordinate 87,147 of VWZV01007749.1, forward strand.
AAATTCTGGATACAAATGTTCATGCTAAATGCACTGTTTCACGCACTTTTACTAGCCTTCAATCCAATTAGCCTTCTATCTTTGTTCCAAAAATTGCCAAGAAATATCAGTGATAGCCAGGGAAAAAAACACGAAAGCAGGTTTACAGTTTTGCACACCATCTCTCCCCCAGACATCCTCACCCCAATATTTTTGGTTGCTGTAAAACCGATTTCCTCATTGCTTAGCTATTGCCATTGAACTCGAAATGCTGCACCTGTGCAGTGTACTTCATATCTTTGTCCAAGAGAGAAGCAACTACTTGTTGACATCATCTTATTCCTATATATATATTCAGTACCAGGTTTGCCCTTCACAGCACAATGGAATGTCTCCAGATATCCCTCTTGTCCAATCGGTACACTACAGATGGAGACTTGTACTGGTCTGTGGTGCTGCTTTGTTACAGGGGATTGTTATAAAGATGGACTCTGCCACATCAGGTTTGATTTGAAGTTCTGACCTCTTTGTTTGGCAAGTTGAAGCGGAATTCTCGTTCAAAGCGCCCAGGTCTTCGTAAAGCAGGATCTATAGAATCCAGTCTGTTGGTGGCTCCTATTACCACAACCTCTCCTCGGCTGGCTAAGCCATCCATAAGTGTCAGAAGTGTCCCCACAACAGAGCTAATAGAAAAATATAATTTTCATTCACTGGTTTAGTAAATTTTCTTCAGTCCCACACAACCTTCTCCAGTGATCCTTCAAAAAGGACAGGGTTTTATTGACAAGATACTGAGCAGTGAAAGAATTATTTTAAGATAGCAAAATACAGATAAGGTAACACAGACCTTGTACTGATATCAATCTTAGTGAATTGTTTCCAATTATTGTTTAAATATCATCTGAAATTCACCAGCACTGAATTACTGCTTTTCAGGTTAAATGAAGATGTCACATCAAGATAAATAGGTTGTGGACTCCTTTTCACAAAAATCAAGCACCTTCTATGTAGATACAAAACATGTCCTACCTGTGAACCTGATCTTGTTTGCTGGACCGTACAGGAGCAAGAGCATCGATCTCGTCAAAGAAAATAATTGAAGGTCTGTGTAGGTAGGCCTACAACAAAAACACAGGAACACTGACATCAGGAAAACAGTATTACTTGAAAGAGAAAATGCATGAAGGATATTATGGTTGGAAAGGCACTGGAACTAGATTTTTCACACTAGCATCAGGGATCGCTACTAATTAACCTAATGTGAAACAGCAGCTTGTCAACAGAAAACAGCAGCCTGTCAATCCACTGAGATTGACAGGCTCCTGGGTGACAGGAGACAAATCACACCAGTAGTTTTTACTGCTATTTGTCAACCAGAGACTGGACTCAGTTTCTAGAAGCAACCTTTCATTACTAATTTAAATGAACATGTTTTCACCCTGCATCTGTTTCCCTTTCACCTAAAGCTACCATCTTGTGCTTCTTGAGACCTTTTTTGTGACTGAGTTGTGTGTATGGTGAACAGCTTTTTGAGGGTGGTGGTGGTGATTTTCTTGTTTGCTTTACTAATCTTTTCAATCCATCTCAAGAGACTCGACAGAGAATGGGAACACTGATAATCCCATTTCAGTGGAAGGAGATTACAAAGCATGAAAAAGAGTGAGTTCTTGACCACAAAAAGTTAGCTACAATTCCAACAGAACACATGGCATGTTTCAACCTTACCTGCTCAAACACTAAACGAAGCTGTCGTTCAGATTCTCCTACCCATTTACTCATGCAGTCAGCAGCACTTCTCATAAAAAAGGTTACTTTCCTGTCACCTCTGCTACATTCATTAGCAAGTGCACGAGCAACCAGGGTCTTTCCAGTCCCTGGGGGACCATAGAATAAACAGCCTCTGCAATGTAAAAGAAAGAATTTTTTTTAAAAAATTCACATAAGAAAAAACGTCTTATGGAAAAGTATTTATTACAACCCCCATCCCTAAAATACACAACTCTGCTCTCCTAAGCTGAACACTTCATGAATAAGATAGTAACAGTTGAAGTGTAAGAAAAGTCAAAAGTGTTCCTACGCAATTCTGCAAGGCTGCAAACAAAATGAATAAAGAGAATAATGCAGATGTATGAAATCTTGAGAAAAGATAGTAGCATCCCAGTTCTGACAAACCAACAGAGATGGGTGCAGTAGAGTGGAGCAAAACAGCAAATTTCCAATGCACAATCTGAGACTCTGTGAACTTAAGAATCATCAGTTCATTTTTCATTGATAAACTGCATATTCATTCTTGTTTTCACAAAAGTCAAGATTTGAGAGTAAAGCATTTCATTCTCCCCTAAAAAGCTTTAAGTTACTGGCTTTGGTCTCCCTTTGCTGGTGATTAAGGAAGAGGAAGTAGTCTAAAAATGGGAAGGTAGTCTGCATTTCTGTATTTCCATCAGCTAGAAGAGCCAATGCACTGCTGCTTCAAAAAGAACTTCAATGAATAAAGAAGCAAAACACCAATTTTCTTTTCAATGTTTGTTACACTTTTTAATTCACTGGGAGCAAAGAATTTTAAGTCCTATTTCAATATACCATGACCAAGGATATATAAAGGTAATGAATCTCCAATAATTTTATTTCATAACACAGAACTCACTTAGCTGTGTGAGAAGGGGACAGATTCTTATTTTAGCCCAAACACAAAAAACACTGCAAAGCTCTAGTTGCAGGTCTCACCAATTGTAAAACTAACACCTGAAAATACTTGGGAAAAGAAAGGGTTGGTGTGAGACAGAACTGGACTTCCACAAAACAAACTACAGTGTTAACTAGCAGCAGATAATTCCTTCCTGCTCACAAACTAATCAAGTCCACTTGCATGCGGGACTCTAAAGAAAAAAAATCTCCAACTCCACCTTTTACAGGATAGCCTTGCCACATAGCAAATCTCTGAAGGTACATATATGCTGTATTCTATCCTTGTTGTTTTAAATTACTTTTTACTTGTGCTAAAAAGAACCATAAACACTGCCGAAAATTTTGAAGCATGGAAACATGTTGATACCTCAGCTGGATATTCTCCTGAAAACAACTGAGTTAAGAACTTACAGTTTTAAATGCTGTCTCTTACCTCGGAGGTTTAAATTTCAATATCTCAAAGACATCAGGATAAAGCAATGGCAAAATGACCATCTCTTTTAAAGCTGAAATGTGGTCAGATAGACCGCCCACACCATGAAATTGTGCCTAAAGATGAAGTCAACAGAATACGTGTTAAAGGAAGCTGCAATATCTATAAGGTTCCATCACAAATTAGATGGCAGCACAAAGAAAATGTTGGTGGCAATTTGCAAATTGCTTGAGAGAAAACTGTAAGTCGAGGGAGCTGTAGATGGCCCATTACTGGAAGCTTTCATAAATACTGCAAATGTCTCACTGACACCATGAAGTAAAAATACTTACTGAACCATCTATTTCCATTGGCTCCACACCAGCCAGACTTGCTCCAATTTTCATGTGATCCTTGGGAACTTCATTTAAGTTGCCTTTCCGAGTTGCTTCAGTTTTCGTGTGATCATTCGGAGCTCCCTTTGTGTCATCTCTCTGAGAGTTGGCCGAAGGAGACCTGATTTGAATTAAGGAGAAAGAAAAAAGTGCTTTCTAATTTATGATGCAGTTAGATGATTTTTGATTTTCTAATGATAGCAAGTGAATCCAAAAGACCTTATAAATGAGCATAAACTTCCTAAATACTTATTAATTCCAACTGTTTTATGTTTAATGGCCATGAGTAAACAAAGAACTTTAAACTGAGTTTATTAACTACTCTTAGCACTTACAAATATGACTATTGCAACTTACCATTTAGAATTTCCTTAGGTATTTTTATTGTTTAAGGGTAGTTTCATAGAGAAACATGAACTCTCTTGAGTGATTGAATAAAAAAATCCATTGAAACTTCCATACAGTCTCTCCCTGAAAGTTGTCTTCAGTTTTAATAAATTGTACCTTTCAAGATTAAGTCTTAAATCTTAATTTGTACCCCTGTCAAGTCTAAGATTTTCAGAGGGACATTATGGCTTCCATTCCAGAAGAATGAATTTGAGTTAAACAATCTCAGCCACAACCCTCATCACCACCTTGTCAGTGACCAAAAATACAGCATTTTCAAATAAAATCTAATGATTAGTAAAAAGGATGGCCTCCCCTGCAGTGTATGTTTTCCTTATACCTTCAGACTACCACAGTAGTAATCTGCAATTATATTAATCTCCAATTACCACCTTGAAAAAAACCTTGAAAGCATTATTCAGTCATATGAATGCACTCATATAAAGGAGAACTATCATAAACCATATACCAACCTTTTAGGTTTTTTGGCTGAATCTCTCTCTTTGACAGGTGAAGTACGGTTGGACGAGCTTAGGTTACGTTTTCTTAGATCTGCTGAAAGCAAAGAATTTAGAATTTGTTGCAAACAAGTATGAGGGAAACCAGAATAGTCAAAGGCAGAAAATGGGACAGGTATTATCCATCTCTAAGTTCAGGGAAAGTTTCAAGGAGGGGATGTTGAGTGGTTTAATTGGTGCACAAAGAAGTAAAAAGACACACATATGACTTTTAAGAAAAACTGACAACCACAAGAGTCAGATAATTAAGTCTCTTTAATTGCTATTATTTTAAGGGTAGATAGGTCATTTTTTTAATTGAGAAGCAACAATAAGGATGCCAAATGGCAAGAAAAAAAATAGAATGCACACAGGATACATGCCTTCAATAAAATTTACTGGCAGAATGAAGAAAGAAATATAAAGTATTTCTTTATATGAAATGTATTTTCATTAAAAAAAAAAAAAGCAACAAAACAAACCTAAACCAACAACTCCCCACTTTCATGCAAGAAAATGGCTCTCAAGAGACACAATATAATGTGTATTATTGTACAAGGTACTGTATTGGGTCTGGCTGGGATAGAGCTAATTTTCCCCACAGCAGCCCTCAGTGCTGTGCTTTTCACTGGTAGCTGGAAAGGTGTTGATATCACACCAGTGTTTTGCCAGCAGTGCTGGCACAACATCAGTGCTGTCTCTCCAACATTCCACTCCCAAGCTGCAGGCTGGCAAGATCCTAGGAGGGGACACAGCTGGGACAGCTGACCCAAATTAACCGAAGTGATTTTCCACACCATATGACATCAGCTTAGCTATAGAAATTAAAGAAAGTAAGAGGAAGGTGGGACATTTGCTTTTTAAAATGTTTGCATTCTGGAGCAATTGCTACACATGCTGCAGCCCTGCTTCCTGGGAAGCAGCCAGAATCACTTGCTGATGGAAAGTAGAAAAGTAGAAAACAAAAACTCTTTTTTTCTTTCTTTGTGCACAACCTTTTTTTTTTTTTTCAGCTTTGGTGAACTGCCTTAACCCACAAGTTGCCTTCCATCTTTTCTCTCCCTAGTTCAGCTGAGAAGCAGGAGCTTGGTGAGCACAGGTGTCCAGCCAGGGCCAGCCCAGCACACCTACTTTCCCAGGGAGATTCGTAGCGCTCAACAGCTCTCCTCTGCCGGAAGGAGCGACGCAGGCCATCGCCTTCTTTTCCTTCATTTCCTTCTGGTGAAACCACTGCACATCAACACAGTGTTAAGTCGTGTAAGCATTGTTGCAAATGTGATTCAAAACATGCTACATGACATACTCCTACCTGTCAACAACTTTTTATCTTGTAAGCATTTTGGAAAAACATGGATTTTTTTTTCCTCTCAATACCTGTTCTGAGCTCACTACAGCACAGCCCTAGAGCTTACAGTTTGTAATGGCAATAGCAACATAAATTAAATAGATGAAAAACAACAAGTAGTTGAGCCCATCTCAATTGTTAAAGACAAGGCTTTTGTCTACAGTGTAGTCAAGAAAATTTAAAGCAGAAATAGCCTACAATGTTACCTGGATCATCAGGTTTTTCATTGTTAGTTCTTTCCATATTGAGGCTTTCCTAATTAAGAGAAACAAGAAATATCAGTCAGAAATATGCAAAAAACCTGTGGCTATATCTGGTAACATTGTCAATATCGTTTTTTCAATATAGTAACATTTTCAAGGCACTCCATATACACAAAAGATTAAATTAGGCACAGGAGGAGAGAATGAGACCATCTCTCTGGTACCCAGGATTAACAACAAGTATTTCTGCTCTAAAATAGGGTTTAGTACGTGTGACAGTTAAACACTTTACCAGATGCAAAAAAGAGCGCATCAATTAATCCCATGTAAATAATTCAAGAGTTTAGCAGAACCTAGAACAAAGCAATTCCTAGCAGACCAAAAAAAAATATCCTGACATTTGAGAGATGATAAACAAAGTACTATGGAAAAATCTGGTTTCATTTAAAAACAAACAAACAAACAAACCAAAGAAAGCATAAAGGAATTCAGATCTAAACAAAAAAAAAAATAACTACCAGAGCAGGCTATGAAGATGTTCAAAAAACAAAGCACCTGTCATTCAAAACGACAATGGACTAACTCAATAGAGGAAAACTAAGAGGGAATATGGCTGCTGAGTATCATTTTAACATGAGTTCCTCTCACAGGCGAGGCTGGGAAAAAACCACAGATAAAGCACTCACAGTTTTTAGTAAGATTTGAAGTGAAAACTCAAGCCCTGAAGCAGCTGTTCATAAGCAGAGTCCATTCAAAAGTCATAAGGCAATTCAGAAAGCATATTTTATGGCATGTATTGCAGCATTTCACTGCTATTTTTGAGTTTCTTCTGAAGAAGGTGTTTCCTCCACCCTTAGAATGTAGATGTGACATGACTGTAAGGCATTAAACTATAATTGGAGAGCAAAAATAAGTAGTTTTCCAGACTAAACCATGCTTTGGAAGAAGTTTGTTAAGCTCAATTAAAAATACAACTAAACAATTCCTCTACATGAAATATATACAAATCTTCTCCCCGTCATCCACTTTTTTGCAAGACTGCTTCTGAAGTACTAAGATACAGAGTTGATATGCAAGAGCAAAGATAGGCAGGTACAAAAAACTCCATTGAAACCAGCACACATAACCAGTATGACATTTCAATACAGTGTGCACAAAGCATGTCATTGACCTCCAGCCAAGTTTTTCAACACTACTTAAAAATTAGGTCAAAAAGTTTACTTTTTTACAGAGACATTTAAGAACAAGTGGTTAAGCATTTGCAAACATGCACTGTTTTCAGGTTTATTTTACCCTCTTGCTCAACGCAATAAAAAAACTAATTTAGTAATCAAAAAATTAATTCTGAAGATTATATTAAGGTAACAGAAAGAAATTATGGAAGTTTGTCATCACACTTAGGTTGCTCTGCATGATAGCATTAAGTTGTTTTTAGTTCACAGCCTGCCTCAGACAACAGACTCACAGTGTGTTGGAAGGAAGCGACAAGGACCATCGACTCCAACTCTTAAGATTGCTTATTCTTCTTGTAACTGGAATTAAGGTCTTATGCTGATTTTCTATGACTGTATGTGGTAGAAAAAACATCTCATTGCTGTTACACTTTGCAAACCTTTCAGAAAAAAATGTCAGTGGGGGCTTCACAAAGAGAATTAACATACAGACAGAAACACTAGGACTGCTTCACTTTGCATCCAGCTTTCCACTGTGTCTTAACTTGACCTGGCATTAGAAAATTAGTTTTAAGCATGAAAGAAAAGTCAATTAAACATGAAGGTGCCTCTGATGCCAAGAAAACTGACTTAGAGGAAAAGTTTAATCTACTGAAAGTCACAATATAAAGTGACTATTTTGTAGCACAAGAATCAGCCCACACATAACAGAGGCTCAGTTGTGAGGATCTCTCTGCAACAGGCAATCCCAAAATGAGGACACCAGTACCCAATTTAAACATTAGCTGTGCCCAAATTCTTCATACATGGAACACCTGCCAAATACATCCTTCTGAACATACTCTGAAGTCTTAAACAACCTCAAGAACCTGTTGCCAAAAAAAGCTCAGGTTCAAGAGCTTGGCTGCAAAGTACAAAGGCCAACATTTTATATAAACTAGCACTTTGACAATAATGACAGGACATACCCATGCAGGCAGAGTGAAAGAGAGGGACCCGGTGTGCCAACTGCTGTGGAATGTTTACAGAAAGGCTGTGAGGTTGCTGAGCAACAGCCCCTCCCCAAAGTTCCAGGCTTGGCCACACCCAGTCCTGATGGGACTCTGCTACAGAAACTCCCACTTGCAGCCTAGAACTTCACAATTACAGCGTCGTGGAAAGGTTTGGGTTGGTGGGAACCTTTAAAGATCATTTGATTTCAGCCCTCTGCTGTGAGCAGGGACCCCTTTCACTAGACCGAGTGGCCTATCCAAGCTGGCCTACAACGGGGCATCCACAATTTCTCTGGGCAGCCTGTTCCAGTGCCTCACCACCCTCACACTGAAGACCCATTGTATATGTAGTGGCACTAGGGAAGTCTCAGCCTAAACACATTTATCTCTTGCTGCCAGGAACAATATCTTTTCCTGTTGTCAAAAGAAGGAGAAAATCCCTAGCCAATATTATGCACAAAGGCTTGTTAATAGGGCTCATTTAAGTAGCTTGGCAAGATGATGAAAAACCCTACTCACTTTTAAATTTGCCAAACAAAACATTGATTTGTAGTGGTGTAACTACTTTGTCAAGCCTGCAGCTTTGGTGGACCTCTAAATCACCACTTCTTGAGCTTTTACCCCAACCTGTACCACAGAAAGTATAATGTTGAACTGGTTTGATAGTATTATTTTCCATAAATACAGATGAACTGGCATTAATTCTGCTACTCACTTTTAATTCATTATTAATTCAGTTTTGTGTTATCTGTTCCATTAGTTTTTCCAAGAAATTATGTGAGACTGACAAGTCTATAATTTCCTGGTTCATTTCTTTTATTCTGTTTAAATATTGGCATGTTACCTTTCCTTTGCACTCCTGAAATTTCCCCTGTGTAGCAAGAGTTACTGAAAATCAACATTGACAGTCCAACTCTTCAACGGTGCCTTTAAACATGTAGGGTACAGCTTATCCAAGCCTGTTAATTTAAAAATGTTTCGTTTCCTGTTCCAAAGCAAAAATAGTTCCTGAAGCAGATTCAGCTCTTATCTATCCAAATTAAGCCAGTAAGAACTGGGAATGCCCAGGATCCCCCATCACTTGAAATAAGTCATTGAGGACAGTGACAAGAATAACTTCTAACTGTGATATAGAGGAGAAGCTCACAAGTGAATGCTCTTTGACTGTTAGTTGTTAAAACACAGTTGTTTCTGGTTTGGCATATGTGGAAACTGAGATGTAGGGGAGCTTAGCAATATCCACAGTGCATGTAGCAAACACAAGAGCAGGAGTCAAGAGGTCTGAACAGCTCATGGCTGAACAGCTACAGGCAGATCCTCATACATCGTCCCCTATTAACCTAGAGGTTCCAACCAAATATCACCACATCAGAGCACAAAAAACCATGTACAGCTGTTCATTATTATCTCATCATCTTTTTATTGGAATCACAGTTAACACCAACTATGAAAAGGGAAGTAAAACAAATAATTGCTGGAGTTTTTCTTTCTTCTGTACAATTGCTGGGGTTTGCCTCAGAGTGATTTTTTTTTTTTTTGCAAAGCAATCAGCACACGTGGAATTAGCGTGATGTATAATTACAAGTAGTTTTAAAAATAATACTGATAATAATTTTCTATTTTACATTGTCTTTTTAAGGAGATAAAGGACAAAAAAAAAAGGTAACGCAGACATACATACAAATATTGTGTTAGAAACCTAGAAAAACAGATAGGGAAATTACACATCAAAATGGACCAGTCAGTACAGTATTGATATTTCTGTCTTTACTCATTGTAAGGCTGTCGTTCTGAAACATGCAAGTATGCATAAACATAAAAGAATTATGAAGTCAAAGATAAAAGAATTAAAAATGTAAATAAATGTCTGATATAGTCTAGTAATAAAAGTCGCACTTCCATATAGCATTTTCTGAGATATACTCAAGTAGGAAAGCAGCTGAGACCAACTGAAACAAGCTATAATGTTAAAATATTGAATTGCTCTTGTCCAGAGTAGCTAACATGAGTTATAAATTTGAATTCTATTCCTTTATGCTTACTGCTTGGAGATGTGGAATGAGCCAGCAACAATAAGAAATCTTTATAAATTTAATAGTATATTTGCTTCTTTGTGATTTAGCATTCCATAACACTCAGGCAAAAGAAAGTCTGCATTAAGAGAACATCAGTGACTCAATATTCAAGGGAGGGGCAATACCGTATCTGGGATTGCTTTTATAATGCTAATTCAGCTCAGCTGTATGAGTCCCTTTCCAACAGGGGTCATTTAATGGGAGCATTCTTTATCAGAAAATCCTGTCTTTCTCAGATCTGGGAATAAATCAACATTTGTGTTGAAGAAGATGGTAAATGTGAGGCAGGCAATCCCTCATTTGCTGTAGAAGAGAAAGAATTTGATGTAATGAATGATGTAGCACTTGCAGAACAGTTGCTGGATTTAGGAATTTGACTATTGCCCAGAAGAATACACATTGCTCTTTTTCTATAAAATTCCATGGCCATACTGGAATAATTTAAATCATAATTTTTCAAAATTGTAATTAATTCCATTTTCCTCATTTTCTACACCAAACTTTAAATCCTCATGCTTGATTTGTGTAATTTTAAAATCTCATTGTTGTAATTTAACATTTAGTAGACTGTGGTCTTAAAGGAATTGCAGCTACTCACAGTTAGTCAGAAGTTGAGCTAAAGGATACCAGCTATTCATCTAAACCAAAGTGACTGGGATAATTTGTTCTATTTTCCTTTTTGTAGTATTCTTGGAACTTAATTCCAGGGGACTGCAGGCAGTCTGAACTTACTAATTACTACAAAAAATCAGCTTCAAGGTACCACATCTTAGGCATCCAAAGTTAGTGAGCAATTTTGGCCATTCTTCCTTTGTTTCTGTCTAAAAGCTGGAATGAAAGGAAATAGAAATCTGTATATGGTGTCTGAATAGCCATACAAGCTGTATGTTCACCAATTCCCTGGCTCTTTGCCCTGCTCCTAAGATAAAGAAACATCCATACTTGGACTTGAATCTCCATAAATGGTTCTCCATCCAGGTGTTTGACATGAATCACAGGGAGCATCACAAAACAGATTTCTTGTGCAACCTACATATCAGCTTAATTTACTTTCAGCAAGCAAAGATGACACCACTGACACAGTTCATTACAGTCAAGAGAAATTAGTGGTTAGTTGTGAAGTGCCTAGGTGTTGTCCATAGAAAAGTATATAAGATATCAACAAAGTCTGTCAAGAACAGCATTTGAGCAGAGAGTGATAAACAAAATGCAAGATCACATGTTGAAATGGGGAGAAAATGACAGTGAATTATTTGGCACTATCTATTCATTCCAATAAATGAGGTAAAGGTAAATAGAAAGAACAGTTTATGATCTGATAATGCAAGACCATTGAAAGGTGCCTTTGCAGAGGGGCTTAAGCTTACATGGACTTCTTTAATTCTGACCTATTCTAAATCTTCTCATCTTGTATGTTTGTGTGCCATTTCATAGATTTTTGTTATAATAAAAACTATCTACTTCACATTCCAGAAACATACATAAATGCAATTTATTTCATATTACATTTCATTGGGACTCTTGAGTTCCCTGATTGGCTGGAACTGCTAAACTCTCTATTTGAAGTTTGTATCATTAACAAATACATGCTCCAATTACCCAAACATACCCTGACATATGTTATCAGTAGGTACCCAACTCATGGAATTAAATAGATAGTTGACACACTGATAAGAAATTACACGGAAATAACACACCCAATTGAGCAACTTCCCCTTGATACTTCCTTTTCCTAATCATTTGGTCTACAACACAGTATTATTGTTACATAAACTTTTTTTTTCCTTACAACTTCTACTTTTCTTTGACATACTGAAATATAGATTTAAATAAATTACTTGAAAGTTCAGTTGAAAATCTGTGGCACTGCCACACCTATATTTACAAATCACCTATGGATGCTGTGGTCACAGAAAAATAATTTCTTCCATTTACAGTTCAGTTCTTAAAATATAACTCCTCTACAATGTTGATGAGTCCTCATGATTTTTTCAATTCAAACAGGAAGAGAAATGCTTTTCCAATAGCAATATTAAGTGAAATTAAACATTGATTCCTTTCTTGTGTTCAGCAGGATCCAGTCTCCAGCTCAGCTATATACACTGCAGTCCTCACTTGTATGAACTTCTCTTCATGCAGCTTTTTAAATGGTACAACTTTTTCTTCAAATTTTCATTCTTTGTGCATTATCACCTTGAGAAAAACCACTTGCTACATGTGTTTGTTTTAATTTGGGGGCTCATTCCAGTGCAAAGTCAAATCCTCTTAAACCTTCAGTTGACGCCTCGTTTTACTGCTGGCCACCCTCAACTTTGGGTAGCTATGAAGAATTCTTTATCTATCATTCTGATCTCTAAAATTTTTATACATCAGTGAATCGAGTATTGTAGCAAGATTTTTTTTCATTCTATTCTATTAATTTCATTCTATTTCATTTAATTTCATTTTTTTCATTCTGTGTTATAATACAATGCCCTGTAAGACAGTTTCATCAAGACAACATCCATCAAACCAGAGATCACGGTGTAAGAGTGATGTTCGGCTGGGGCCATCTGCTGGTTGTGTTGCTGATCTTTCATTGCCAGATTTGGAAAATAATTTTATATTTGTAATTCTATTGTAATTATAAAAATAGCAGCATATATTGATAATCATCTACATACATGATGGTTTTTATGTACTTTTAATTTATTTTTAAGATTAAATATTCTGTGAACTTTACATGGTCCAATTATGTGAAGAAAAAAGAATTAATCTTTTTTCATAAACAAAATTAAAATGGAGTGGAGGAAGCCTAAAAAAGCTCTTACTTCTCAATAACACCAAATAGAAAGCAAGGAATAGATTAATATTAATGCTAAGATGTAAATGATTTAGTAAAGGAATCTACATATCTTTAGATTTTATATTTGTGATGAAAAGGATAAATAATTCTTATTGTCTTACTTGATGCATTGTAAGATTTCACCTTGAATTTGTATGTGTTGATGCATGTGAAGATGCACCATGTCTAGTTTTCTTGATATCTAAAAAGATCTCAGTCAACTATATGATATTCTTCAAAGGCTTTTATTAAAAATAAACAAATGCCAGAAAAGTACCAGATGAAAAATATATAGTCTTTAAAACCAAAAGTTCTAATCAATGAGCTACTGCAAACGAAGAATAATCCAGATAATTTAATTGTGTGAGTGTATTTTTATAATGATTCTATTATGTATTTATTCACTTATTGTATGATAATGTTGATAATTATTTGTGCTGTGATTGAATCTTATTTCTATTATTGCAAGATTTTACACAACTTTTAACTGTGTTTTCAGGAGCAGGAGAGAGCATTTTACAGATTTTGCAAGTTTAAGAGAGATCCTTTGCACCTATTGAATTAGTATATGTATATATTTATGTATTTATACAAACAAACATATCTACATATTAACCTATTACGCTAATGCCATGGTTTAGTTGATGAGGAGGTGTTTGGTCATAGGTTGGACTTGATGGTCCCAAAGGTCTTTTCCAACCTAATTCATTCTGTGATTCTGTGCCTATACATACATATATGTGCATGTTTGCAATATATGTGTATACATCTTTATATGTATATGCATGCATGCACACTTACATGTCACACCAACATCTAGATTGTTTATACTCTCAGCTAAACAAAATCCTCTGTTCGCTCTTAGTTGTACTAGGATTAAATATCTGCCATTACTCACATTTGCCCTCAGCAGATCCATCGGCAGGACAGACTTCTAACAGGAGCTGTAAGTGGCAAGTAATTTTGTCAAGGAATGCAAAATGCAACTTAAAATGTATAAAAGGCAGATAAATAACAAGACTTCCGAGCATAAACAGGAAAGCGTAAACATATTGCAGGTTTGGAGACCAGACTATGGGAGCTAGAACTAGGAAGAAAGACATCGCCACCATCATAAATGGAACTGGTAAAAACACCTGTAAGAGAAAGAAAAAAAGTGGTGTAGGAAATAAACAAACCAACTGTGACTTTTGCTTCATTCATTACAGTAACAATGTGTTCTTTGCCACAGTAGAGTATCATTTCTCATGCTGCTATAAATTCACCCAGGACAAGACTCATCTGGCTCAAATTGCCTACAAGAGAGGCATCTTTCTAAAAATATTTGCTTAGGCTCCATCTATCGTTAAGCGGGAGAGACAGGCAGTACAGGAAACTCACTTGTTCACATATGATATTGTGGGTTCCTATAAGACACTCAGGGCTGGGTGCCTGGAAGCCTTCATAATAAGCACACACTTCTAACCCAGCTTTCTGACTGCTGGAGTAAGAGGAAATTCAGCCTACCCTTAATGCCTGTGATTGTGTCAGGGAAGATGAGAGCAGATCAAAGTTTAATTAACTGAATGGCAATGGGTCCCATACTGTTCTTGTTACTCCTCCACACTGGTATAGTTCCATATTGTTTGCACATCTGCCCCATTCTGCAAAGAACCATCTCATGTTTTCAAGTTCTCTGGGGCAGAGACCATCTGTTTGTTCTTCTTTGTTTTATAGTGAAGCAAAATTTTCAAATAAGGCTCTAAGCATTGAGATTATTATTTGTATTTTCATGACTATCCACTTTGGATTTGCACTTCTATAACTTTTGCATGCTACCCAGGACTCAAAAAAAATCTATAAAAATATTTTTAACTTAGATCAATTTACTTTGTATGGTCGGTGTAGATGAGGTTCCCGGTATCGAAGTACAATCAGGCTTGCACAAGTCAATCCAGTCATAAGCCAGGCAGAAAATCCAAAGTAATTTGTTAACATAATAAGGTCAGAGGGGATGATAAAAATGGATGCAATGGTGGTAGAAAAAATCATGGCTGGTGCTGGTGTATAGGAGTGGACATTAAGCATGGATATTAAAAGAGGTAAATGTCCAGACTGACTTCCAGCATAGCTTAATCGACCAAGTGTGAACATGCTGCAGTTGAGGGCACCAAATATTGAGATAGCAACAGAGAGAGGAATGATCCAGGCAACAGAGGGGATCACTCGATCAGCCCAAGTGACTGCCACAGCAACTGCAAGAAAGCAAAGAATTAGTGTAGTACAAGTACCATGTTCTGAATAACTGACAGACTCAACAGGAACAAAACCCAAAATACAAGAAGCACCTATTATTTACCAGCAATGCCTGCTTTTTCATTGCAATAGTCAAACACTAATCCAGTCCTAATGGTACTTCATACAGGAGCTAAACATTTCCTGGGTGGATGACATCAAGAAGGAGTGCTGCCTGCCAGGGCAAGCCAGGGAAACTTGGGGCCAAAACCACAGTCATGGACTGCCCAGCAGGAGTGAACCACATCTCACGTCCTGCATCACAAACCTGGGCAAGGAAACAAAATTAACTCCTTGGTCCCTGGTGTGACTACGGTGGTGACACAATCTGCTGTTACAGGAAATTGCCAGCAGGAGCACATCAACGTTCAGAGATGAGCCAACAAATGTGCTATTAATGAGATTTTGCTCTGAGTGGAACTGCGAAATGTGAAAGATTGTTTCTAAATGAGAGATCTTCAAAATTGCTTGGATATTAGCTATAGCTGATATTGTAGTGAGGGCAATATTTAGTGGGTCTATAACCAAATGCCATGAGGAACATAGGTTTTAAAATGTCCTATGCAGCATAGGCAGTTCTTAGAGATGGGGAAAACAGTGTCCCCTACTGAAAAAAAAATAGTAGTGAAGGAACAAGAAATGTTTGAAAAAGTGCTATAATTTTAAGGTTATCTTCTCAGCTGGCATAGATAAACACAGTTCCCCTGGTATGCAGGGAGCTGGTCATGCCAGCTGGCAGCTGCTGTTCATGGATAGTCTGGTATTTCCTGCCTCCTTCATTGTAGCATACAAATGATCCATCTCTCCCAGCAGACAGCCTGACACTGGCTGAGCGATAATATGAGGTTACTGAGTGACAGGTACACTGTTCTCATTTATATTAGTGAGCTTTTTTCATAGAAAAAAAATGATTGATCCATCCAAATGAGGTATGGTTTTTGTCAGGCCTGTAGGCAAGGTCTGACAGCTCAGTCTCATTACAGTGGGATTTAAAATGTGCTTCTTGGACAATCAACGAGAAATACAGTTCCATTTGGAGTTTTACATGGCCAGCTGATTGGTACAGGATCTGAGACAGGGTTTGTATACACAGGGATTTTGTATAAGCTCTTCTGAAAAATCACAGTATTTATAATTATACACCCAAAATGGCTGCATTTTTGTGTCCATAGTCTTTTCTACACTCCAGAACATGTTAGACTTGTCCACCTCCAAAAGAGTAATGGTTTTAGACTGAGACTCAATGAGACAGGGAAAGAAGGAGATAGGCTTAAAACTACAGGAAAACAAAGATCATCTCTATGCTTGGGACCTGACTTTCACCTTATTTTCCAGGTTTTAATACACTTCTGATTTCTTTTTAGACAGTGTAGGGAAAAGCAAACAATTTCAACCATCTGCCTGCATTCATCCAACTTGTGTCATACAGTAAAATTAATGAAGAATTCTCTGTTAAAAGAAAATGAACCCAAATTTCTGGACTCTGAAGTTAGGTGAGCAGAAGTAACCCAGGGCATTGCCATCAGATGGATATGTCAATAGGCCAGTCCTTTTTTATTAAAAAATATGAAATACATACCTGAGGAGACAATTTCCTTAGGTGTAAGGACAGTCAGATATGAAATGTTCACTAGTAAATAAAAAACAATTACTGCAGGAACAGCAGTCATCACAGTTAAGGGGATATTTCTGCTGGGGTGTTTCATCTCCTCTGAAAAATACAATTTAAAACAACAAATGAAGCAAGCAGTGTAGCTTCTGCAAGTGTTTTTCAGTGGTGAAGCTGTGCAGAGTTTGAGAAGACTGATACCAAAGTCCTGCCCCAATCCCTAATCATGGCTGCTAAATTCCCTGGTTGTGAAGTCCTACAGTGATTCTCAAATAGGTTAATATCAAACATTCTTAAACAATATATTTTACTTAGCTATTTTTAACTGTTTTGGAAGGAGGGCTGGATGAAGAGCTGATTGATTCAAAAAATTACAAAAGGAGTGATACTTTGATTTGATTAATCACATATTTGACTTACATTAGAAAAGTGATTTGGTAGAAAATTGTCAAGTAGACTTACTTGAAAATCACTAGCTTAAACATGAAACTCTTAAGTCACATTATTTATTCTTATGTCACCTCATGAATCCTGATCTGAAACTTATTGAGTGTATTTGCCTATTCCTACTCAAAACCTTTCTCTTTGCTCTTATATCGGAAGTAAGCGAAAAGACTGAAGGTATAGACACAGGAGCAATAATGCAGTGGCTTTAAAAGGGGGGCATTCCCAGATGGATTCTGATGATTATTATTTTTTCCGGGGCAAAGATGGTGAAGGAAAACTGTTTAGTGCTAAGCCTGATAGCTTAGAACTACTCTTACCAAACAAGAAAAAAAACCCCAGATTTTGCAGGTGAATAACTCAAGCACTAGCACACATTCCTGGGCATGTAATAGTCCCAGCAAAAGATGGAGCTGGTTTCCAGAAGCTTAATCTCAATCACCCTCATCTCAATAAAAAAGGTTCTTTTTCATTTTTTTCACTCCTTCCTCTTGTTCCCTCACCACTTTGTGCTTCCCTCAGCATTTACAGACAATTTCCTGAGTATTACCAGCAAATGACTGATAAGAGGGAAGAAGTGAAAAGTCAAATGTACAGCTTATTTAAACCCTTTTTAGGAGACAGAAATCTGTTTCCTCCTTCACATTTGATTTCTATCTTCTGCTCAGGACATCAGCCTTGAGCCATGATCCCTGTGCTGGCTGTAGTGCACAGTGACAGGACTGAAGGACCACAATAGTGGAATTCAGATACTATCAGAGAATTTGGGATTTATTTCAGATATAACAAATACACTTAGTAATTTTGAGCTCGGAAGAGGATAATCACCAAAATCGCCACTTTAAATTTATCTTTCCATTCGTTTTGTTGCTTATTGCAGTCTTGCCAGCCAGCTGGCACCTGATCCATCAGCTGAAGCTCACAGAAATGAAGTTGTTGTTGAAGCATAGGAAACTCAGCTCAGTTCAGAACTATTGCATAGGTTACATCTGTCAAAACAGCTGTGCTGCTCAGTGTATGGCATTTATTAGTACTGCTAACTGATCAGAATAAATCAGTATTTTACCAGAAGTCTTGTATTTTCTCAGGCTTACAAAGCCAAGTGCTTGCCTTTAAGGAATCCCTAAGGTTTCAAAACCACACTTTCCTGATTTATATCATGTTTTTTTAATTGCAGCCTATTTTTAAAGCTGGAGTACCTTGATTATAAAGGCAACAGTCAGGTTTTTAAACATTAACCAAATTTTCACACTATCCTCACCACTGAACTTTGTGGTATGCATTTAACACATTCCGTTTATTTAATATTTTACATGATAGAGGTCAATGGATACAAATGGTTAAAGATATAACAGCAATATCCACTTGCTTACAATAGATTGTGATTCCATGAATCTGATGATACTATAAAACTCTATTGATTGTATTTTATATATTGATACTATAAAACTCTATTGATTTAACTTGTGATGTGAATATCTAACATTATGAACATCACCTCTGTAGCTTTCATGAGAAAATGCTCATTTATTACTGCCACATGTCAGCAGATACAGAATAGGGAAGTAAATAGATATTCAAAAACCTTTTGAATCTTAAAATTGAGTACAAGTTCTACAAGAAATTTATACCACCTTCCACAGACCTCTCTTTACCTTCTCTTAGACTTCAAAAGTCTATTTTCCCAGGAAAATATATCCTGTAAAATTACTGCATTCTGACAAAACTCAAAATTAATTTGTCTGTCTTCAAACCAGCTGCATAACCTCAGATAAGGCACAGATATTTAAACAGAAATTATCTATGCACACATAGTTTGGCATGGATAGCTTAATACTTTCCAAAAAATACACTGACATGAACACTGAGTAAGACAAAATGCAAATTTTTAAGGTATGAAAAATTCTGTTTATGCATGAGATTTAAAATTAACTATTATGATTTCTCATGTACTTCCCTGGAAATGTCAGCTTGATTCAGCACAAAAAGCAGGAATGTTCCCTAGAGAGGAACAATGCTTCTTCTACCAGCCTCAACAAACACTCATGTGAAATGAGAAGGACCCTGTGGTCTTGAAACTGAGACAAGTTCTCCCAAAACAAGCTGAGGAACACAAGAATGAGAGCTGCAGAACTAAATCCAAAGAAGAGGAGCGGAATACCTGCCATGTAATTGAGGGACCACCAGCCGCCGTACGCGTACAGCCCTTGGAAGAAGGCTTCGGCAACCTGTGAGACGTTGGGGATCTCTGAGCTGAACATGTCCTCAAACCTGGCCAGACTCTCCTTCTGCCTGGTAACGAGGAGAACGATGCCACCGACGGCAATCACAGACAAGGCCATCATCTTCAGCAGAGTGAAAACTATCTGCACCCACGCAGCCATTTTGACACTGAGGCCATTCAAAATCCCCAGGGACCAGAGAACGGCCAAGGCCAAGCACTTCTTCAGCACGTCTGGTGCAGGACAAACGCCATAGAAAGGCTGCGTGGCATACTCAGCAAACAGCAAGGCTCGAGCAGCATTTGATGCTGGCTTGGTAAACGTTGATGTCCAGATAAACACAAAGGCGGGTAGGGATCCAAGGCCTCTTTTAATATGGCTGTATTCTCCTCCGCAGAAGGGCAGAGCGCTTCCCAGCTCTGCGTAGCAGAGGGCACCCATCAGAGAAACCAGCCCAGATGCGGTCCAGATCGTCAGTGCAACACCAACATTGAGTAAGGAATGTTTTAACACCCCTGTGGGAGACACAAAGATCCCTGCTCCAACAATTGATCCTATAATAAAACTTACCCCATCCAAATAACCTATACGTCTTTTGAGTTGCATCTTGGCTTTTTCTTTTCTTTGCACATCTTTAGGATCATTGTTTTCCTCTTTTCCCATTTTTTCCTGTTTTTTTCCACAGCAGATTTCACTTTGTTGTTAGTCTGTCATAGCCTTACTTGCTAGTGAAATGTTATGGGAAGCTTGGCTTAATCATTCAGAAAGAGAGCATACTTTGGGTTTTGATGTCTCCTGTGTGAAGATAATTAACCAAATACTTCAAGAAACACTGGCAAATCATGTACATGGTGGTTTAATATGTACTTCAGAAATTATTAAGGTCTGCAGGTATTTTTAAAGAAAACAACATAAAAATTAATGCATAGCAAATGCTTATTTCTCAGATGATTTTCATCAACAGATTTCACTTCATTTTATGTACATCTTCAGAGACAGCCACAGAGGTGAGTAAATGTGACTTCTATATCAACCCTAGGGAAAGAGGAAGGATATGGCAGCATGAGGAAAGAAATCAACCTTCCATGTATTATTGACAGTGACATGGACATTAGATAAACAGCCTGGCACTATTTTTCCACCATCCATATAGAAAATGGACAGTGGTTACCAATTATCACCACTATGTTTTGCCAGAATCTCATCAGTCACTGGGTATATTGGAGTTGTTCATACTTCACTCATTAAACACTGCCCCAGAAAGAAAATTACCAGTTTTATTCTCAGTTTTTTCTGAGCACTCATTGTTAGACTAGTACTCAAGCATGTCCTAAGATGGCATTAATCTTCGGACGCTGCGGTGAGGGAAAGAAGCTGTATCATAATTTTCATTTCTGCACAGGGGCTGTGGAACAGAAAGAGGAAGGATGGAAGTTCCCACCAGTGTGGCATGTGTCTTTTAAGGTGTGGCCGCTGATTTTTCTACATATTTATCAATCAGTTGTGTATTTTGTTAGGCGCTTCTCTTCAATCAGATGTGGCGATACCATAAACAAATTACTTTTGTACAAAGTACGCAATTTTTTTAAAAAAATATGTAGAGAAAAATGGGCAGAAATAAGAAAACTAACTGAAAAGAAGCTCAGCATGGACCCTAAGGGTTGTGTAAGTGCCCAAACTCAGTAACTGCAAAGTTCTTACTTTTTGTCAGTGAAGTTGCAGAACCAGTTTGTCCTGCAGGTCAAAGCTCAGCAGTGCAGTGAACAAAACTCATGCTTTTACAGGGGCCAATTTGAAAGACACTGGTTCACACCAGTCCTGAACAGCAGGATTTCCACTCAGATACAAAAGAAATTCATCTGAAAATTAGTTTATATAATATGCCATCATGTAAGAAACCTTTGGCTAAAATAGGCATGTGCACAGACTGTTCCTTTAATTGTTTCAATGCCTTAAAGTGGGTTTTCTTCACCTCACCGAAGCTTTGCAGCATGGTCAGTGACAGAAGCTACAGCTTCAGAGCAGCTTCTAACCATAAGAAAATTCTTCCATTTTCTCCAAATCCCTGCAGTACTCACTAAGTACTTTCAACTTACAGACTACAAAAATTGTAGTTCTACAAGAAGCACACCTCTACTCACTAAAATGTGCATATATTTTAAATTGCATTTATTAATTTCATAAATTGTAGTATGTATTTAAGTATGCATTTGCCATGCATTATTAATAATTCATAATAATTAAAATATTAATTATCTAGTATTAATGATTGGGAAAGTCAGCATGCCATATGTTTTACATGGTTAAAGTATGTAATTTCTTGGTTTATTTCAGTGTCTTTTCTGAGTCCCCTTCTCTGTGAATGCACACATAATTTTTTCTATCCAGCAATCTTCCAACTCTCTGAGTATTCTGCCATGTACAGCTGGATTTGGATCAGTGTTTTAGAACAAATCAGTGTTACACTCAATGACATCTTAAAAGTACAAATGCAACTGACTTTTTTCAGTGAGCATCCTAGCGTACGATTTCTAGTACAACAAAGGCATTCACAGAATCTCCCAAACACTGTATGAACAAGGATTTTTTACTTCTGACAAAGCTGCCTAATCTCAGAAGACCTCACTGACATTACCCCTTGGTTCTTGGGATCAGATTCCCCAGGGAGGTGGCCACAGTTCCAGGCCTGACAGAGTCGCACAGTGCTCACAGGCACACGGTGTGACTCTAGGGGTGGCCGTAGATGATCCCTGTGTGTTCCTTCCACCTCAGGATGTTCTGTGATTCTGTGAAACTCTTAACACGCGGGTGAGCTCTAAAAAACACCAAAGCCCCCCGCTCGTCCCCCGGAGAAGAATGCAAAGCAGTCCGGTCTATAAACCCGGACCCTTCCTGGGCCCACAGTAGGAGGCGGCAGGAGGCAGTAGGAAGCTGCAGGAGAGGAACGGGGCCCGTCCTCCACCGCCCCGCGGGCTCAGGCAGCGCCGCCTCCCCGCGGCCGCGCCTGCCCGCGGCGGGAGCGGGACGCGGCCGGGGCCGTGAGGCGGGGCCGTGAGGCGTTTGTGTCCCGGCCTAAGGCGGGGCCGTGAGGCGTTTGTGTCCCGGCCTAAGGCGGGACCGCTGCCGAGGGAGACGGGGGAGGATTGAAGCGAGATGCGGTCAGCGCGGGGGCCCGCCGGGATGGCGGGCATCCCCGGCGAGCTCAGCCTCATAGATAAGCGCCTTAAGAGGTGAGTGCATACGGGCCGGGGGCAGGGGAGGCCGCGGCGTAGGGCCGAGCTGCCGGCTGACGGTGTGCTCCTCTCTCCGCAGCCTGAGGGATGTGTCCCTGAACTCGGACCTGCACACGCTCAACGCCCACTGTAACCTCATCGCCAG
This sequence comes from Irena cyanogastra, assembly GCA_013397155.1. Classification (NCBI taxonomy): domain Eukaryota; kingdom Metazoa; phylum Chordata; class Aves; order Passeriformes; family Irenidae; genus Irena; species Irena cyanogastra. Next base: position 110,040 of record VWZV01007749.1, read on the forward strand.
GATCCAAGGGCTCGACCACCTCCGAAATCTGCAGCACTTGGATCTGTCATCAAACCAGATCCGCCGCATCGAGGGGCTCGGTTCCCTCGCTAAGCTGCGCACCCTGAGCTTGTCCTGCAACCTACTAACCAAAGTGGAGGGTATGCAATGTTTATTTCTGTCCATTTAGCAAGTTACAAAGGTTTTCTAAGAGTCATCTTAAAGTTTACTTCTGGAATGTTTGCATATAATTGAGGTTATACCAAGTTAGTATGCGTTAGTATGATAACCATTTTATAAAGTAAATTTTAAAATGAGTGTATATAGTATTCATAAGCCTTATCATAGCAAAATGCTTTAATTTAGGAGGAAAACCTGATTTTTATAACATTATAGTTTAATGTCATAATTCGTGGTTATGGTCTTTAAAGGTTCACTTTGCAGGCTTTTAATTTGATGAAAGCAGAGCATTCTTCTGAAAAGCCTACTGTTTCTATTTTTTCCCTCATTTTGTTTAGGACTGGAAAAACTCTTTAATTTAACTATGCTGAACTTGTCGTATAATCGCATACATGATCTCTCTGGTAAGTGATGTTGCCATGTGCTATGCAATACAAAGCACTTGTCTCACTTTAATTTTGAAAAACTTGACCAAGTGGATTTTGAGAAGTTTCTGGGGCTTCAAGTGCCAATTCACTGAATAATTCTAATACAGGTGGCAATTACTGCTCTTCTCAGCTTTAAAATTTTTAACACCAAAGATTGTTCTGAACTGAAATTTATTCTTCTGTGTTTGGTGAGGCCAAGCTTGTTCAGAAAGTAGTACAGTAAACATTTCAGACTTACTTCCAAAATATTCAAATCTTTCATTTTTATAGAACAAAAATACAAGTTTACATATGATATGGAAGTTCTCTTGTATATCTCTGTTGAAATGGTCAGTTGTTCTTACAATTGCATGCTACAAAAAGAGAACTTGTAATGGAAAATTAAAAGAACATTGGTAACAATTTTGTTAATGAGCTTGTGTTATAAAACGAAACTTCAAGGAAAAGGTTTATTTTGTGCATGCTTTTTAACAGTCAGATTAATCTGTTTCTTTAAAGTTAGCTCACATAAGTAGCTTAAGTGTTGTACTTTGTGGTAGAGTAGCATAGGCAATTAACATGTAGACAAGGATATGGAGCAGGTGTTGTTCTCTCATTTCTAGTTATGATGTATTATTTACTGAATATTTTTCAACAAAATGCCATTTTTTCTAAACCACATAGTCTAAGACTGTAGCAGAAAATATTACTTTGTGGTTGTTTTTTTCCCTGAAATTTCCAGGATTTCGATCCCTTCATGGAACCAGACATAAGATTAGCCACATTGACCTTCACAGCAACTCTGTAAGCAATATTAATCACTTACTCCAGTGCATGAAGGGGCTGCGCTGTTTGACAAACCTCACACTGGAAAGAAACGGAAAAGCCAATCCAGTTTGTCACATAGCAGGTATGGATCTGATCTTACATAGATAATTTGTGCTCATGAGGGCAGTGATTTTCTTTAAACTGTGAGCTGTTTTCTGAAGCTTACAAATTCATTCATAAACTGGCCAGCCTGCAGAAATCTAAATTCTGCATTAAAATGAAAAATTAATTCATTTTTCATTTTAAAAAAATCCTTTTTCTCCCCCACGACATATTCTCAAAATTGTTACTTGTATGCTTTGATAAGGCTCAACATTTTCACTTGTGAGTCCAGAGGAGGGCCACCAACATGGTTAGAGGGATGGAGCACCTCTCCTATGAGGAAAGGCTGAGAGAATTTGGATTGTTCAGGCTGGAGAAGAGAAGGCTTCTGGGTGACCTAACTGTGTCTTTTCAGTACCTGAGAGGGGTCTACAAGAAGGAAAGAGAGAGACTCTTTCCAAGGGCATGTAGTGGCAGGACAAGGAGGAATGTCTTCAAACTGGAGTAGGTTTAGATTAGATATTAGGAAAAAGTTCTTTACTGTGAAGGCTGATGAGGCACTTGAACAGGTTGCCCAGAGTAGTTGTGGATACCCCATCCCTAGAAGTGTTCAAGGACAGTTTGGATAGAGCTCTGAGCCATGTGGTCTAGTGGAAGGACAGGAGTATTAATATTATAAGCTGAAAAGGTGGAGAATTCAAAGAAAATGCATAGAGATAGTGAACTTAGAGACAGAGGGCAGGCACAGGAAGTAGGTCGTCTGCTGCTGATACAGACTGCAAGAGAAAGATCAGTAACAGTTAGCTTTTCCTTCTTTTCCCCCTGCTTTGGTTAGCAGGGACAGACTCTAGGAGCCTCTGCAGTAATTAGCATTGTCATCCAAATAGGTGTCAGGTATTTCACGAGGCAGCTTGGAGAATGCATGTGGATACATCACTTTCAGTTGCATTTGAGCTTCTGGTTTGGGGATAGGTTTTTGAGGCCATTAAAATGTTACACTCTAAGTTCAAACAAGTTACATTGCAGCATTTTATATTGGTGTAGGTTTTTTGTTTTCTTTGTGTGTAAGGGAGGACAATCTCTCACAGAAAGGTGGAAGTGGAGGATTGATGCTTTTGCAAGAGTTTAAAGATAATTTCGTTACAAAGAGTAGGACAGTAGGAATTACAACCATACAAAATAGCAGCCATATCATAAGCATACAATTGATACAGGTGTAATGTATGTACAGTTCAAAAGAAACGTGAGGTGTTATTGAGGAAAGCCAAGTAATGTTTTAAGTAATGTTTTTAAATGCTCTCATCATGTTTTACAAATACATTCAGACGCTACAGAAACAGTAACAAGACTATTAAAGTTATCTGATTAACTTAGAAAATGCCGCTAGTTATCTTCTGCAAGTATTTATGTACCTCTTCATATCTATGTCTTTGATGGCACTTTCAAAACTGCAGTGTTCAGCAGCCCAAATTCTAATAAATTAAAAGTGCTAACTTCAGTGCTTTACAGTTTCATAATGCCTTATTTCATTCACTGACAAAGGATGAAGTTGTCTAAGCCCTTTCAGAACTTGCTTTTCCATTACATTGCCCTTCCACTTGGTACAACTGTTTGGGTGCAGGAGGCTGATATTGAAAGATTGTCTGCAATTGCAGTGTGCTGATGGTGGCTGGGAAATCCCTGTGTAGATCAAGACTTGGCAGGCAGCTTCCCATTTGATTTAATTTGTAATGTTGTCTGTTGAAAGCCTTGGATGGGGAAAGGTGAGAAATTGTAGATAACTCACTAGTTTTTTTCTTACATTAAAAATGCAGTGAATCATTTAAGGTGATGAGGTACTTAAAATACACCAGACATCTTCTTGGAAGGTTGATTTCAATTTAAATGTGATTTTTTTCTCAAGGTTATAGAGAAACTGTTCTTCAGTCATTGCCCCAGCTAACAGCTCTAGATGGAAGAAATATTTCTGGTGAATCAGTGGACCTGGCAGAAGGAAACTGTTCAGATTTGCAGTGTTTAGAAGACATTTTGGGCCCTTTGGTTTCATCTGGGTGCCCTTCCTCCCGAGATCAGGTGCCATAGTTTGTGTGTACTGGTTTTAAAATGGACACATTCCATGATTTATATTGCATGCAACATATTAATGCTACAAGAGCTGTCTTTTCCTCTGACAGAACAATGTTTCCTTACCGCTGGCAACACCACACATTGACCAGGCGCTGGCTCAGTTTCGGCAGCGTACAAGCATAGCAGTGCAAGGTGCCACCAGCTCCTCCACAGAGCTTGTCTCATCTTCTGAACCTGAGAAGACTGAGCTTGATAAAATACACAGTGAGATGAGGATTAAAAAAATAGAAGATCAGATTTTACAGATACTGCAAAAGGTGATTTTTTTTCTATGATTGCAGAGCAAGTTTTGTTTGTAATGTAAGATGCATCTTTCTGATAATGAAAAATTTGCTGAACCAGACTAGAGCATTTCTACTGGTATGTATGGGCTGACTGTGCTAATGTGTTCTTAATCATTTTGAGAAGCTGGGAATAAAATAAAAACAAGTCTTTAAAGCTGAAGATTGCACTTTGTATCATGAATCATTCCATACAGAATAAAAACCATAGTGTATGGGACTAGCAGAGCTATCATGTTATAATAGAAAATTCTTTTTATGTTGTTTTTTTTAATTCTGAGACCATCAATGTACTAACTGAACCAGAGTAAAGCATGAAATGCACCAAAGTGCCTGGATTATACAGTTGGTGACAATTAATTTCACCAATACATCAACTTGGTCTGATACGTTTGTCACGTAATATAGTTTGTGTTGTTAACATTGGTAACATAAGTTTGTCAGATTTGTTTGGTACTGGTGTTTCCAAGGCTTTTTGGTTTTAAAAAGGTGTTTGTTTTACATTTTTCACCAACTGCCTAAGGATTTTACTAAACTTCAAGTATTTCAAAAGGAAACAACTACATGTTCTCAAGCATCTTGGGTTTACTTTAGCTTTAAAACAACAAAATATTTCAACAAGGAGGGAAGGGATTGTGAAAGTAAAGAACTGGAAGCAATTGTTTAGTTTTTTGTCAAAATTATTTTGTGTGAACTTTTTTTAAAATAGCACCTGAATAAATGTTAGAAATTAGCCAATCAGAAATTGTAAAATTTGTATCTAAAACTTTGGTCTCTTCTTAGGTATCTGATAGTTCAAGACAGGAAGCTGCTCCAAGTGCTCTCAAAGCTAAGAGAGACACAGATCCAACTTCCGAGAGTGAAAATGAGAGTGGAAAAGAGAAAAACAGAAAGATCATGAAAGGAAGCAAGATCCCCACTTACCGTAAAACTGCCTTATCTACAAAAGGTCATGCAAGTCATCTAAAGAAGAAAATAACTGACAGGTATCCTAGTGTTTACTATATAAAGCCAAAATGAATTAAACTGAATATTGTCTGCATGAACATAGTTTTAACTTGAAACATTTCACTGATACTGGTAAGTTCAGTAAGTCAGGTCAGTTAATAGTGCCCTGAAAATGAGTAACTACTGAGGCTTCATTCAGTTGTTTCTCCATATGAGCCATTTCTTTCTTCAGGTGAGAAGGAAATTCAACTGAAAATTCCAAAACAAACACTTTCAAAATCCTAACAGCTTATATTTCCATCTTTATTTTAAATTGTGGTGGCAAAAGAATGCTCCACAGATGGAATTGAGTAATTAAAAAATAAAAGATTCATGGTGTCAGAACAATGGTCAAGAATATATATCCTTGATGAAGCTGAGGATGCCATAGTGATTTGTTTGATTTATATAGTAATTATCGGAAGTGATGAGTAGAAGACAATACAAATTGGAATATATTTGTTCAGTCAGCTACAACTGAACAGCTGAACTGCAGCTCTACAACTTCTCTACTCTTCTAAAATTACTTTGTGTATGTGATCGTGAGATGGTTTTAGGTAGCATCTACTAGTTGTAAGTATCTTTTTAGAGCTGAATATATGAATTTAGCTGTTTCTGTGGTCTGATTGCAAATTATTTTCTAAATGGTTTTGAACTCTCTAGTATTTAGCTGCTGCACTGAACTGTAAATTTTTTTCATTTAAAAGTGTCTGAATCCACTGTTACTCTTTAAACTCTGCATATAGGGAAGAGAAAAAGAGTTCCTCAAAGTGTTCATGCTCCAGTGAGAATGACTCTCATTTTGAAGTAGTGGGAAGAAAAGCTGAAATACTAACTGGAAGACAGAGCAATATGGAAAAAGTAGAAGAATGTAATTCAAATCTCATAGAGGAATCAACATACCGAGTAGGTTTTGCATCATTTCAAGTCAAATATATCATCATCTGCAGCCAAACATATGTCTCCTGGTCAAACTAAAACTGGAGGTGACAAAACTAATTGCATGTAGATACTATCAAAAGAAGTGGAGTTCTTGTAGTGTCATTTGGGAGAGGATGTATTTTATTTCACTTTTTTGGGAGTTTTTGGCCTGGTCGCTTGCACTTTCTTCTGTCATCCATGAATTCCAGAATGACAAAAAAGTCTTGTTCTACAATTTGAAATATTGTTTGTCATTTTTGGCTATGTTTGAATGTTTGCTAGTAAGTTGATGCTTATTACATTCTTGCTAAGGCACTGATTCAAGAACTGGATCAGGAGAAAGAAAGGAGGTGGAAAGCAGAGCAAGCAGAGAAGAAATTATTAGAGCATGTCAGTGAGCTACAGAAGCAGGCAAAAGAAGAAAAGAATATTCAGAGTATGGCTGTATTCACTAGAGACAGGTAGGGAAACAATGCTATAGTCTAAGAGTTTATTATGGTTTTTTTTTTATTTTCCAGTAATTCATTTCGTAGGCTTAAGAAACAAGGACAGCTTTAAACAATAGACTTGGAAAATAATGCATCAAAAAGTAGTGCTAGAATTTCTCTCAGTATTACCTAGTGAAATTCCCTTCTGCAGCTTTCTTCCTGTTCTTGTCATAGAACAGTACCAGTCTGCCACTTTCCTCCATTTCTAGCCATTACTTTCCAAGCAATCTGTATCATAACTGTACCTTCAGTTCAAGCTCTAGTAGCTGTCTCATATCATATCTTACTTCATCCCAGTCTCCCTTTCCACATATACCTAGAGCATTCTTTGCTTTTTCCTGTGCAGCACATTAGAACAAAAACGTTTCTGACAGGCTAGAGTTGGCCCATAGGCAATGTATTGTGCAGGGCAGGCCTAGCACATCTTCAGAGAGATGGTTGTCACCATCCTTGTGTGTTCTGAGCAGCAGCCTTTGTTTTTTTAAATGATCTCCTTATTTTTGGAGATGTCTGCTCCATTTGTCTTTTTCTTAACTGCTTTGTATTTCTCAAAGCTGCATGTTGTTTCTTTTAGGAAAAACCAAGCCACATGCTTCTTGTTACCATCCATGACTGACTGTGAATATTTCTCCTTTTTCCCTTTTTGTTTTAGGTTCACTTCTGACCTTTATTTTATACCCATCTACATTTATACTGTCTTCCATAAGATGCTTATTACATTCCTGCAAAAAAAAGTAATACTGGAATATCATTTCCTAAAAGATATATCTATGAGATTGTCTCCATCTCAGGTGTTTTAAAATGAATCTCCAATCTCTCATGCTGCACATGACTTAAGCAATAATTTACGTCTCATTAAACAGTTTAATATGACAGTGCTATAAATAGTAAAACTCAATAAAAATCAAGATATGTTCCTACAACAGCTACTAATGCCTTTTTCTCAATGTATTTTGCATGAAACTTGTAAGTAAAATGTTTGTAATACAACTTTATTGCATTTATTCTCAGGTTAAAGGAATTGATATTGACAGAGAGAGATGCCAAAGCAAGACTGCAAGCAGATCTCCAACAGTTGAAAGGTGAAACTGAAAGACTTACTAATGAGCTAAATCAGGCAAGAAATAAAGAAGCAGAATATCAGAAGGCCATGCAAGCTTTAGAAGAAACACTGTCCAAGATGGAGACACAGAGATTCCAACAGCGAGCAGTAGAGGTAAATATTTTTCATGAGTAAATAATGCAATGGCAACAGGGTGGCTATCATAGTCCTGAATACAAAGAAATACCAGATATTATCAGCATTGGGTCTGAGTTTTCCACAATAAAACCTGGGGCTTTTTTCCTGCATATTAATAGTTAGTAACAGGTATCCATTTTAATTGTCAATTAATGTATTTTATAAATGATGGCCTGGAGATAAAGGAGAACAAGTCCTATGTACTTAACACTGAGAGTTTATATTTTCTGAAAACATAGAGTAACAAAGACAAGTTTTTAAAGTTGCTAAAATCAGTAGACATCTTACTTACTACTGGGATGGAAATCTGGTCATTCTTTTTGTTTCTCTGGTCTAAAGAATTAGATGCTTTTAATTGCAACCAGAACAAAACTGTAATTGCTGAGAACATTAAAGATTCTGGTTAGTTTGTGTGATATTTTGTGTTTGTTTGTTTGTTTGAGATTTTTTTGGTTTTGTTTTTACAGCTGGAGAAGATAATGATGCTTTTGTAGTCAGAGGCTCTTTGCTGAGTATACAAATACATAAGATCAAGATACTGGACCAGATACTGCCAAATACACTATTTCTTTCTGAAAAATTAATTGCTGAATTTTCAGTGTCTTCCAATATCCACTCCTTTGGTTTGTTTATATTCCTATGTTAGTCTATTCCTGTGTCACTGAACTTAGAGAAAATGAATCTTAACATATCCATCTTGAAAAGTCTTTGAACTGGTAGTGTGGTGCTCTAGGAAATGTTGTTGTTCAGGTTCCCTGAAAGGAATGAAAATCAGGGAGTGTCCTGACAATCTGCAAAATACCATCCAAGACACCCTCTACTTTAGGCTCCTGTTTGAGAGCACTTGAGTGGCTCTTCCATTTATTCCTTACCTGTAGATAACCCTGGAGCTATTAGGGATCTGGAAGTGACTTTCAGTTTAGATCAGGTATCTGCCTATCAGTTTGAAAAGTACTAGATTTAGTGATTTGGAGAACAGGAGAGTGGAATTTGCATATGTGTGTGTGGTTTTTTCTATCCTGTAAGAATGGAAACACCTTATTGATGTATGACGCTTTTATTTTTCCTTTGATGAGTTTGTAGAAATACATCATCTCTTTTGGTGGTAGCAACATTGTGTTTATTAAGGGAAGGACTTTGTTCCTGTCTTTAAGATCTTGTAGCAAATATTCCTTAATAATTGTTTCAAAAAATAACCATGATG
>VWZV01007749.1:122261-183051 GCA_013397155.1 Irena cyanogastra
AAGTACGCAGTGGGGTAGAACCAGTTTTTCAAGTTGAAGTTTAACGAACAAACCAGGAGAAAACTGGTTTCAGATATTCACTAATTTCCTATACAGTTGATGAATTTCTGTGTCTTCACGTGAAATTCAAATGTCACTTGTGTTTATATATGCACTTTTTTTCCAAATGTTAGCATTTTTTAAGTCTTGTCTTATAAAATTCTAGGTGAAACAGGATTTTGAAAAAGTTTCTGCTGATCTAGTTGAACACAAAGAAGCCCTGTTTGAGTTGGAACAAAGGGAAAAAGACATGGCAAGTCTGATCCAAGACCTGACAAATTTAGTGGAAGAACAGAAAGCAAAAATTGCAGAATTAACAAAATCTAATGAAGAAGCTACAGCAAACCTGAAGGTATTTGTTTCAAAACATTTCAACTACATAGATTATTTTTTGTGATGTTTCATCTATAAAAGTTAATGATTCCATACAAGTTTAATTAACTAAAAGACACAGGATTCCTGTTGCACTAAAACCCAGTAGTGCACGTCAGCCTTTATTCTTGCACTTCTATTATATCCTGCATTTCTATTTCTCACAAAAACTGCTCCCCATATAGAAAAATGTCAACTCACTCATGTTTTGGAAAGTGCACTCCTTGTCCTGTGAGTAGTAGCAGTTTGTATATATCAGTTGGTCAATCAAAACTACATTAATAGCCCTGACCCACTGTAAATTCAAAGAAATGGAACACGCTTCTGCATTGGTCACTTACACAAACTAAAAATGTAATTGAACAAATAATGCAGTATAGTTATTAGCAGCTTAGTATCTCCTAGTTGTATATTAGAATTATTATTCATTATCTACTACGTGTCAGATTTTAATCTTAAATACTGTGGGCACAGTTGCTTTGTGGTAACATATTCTAGTATTATTCTGTTATCTGTAAATAATTTTTTTAAATCTTAAGGACATAACTTTTGAATGGTTGTGTGATCCATTATGTGGATCATACAACAAGTTGTATGATCCACATAAGTTGAATACAAAAGGTATGTGACATAACTTTTGATGGTTGTGTTTTAGCTTTGTGCTAAAACGTGGGTGGAGTACAACTGCTACACAGCTGTTTCTAATCTCCCTTCTACATGTTGTTGTTGTTGTTTTTAGGGTGCCCAAACATTTTGTTGTTGTAAAGAATACGATTCTGCCAGTCAGTGATGCTTTTAAAAACAAAATTGAAAAATACCTATATTAAATAGCTGTAATCTGTAAAACAAAATGTAGCTTGGATAATTGAAGATACATATTTATCATTGGAAGTGAAAGTACATCCCAGCTTCTGTCTTCTTCTGATTCAGTTTTTAATATCTTTACTTTATCTTTTGCTTTTCTTGACTTGTGCATTTATAATTCTAAACAGGTTTTTGTTATGACATTGATACTTTAGAGTGGGTATTTAGAAGTCAGCTTTACAGTTTTCTGGGATTGAAGTATGTGTATTTGAAGCAAATATTTGTGTTTCACAACTGGAATGAGATGAAGATAGAACCCTGAATGCAAGCAGAATAATTCTCATTTAACTTATTTTGGTGTATATAAGGATTATTTTCCTAACCCCTTAGTACTGATTTGAAATTTTGAATATTGTTTTAAATTATCTTACTGTCTTTTCCCAATGTTTGTTCGTACAGTGTCGAACTGGAGAACTTGAAACTGTGATTGAGGAGGACAAACAAAAGGCTGCTCAAGTTGAACTTCTAAAGAAGGAAAATGGAAAACTTATTTCCCAGCTGACAGCCCAGGAATCTGTGATTGATGGATTAAAAATGGAAAGAAAAATATGGGGGCAGGAGTTGGCAGAACAGGGTAAAATAGTGGGTTTTTTTCTTTTGCAGAAACAATGCTGGTGTTCAATATCTTACATTTCAAATAAACACTCCAACAGAGTTTTAATCATGACAAGGTCCTTGGATGCCTTCCTGATCTTATCCAGTTGTAAAGATGATGTGCAAAAATAGATGTTCTGTGGCACATGGGCTGATGCAGGATCTGTAACAGCCGTTCTGGGGTCAGCTGTGAATACAGTTTATCTGTTTCCTGAAAATATGAAAATACCATAAAGTGGTACAAAGGACTTTTAAATGTGAAACTAGAAAACCAAGGATCTGTAAATCATGTTATGTAGTGCTTCTTGTCTAGCAGGGAAGTCTAATATGGAAATTTCTGTATATACCTTAAAGCAGTGTTAAATGCTGGGAGAAAAAAAGTTTGGGCATTTTTCATTTTTCTCTATTCCTGTGATTCAGCACCACCTCGTGGTCTTTAGGGGTCTGTGAGAATTATTGTCAACTATTTTTCAGAGAAGTTTTCAAAAAGGATAAAACACAGACCTTCAGTTCTGCATTTCCTCTTAAGTGTTACCTACCTACAGATTAAATCCCTACAGTGTTTCCAGTGGGCGAAACAGTCAAGACTTTGGTTTGTAAGGTTCTTACCTTCACCTACACCAGCCCAATCTCCCAGCATTTCACATCTTGAAATCATCTATAAAATGAGTTACTGTAATGTGAATATCCTGTTTTGTCCAGGAGCTCATCTTGCACAAGATCGGGGGAAACTGGAGGCAAAAATTGAAGTTTTAACAAATGAGATTGACACGTTAAAAAGGCAAAAAGAACAGGACAGTGATACCATAAAAATTAAAAACAAAATAGTGGATGATCAGACAGAAACTATTAGGAGACTAAAAGAAGTAAGTGCCATATCTGACAATTTGTGTGCTTAACTTTCACTTCAAGTCATAATTTTAGCTATCACAAAGCTTGTGATAAAAGGTGGGTCTGCACTTGTAGTTTTCCAACTCACAAATCACAATCAGGCTGTCAGTGGCAATTCATTTCACTGAGAGCAGAAGAGGGCTTTTTATTAAACTGATGCACGGTGATGCTCCTTTGAATCTCTCATTGAACCATATTTATGTACAGACTTTCTTCTCTTTGCCTTGCTTCAGTATATTCTTGATAATGATTTTGAGAGAGGTGAAACTAGGATAGCATAATTCTTCCTGAATGTTCAAAAGAAATGGAAAAATAATTTTTAAAAGTTTGCATCACATTTATTTTACAACATAAATATTTTTTCTTTATTTTGTTCTTTTAAAACAGTATTTTGGCAGCAGAGGTAGTATGTTTTGTCCTAATAATTCAATTTGTCTTATTTAGAGACTTAAAACTTTAGCTTAATAATCAAAGTATTATAGCGTGTTATGTCAGAGTTAGATGCATTAGTCATTGTTACAGATTGTGAGCTCAATGACTTACATATGTTGTTTATTCAACTCTTATGCAGAATAAGAGCTCAAAATAACTTTTCTTATCTTGGTTTCAACTTCAGATTTATGTTTTGATGACTCTTTTTAAAATTCAGACTTCTTTCAGATGAAGATTAAGTAACTGACTATCACTTTACTAAGTGTTCTTCATAGGTTCAGAAGAGTAAACTTTCATGTTCTTCTCTGCTTTATTCCATCATAGACTAAACACATACTCTTAAAGACGTTACAATAAAGTTAAGGGAGTTTATGTGTTCTACAATATTTATCTTCTAAAGGGCTTACAAGAAAAAGATAAACAAATCAAAAAACACCATGAAGAAAATCGGGAAGCTCAGAAATTGCTTCAAATACAGTTGGATGAAAAAGCTGCTGAATGCGAAAAACTAATGGAAAAATTAAAAAGGCAAAATGAAAGAAAAGAGGAATTAAAGCAAGTGCTAGAAGAAAAAGAAGTAGAACTTGATGACATTAAGAATGCACACAGGTGATACACAAATCACAATAATTCTTTGGGATCATTGTATGCAACACTGCTCTGAAGTTATTCTATAGTCAGAGAGTACTTGCTTGCTAATAAAACCCACAGTAATGAGGAAAAATGGAAGCATGAAAGGCTTTTCTGCCTTCCTAAGAAGTGGTATTTACATTCATTGTAAATATTGCTTTTTATTTTCAGTGCACTGAAAAAGAGGTGGCAAGGTAAAGGAGAGCTATTAAGCCAACTGGAGGTGCAGGTTAAACAAATGAAGGAGAACTTTGATTTCAAAGAGAAGAAGCTGATTGAAGAGAGAAATAAAAGTCTTCAAACTCAAAGGTGAACACTTTAATAGTTTATTTTGTGACTACTCAGTTGCTGTAGAGTTGCATTATTAATAAATGTGCAGAAATGCTCAATTATGTGGTGAAAGAATGTATAATACCTTTTTAACCACTTGATGAGCCCAGTTAGAAACTGGAAGAAGGAATTCTTGCTGTAGAGGTGACTTATTTCATGGAACTGGCATTCAGGTACAGCATTTGGCATCTGAACTTCTTGATTTCCATTTTCTTTGAAAATAACCTCATACAATTTGCCTCATCCCATCAATCCAACCTGCCTTGATCCCTTCTGTAAAACCTTCCTGCCCTCCAGCAGATCAACACTCCTGCCCAACTTGGTGTCTGTTAATCACTGTTTCAGTCTGTGACAGACTGTTTCTAAATTACCTGTCATTCTTTTCCCATACAAATAGCGATATTTTTAATTTATTTTCTTATTCCTCTTACTGTCAATTTCTTCAATCAATTAATAGTTAAGTATAAAGTGGTACAGAAACGAGTACCCATAATCTGGAAAATTATTTCATATGCTTCTGAAATGATGGAGAAGTTTGCTAAACTGATAATTTTTACTTTATTCTTTGGCCCCCTTCTCATGTTTTTCTTCCTTCCTCCCAACTATTCTTGAGAAAATACCAACTAGTTAATAAGACTACATAAAAAGAAAAAACCATAACCACAACAAATCAACAACAAACAACAATAACAAAAAAGCCAAACAAAACAAACCACCTCAAACAGTCAATAGTATTGGGGCTTGGAACTGTTAGAAGATCAATAGTAAAACTGAAATTTTTGTTCTAAATAATTCTGGTTTGCTTCAGAATTTTGTTGTAGAGTAATTGTATAAAAGTGCCTTGCATTTTGTTCCTACATATTTAAGAATTATCCCTTATAAGCAGAATTTGCTTGGAGTTAAAGAAATGCTTCTTTATGGAGACACTTTTCTATTTCTGTGAGACACAGGCTCACAGGCTGTTCACAGGATCACACAGTTCATTCACTACTTGGGAACCAAAAGCATAAGGAGATGTTTGAAAATAGGTGGAGTTCTTACCCATGTTGACAGTAGCAAGCCCTAATCTTCATATCCTTTGCTAGTGATTAAATGCCTCTCCTTAGAGAATGCCAGAGGTCCTAAACACAGTGCATAAAGCTAGAACTTATACTTGAGAAAACAGGACACTTCTGATGCCAATATATAATTGTCTTCATGCTTAGATTATTAAAACCTTATCAAAGGCAGAATTGGACAAAGCAAAATCCTTCAGTTGTTTGCAGGACTGATTTTTTTTTCAATCATTTTTTTAGGATTGCTGTGGAAAAGCTTCATAAAATGGATAATGCTTTCAGAAAACAACTTGAGTCAGTGTTGGCAGCACATCAGGAAGAACTCTTGCACCTGGAAAATGAAAAGGAAAAACAAATTGAAGCAGCAAATGAAAAAGTAATGTTAACACTCAATTTATACATTTATTGTATTTGCATTTTTATTCTACAGCTGCTACAAGAGTGGTACTTGGAAGTCTCCTGATGAATCTATCAGGCTGACTCCGGATGGAAACAGGCCTGGTTTAGTACTCAATCTTTGCATAGCAATAAAATCTCTAGACTTGTGCCATCATAATGTTTTATATTCAAGCAAAGTAAAGCTCTGTGCTATGCAGCTATTATGAATCAATAGCTAAACATTTCCTTATCTGTACAGGCAAGATTAATGATGACTATGCCAGATAATCCATTTAACTCACCTATGCCAACCTTAACTGTTACTGTTTCTGTCATCTACTGCATTCTTTCTTAACATGACAACTGGTGCTATTTTTCCGTAATAAGTTTTCTGGATTGATACAGTACTTGCTACCTCCTAGCAGATTAATACATTTTTTAAAGAAAAAAATTCTGCTACTGCAGAATACAGTGTCAAGAGTCATGCATTGCATATTCAAACATAAGCATATAACTCTTGCATTGCTTATCAGTGTTAAAAATTGACAAGATTATATGGGTTTGGGTGTATCAAGAAAAGCAAGAATTCTGCTTCATTTCTGTGTGCTCTTTCAGGTCTACTCTGTTGAAGAAGAAATGCGGGAGCTTCTGCAAGAAATGGCAAATAATAAAAAAGCCATGGAAAATAAAATACGACGACTTACACATGCACTGAATGATATTCAACAAGACTTTGAAGATTATTAATATTTATACTAAAAATGTATGTTATACAAGCAGTTTCATCCACTACAATGCACTTTTCCTTCTTTTCTAGACGATTAAGTCTTTGTTGTATATTTTGATAGTTCAGGGAGCAGACAAATGTTTTTACATTATTTTCATAATAAATAATAAATAAGTTATTTCTAACATATGTTTATTTTTAACTGCTCTCAAAATGGGTCAAAATATGTATAGATGAAAAGCATCATATGAAATTAGGAATTAGCATGTTTAATAAGAGAAAAGGAAGTTGGAAAGTTCTAAGACAAGAGCTTGAAGCTTTGCTTCAGTGAGGTAAGATTCTTGTAGTGAGAGAGCCAAGAATGTTGAATCACAGAAAGGCTTGTTTTGAAAGGGATCTTAAAGATCATCCAGTTTGAACATCCCTGCCATGGGCAGAGACACCTTCCACTAGACCAGATTGCTCAGAGCCCCATCCTACCTGGCCTTGAATACTTCCAGGGACGGGGCATTCACAGCCTTTTTGGACAACATGTTCCAGTGCATTACCACCCTCACAGTAAAGAATTTTTTCCTGTTAGCTAAACTAAACCTACTGTCTTTCAGTTTAAAACCATTCTCCCTTGTCCTGTCACAAGATGTCCTTGTAACTAGACTCTCTCCATCTTTCTTGTAACTGAAAACATGTTTAATCTGCCACTGTTGGAGAATGTGCAACTACTGCAACTTAGGATGGCTTTTTGGCAGCGTAGTTTGGTTTTCTCCACATCAATAGGCTTCCTCCAGGCTTTTGAAATAGAAGAGATAACCTTCCTTATGGAAGCAAAAAGTAAGCCTTATATTAATATATTGTTACACTTATTTCATGGTGGAGGCTTTACCATCTCCACAGTACTCAGGTATTTACTTCATTTGATTGTTCTCAGAAGATCCTAAACTGTTACTGAACTACTGAACTCCTCTGAAGCATTTTCATGCTGCTGTAGTAAAGGGAGCCATAGGCAGTAAAATCACGGGGACACGCTGGTACACCAGGTGGAGCTATTTCCTCTCCCCTTGCACCTCGCAGTAGCTGCAGCAGGGTCCTGTTGCTCCAGTGACCATAGCAGCTCCTAAGCCGACTTTACCATCAGTTGTTAAGAACGCAGGCTCTAGCACTTTGGCACAGTGTAACTGACGGTGCATTTTGGTGCCCAGCAGCCCCATAAAAGTACTTTATTTAGTGCTAGTAAAAAGCCCTGGCCCTTGGGTAACTGTGTGAGGCCTGCTGGGTTTGTTATCAATTTGTTAATAAAAGCTTGTTGTGTGAACCAGAGCTTGATACCAGCTGCCTCTTGTTATGAGGTGCAGCTTAGGGGATGACAAAGGCCTTGAAAACATGGGCACAAGTTAAAAGCAGAGGCCATGGCAGTGAAAAAAACATCCTGATGATCAGTGACCAGTCTTTGACAAAGCAAACCTTGAAATCTGGGAACAGCCTCTTTGTTTTAAGAATGGAAGTAGCAGTACCAAAGCAAAATAAAAGAATAGGCAGCCCAACAACAGAATGACATGCCTGCAACAGCCTGGGAAAACAACCCCCACTCTGCATAGGGGGAGGTGTGTAGGGCTGGGAATTGTCTAGAGATTGCAATGTCTTAGAAAAGCATAAAATTCCAACTTTGTGGAGGGGACAGAAAGCAGACACCTGCTTCAGCTCTGACTCCCTGCATTGAGTTCCCACAGCTGACCCATGAAAACACCAGGAGTGAGCCATCAGCACTAATGGGAAGGTGTCTGCAGTGTGGTACTCTCAGCTAAGGTAGGAGAGAGCTGTTACGGACTGCTTGCTTGGAATCTGTGCCATTGGTTGATAATATGTAAAAATTAAGAAATATGGTTAGCAGGGTGTAAGAACAAGCTCTATCAGTTTTCTAAAGGCAGAAGAATTATTTCTTACTCTTGTGCTCTGTATACTCCATCCACAGTATGTGAGGGAAATGCCCACCTGGAAAGCTGTTCAATAGTACTTTCATGGGTATCATTGGTGCACAAAACGTGCACACTTCAGAGTGCTTTTCTGGCATGTTGATCAAGTGTTTCCTGGGCCATTTCTTTTTTCTTTGCTTATTATTTGACCAAGCCACGCTTTGGGTGAAGTAATTGAATACGTGGAATGCACCAGGAAGTTAAAAGACATTATTCTTACACTGATTCAATTTCTTAGTATCTCCTCTGAGTTTTAACTCCAAAATAGTTGTTCTGAAATGTTCTGATTTCGTCATAGGGAGTAGTTAACATTTTTAACATGAATTCTTTCTATTCCTTGCTCTTGGCTCAGGAATTTCATATTACAGTACTTGGGAACGTGCACGTACAGCTCCTGCATGCCATGGCACACCCAGGGTGCCCTGCTCCACTGCCGTGGGTGATGCATAGCTGAGGGTCTGCTCTTCTTTAAGGGCATCCCCGAGTTCTTATACAGTGGGGACTTTAAAGCTTCTCTGCTTTTATTCGATGGTAACTGAGGGAAAGAGGTGTACCTGAATTAAGGCCAAGTATATTTGGACACAAGTGGAAAGGGCTGGCTAAGCATCCAAAATTCCCTGTGCCCCTGGCCAGATCATCAGCGTGTCCTGTGCCTGGCCTAGGGGGTGGGACAACGTCGTCTGCAATTAATGTAAGTGTTTTTATATCAAATGCAGACGGTGAAATGAGCGACAGGGGCTATCGAGGCGGGGACAGCCAGGCTCGCGGGACATATCTGGCTGACTCCAGGCCTCCGCTATCCGTCCTGGAGCGAGAACCGGGAGCGGCGCGCACCAGCCAAGTGCAAAGCCTCTCTCGCAGGACACCGACACGCCCGCCCTGCCACGGCCGGAGGGGCCCGGGCCCGTCCCGCGTCCCCCGTCCCGCCTCNCCACCGCAGTCGGCTAAAATACGCGTTTCGGCTCTTTATGAAAGGGTATAAGCGATACTGTGTGTTCAGTTGAATTTACTCAGAGTGGTTTTATTTACTATGCCCTGTTTTGGGCTCCACAGTAGAAGAAAGACAAGGAGCTACTGGAGAGGGTCCAGTGGAGAGCTGCAAAGATGATGCGGGGTCTGGAGCATGTCTTACGACGAGAGACTGCAGGAGCTGGGCATGTTTAGTCTGAAAAGAAAACACTGAGAGCAGGTCTCATCAGTGCATATATGTATATATATACGTATCTTATCGGTGCGTGCCAAGAGGATGGTGCGAGACTCTTTGGTGGTGCCCAGTGACAGGACGAGGAGTCATGGCCATAAACTAAAGCTTCGCCTCAACATGAGGAAGAACTTCTCTACGTTAAGGGTGGCAGAGCACTGGAACAGGCTGTCCAGGGAGGTCGTGGAGTCTCCCTCTCTGGAGACATTCAAAACTCACCTGAATGCATTCCTGTGCACCTGCTCCTGGAGACCCCGCCTTGGTGGGGGTTGGGCTAAATGATTTCCAGAGGTCCCTTCCTGCGCTAACAATCTGTGATTTGTTTTACTGGCTTGTGTTGCTCCCTGCACTGACTCAGTGTACGGGCTGCTGTTTAAACTTGTCTCTTGCACACCCCCCTCCTTTTAGCAAGAGAAAACTATGTTGAAAAATCGCCACCTTATGCTTTCTATTATGTGTGAATGAAAGAAGCTGAATTGGCATAGGAGTGACAAACCACTGTCACCCAGCCCTGCAGCCAGCCTGCTGCCTCCAAGGCATGAGGGCTCCAGTGATTCCCTGGGACCAGCCCACCTTGGCGAGGTCCTGGTGCCAGGAGGTCACTGTGTTGCAGGAGGGATCCTTGCCACTGTGTCCTGCCAGTTCCCTGGAGCGTGCTGCTGCTCTGGGCCAGGAGCTTTGGACCTCTGGGCTGTTGGGTGTGCAGTGCATTGAGGCAAAGGTGTGTTAACCTAAGTGGTTAAGGTCATCAGTGAACAGCTGAGGTGTTCAGCAAAGTGCAGCAAGAGGCTGGCTTGGTGCTCTGCTTGAAGTCTTGTCTGGAAAACTGACTTGTTTTTTGATTACTCTTAATAGGTCCCAGGAGGTGAATGGTGCTCTCTGAGTTTCTTTTGTGCATCACTGTTCAGAGTGGATGCATTTTGGTGATGTTACTGTGGCTAATGAAACTTTAGGGTGAATAGGGAAGGACACTGGAAAGGTTTTGTATTCCTCATTTAGTTATGGTGTGGTCTGGATAAGCAGATGAGCTCCTTAGTATTAGTTCCCTCTTTATCTAGCAAAACAGAATGAAGATGTCCAGATCTTTGGGATTGTTCTGCAGCTTCCTTTATTGTCTGTCATGTCCTGAGAGATGTTGCAGGTCAGTCTGAGAAGCTAAACATACTCAGTTTGAAAGACATCAGGCCCAAAAGCTTGGCTTAAAGTGCCAAAGAGGATTGACTTGAACAATAAAGTTGGGCTGTGTAGTGGCATGGAACAATGCTTCTTGTTCTCTTCAGTGAGAAAGGTACCTACTCAGAGGGAATGAAAGGGTTGATAGCCATGCAAAAGTTAAGTGGGCATTGCAACTAATCAAAGGCATTTCTGCTCAAGACCTGTGGGAGACTGTTTTCTGAATTACCGGTTACAATTTGTTGAAAGTAAATACTAACTGCAGTGCATAAACTGTACTTTCATAAGCAGTGAGTCAGGACGTAGATTTCTGCAACTGGTTTTCTCCTAAATAAGCTGTATATCTAAGGAAAAATGAAGACCAGTTTGTGTGTTTATGTTATGTCAGTGTGCTCAGCAAACTGAAGAACAGGACAGCCTTGAAGTGGAACAGAGCATTCCAAGAAGTGATTTGTGCAGTCAACATCTTTAAGTGGCTCCTTGCTGGCTAGTATTGACTGTCTCATGTGCTGCTGATTGGTATTTCTGTAGCAAAACCAGCGCTAGAAAGAAAATAAAATTTGAGAACAGGTGGACTTCAGCTTTGTGATTTAGCAATTAAGAAGGAAAATCTGTTCTATGGGACATTTTCTGGTGATCTTTAATTATAATTCTACAATTATAGTTTAGCAGGGTGTAAGAGGAAGCTGTGAAAATGTTTTAGTGCAGGACTGGTAACATCTGAGAAATTGTGGGAATGGAAGTGAGAATTTTCTTTACTTGAAATTTGAATTTTGCGTTTACTTTAAAATCAAACAGCGATTCTAAAATAATGACATACTTAGCACGGAATAGCCCTATATAAAGAAATTGAATTATGGAATTAAGTTTAAAACGCTAAGGGATGATATAGAAGGGAAAGAAAACTAAATTTCTATCTGCAGCAACCCATGAATTGCAGGAAAGAGAGAAAAAGCGCAAGATGAGTGAATAAGGGATAAACCACCTGAATGGATGCTGTTCATAGTGTATACAGTACTTGTGCCCCAATTTCTTAAGTGTGCTTTGTTTCTAGCAGAATACCATCCCTGCTGTAATGATGGTTAAGTAGTGTTTCTGATAATCAATGCAAAACATGAGATATTCTAAAATCTTCTTGTTTTAGTAGTGTACTGTTCAGGGGCAGATAACTGCCTTACACTTGCTGTACTCCACAGAAGAAGAAAGAGCCTGTCTATTAGATTTTACACTCCCTAAGTGTTTATGTTGCAATGGCATTCAGTACTTCTACATACAATTTGGAAAGAGCACCATTCAATTTAAAACTCTCACCAAACTGTTGACAGCCCTCTTGGGGAGAGAATGTTATCATGTGGTACAGGCAGAGTTCAGAAGATGCAGGACCTCTTTCCTTTGACAGACACGTGGAGAGAACAAGCAGGCAGTGCTGGCCCTTGTGCTTTGTTGAGGTTCTCAGTAATGACTCGGCTGAGGTGCTCTCTGGAGTTCCTCTGCTCTCATTTACAGCTGATGATTTCTGCTGCCTTTTGTCAGCGCTCAGGGAGCAAACAAGTTGTGGGGGGAGCTACAAACTCTCAGTTGCCCTTTTCCTGGCCTTTCTTTCTTATTTCTGGCATGTGTGCCTGCCTGCAGCTGAACCTGTGCTGTACAGTGTGTTTTCTGTATTCCATAGCTCTGTGCTTAGATACTTTATTCCAGCTCTGAACCTATCTGTGAGACACTCATAAGTGCTTGGCTTGAATACATGCTTAATCAAGTATGAGGAGTTACTAGGAGGAATAACAATAGAGTTCAGGAGCTTAACATTACAAGGATTTTATAAAGAACTCTGAATGTGGAAGCTGTGTCCATCCATGTTAGCAAGGCACTGTTGCAGATGTCCCTTTCTTGACATAGGCAAAGAAGAGATGAGTTTTAGCAGTGTTTTTGACAACTGATTTGTCTCAGGAAGCTCTTTTAATTATTTAAATTATTAGTGAATCATTTATGTGGAGGGCTGAACTTAATTTCTGATCCATGTACCTGGCAGAAGGTATCACACTGATAACTGCTAGAATGTCAGGGAGGAACTTCTCAATTGCTTTTTAAAATATATGTGAAAATTTTAAAAGATAATTAGATTGCAAGGTTTGTACCAAAAAGCTAGTGAATGTCTGGATTAAACTTCTCAATTTGGGAACCGGCCCCAGCTTGTTTTGGAACTCTCATTGTAAGTAGTTGAACTTCATAGCAGGGCTAGTCAAATCAAATACATATGTAACTGTGCTGTTCATTTTCCTATGAAATGAGCCCCAGTCCTGAGGAGCTGGAGCTGGTAGTGGTGAATCTGCTGCTGGTGTTCATGGGACCTGTGCTTTGGGCATACAACATGCAAGAGCATTTAGAGTGGAACAATTACTTCAACCTTGAAACATTTGAATTGGACACTCAGATAAAGTGACTTTTTTTTTTTAATATCTTAAGCTTTTGTTTCATAGCTCCAAATTTGTACATTGGTATCTTTTGCTACCAGTACAGTTTGAAAATACATTAAGATTAGTAAAGCATTTATATTTTGTAGACAGGCCTCTGGGAAAATTTCAAGAGGTAATGAAATCTGTCTCCAGAGCAGTTTCTTCATTGTTCAAGCCATGAGTGGTAGGCTAACTCCTAGGTCAATATGTGGAGCAGTGGGAAAAAAGCAGAAAGTTGAATAGCATGTAAGTGTGTGCTGTCCATTCCTTGCACTGAAAAATGTAAACAGCTTGTAGAATAACTGAAGACTGTGAGATGTATGGGGTGCTGCTTCAATGTTGTACAAATGGCATCACCTCTGTCACTTGCGAGATGTTACGGTTCTCTTGCAGTCCTCGGAAGCAGTGTGTACATATGCAGCAGAAACAGCAGATTAAGACAGCAGGTGCATACCTACTGAAACAAGTGATTGAAGAGCCTGTTTCCTTGCAGAGAACTAAACAGCACTTTATATGTATTTGCATGCATCTTGTTTTGTTAGTTAAGAAACTATTTTAAAAGACTCATACAAGAGACCATACAAAAGATAAATGCTGCTAATGGTGTCAGTGGAAACAGTGTTTAGTGGGTACGTCACTGTCAAGGAGAAAGAGCAGTGTTTATACTTCATGGCTATAAGAATATTTTGTTTAATCTTTGTCCTTTTCTTTTATCCTTTCAACTTTATTTCAGTAGCAAAAGGTAATTGTACTATTAAGCAAAGAAATTTGGTTTTTCTTCCAGGTTATGGTTGTCTTGAGCTGTATCTTTCTTTCATATAGGCTGTTTACAAAAAGTGTACATTTAATAGATTGCTGGAACAAACTGAAAGAACTCATTATATTCCTGTAGTAGAAATTATTTGCCTTTGTGCAGCAGTTGAAATTCAGAAGTTTTTGCCTACCCTTCTCTTTATTTTTCTTCTATTTGTTTAATACATACAATCCCATGTAATCATTGTATTTAAGTGTCCCAAGTAACTACAGAGTCAGACTCCTCTCGGCTTTCCCTTCTTTAGTGAATATTCTTTGAACTTGAGCTGCTTTTCAGGTGTGGAAGGCATGACTAGTTCATTTGCTTATTTTATCTTAACTCTTTGCATCAGTTACATAAAGTCACCATGGAGAGAAAGAAGTAAGGCACGAAGTGGTTGCCTCTGTCTGGTGCTGCTCTGCTCGGAAGGGCAAGGTGTGGCAGCCCTCAGATGCACTGCACAGCTGGCTGTGTGTCAGCAGCAACATCCCTGGCAGCTGTTCCAGTGTGCTGGTGCTCACTGTGACAGATCGAGTGAGCCCTTGTGTCCTGTGAGGGGCATTTTTCCGAGGACAACACTGGCCTGAAACACTGCAGCTCTCCTGCAGCCACTTTGTGAAATTACAGCCCTGTTGTTTTGTATCCTGGCACCACTGAATCCAAACAAAGGCTGTTACACCTCCAGTCTCAGTGGAAGGAATGATAAACTTAGTATGTCCTTGGCTTCAGAGGCAGGGTGCCCCATACACCTTGCCCCACTGCAGGGTGTCACTGCCTGCCTTCCATACCTTTTCCTGCCCTCCAGAAAGAGCGTGGCAAGCTCCTCCATGCAGTTGAATATGCTCCAGATACTGACCATGGTCTTTGCAACCCCTGTGAGCTCCCCTCTTTGTTAGGGGATAGCCTGCTGGCCTTCAGCCACGGGACTGATCCCAGTGCTTTGCAGCACTGCCTGCAGGTGCTGAACTTCAGGATTCATGATGGTATCTGGCTCTCAAAGAGTGGAACCTTCTCCTTTGGAAGTTACATTAGATGGCATTTTTCCAAGGGAGTGGCTTAGCTGTCTTTCCCTCAGCATGCAAGTTGCTGATACTCGTTCTCTCAACAGGCTGCTGATACGCTTGCTGTGAGGCAGAAGAGGAGGATCTATGATATCACCAACGTTCTGGAGGGGATTGATCTCATTGAGAAGAAGTCAAAAAACAGCATTCAGTGGAAGTAAGTTATGTCAGTTCTGCAAATTTTCACATGCCCAAGAGCAACAAAAATTGCTTCTTTCTACTTCTTCTGACTAGATATGACACCATAAAATCAACATTGTGCTTATCAATGAGCAGTGTGATGTTGTAGAAGTACAATAAAGTTGCAAATTGACTGTATTTGTCTTCCCTTTAACTTGTGTCTGTGATACATAAAATCAAGTTTATAGCACACAGAAGAGAAACTTTCAGAAAACTTGTAGTGCTACTTTATAACTAATACTTGTAGTTGAAAATTACCCTGCATGAATCTGAGAGGGCTCTCAGGACAGTCTCCACCTACCTGCCCTACCACAGTCCGTGCCTATTTTCTCTTAGGTCTCTGAATGTAAAAGCTCAAGATAAGAATTATAGGGGAAGGAGCTAGGGCCTGCAAAACAGTTCCAACACAGAAAAAAAAAAATGTGTTCCAAAAGAAGATAAATTTTTGTAGAGGGAAATTCTAAATTTGATCTGAATTAAAGAATTTTCATTTTTTTCTGTCAAAACACTATTGGGAGGTTAAATGTTCATCTCCTTCATATTGAATATTAGTATATATTCCAAATGTTGAAAACAGTCTTAAGAAATTATCATTGGATGTTTGCTTTAGATTTTCACTTGTGGTTTCATGAACTCTTATACCTTTTTAAGAGGAGTAGGTGCTGGCTGCAATACAAAAGAAGTCATAGACAGGCTGAGGTATCTGGAAGCTGAAATTGAAGATTTAGAGCTAAAAGAAAAAGAATTGGATCAGCAGAAACTGTGGCTTCAGCAAAGTATCAAGAACGTCATGGATGATTCTACAAACCACCAATATCCTTTTAAATCAATTGGGTGCATTTTGGAACTAGAATTAAAGCAACAGTTAAAGTGTAGGTAATAGATAAAGCATAATGTAACTCATTTGGCAAGGCAAGTATTTTTTCAGGTTTGCTTCAACAAAAGAAGATATAAATCTTATTTACATGACTTTTTAACTTCCATGACTGTGACTGGTAACATGAAAATAATTTAGCATTACATATATATATATATATATGTATGTATGTATGTATGTACAGCAGTAACTATTAAGTCAATAGTAAAATCAAGTGTCTTACTTGAAATTAGTAATACTACTTTCCAGAACTTAAATTTATATTTTGTTATCAGTGCTTTACATGAATCTTTTTTGTTGCTTCATTCTTCTGAAAAGATTAAGCTATCACCTAAAGATAAATGGAGTTGACAAAGTCCTGAAGCTTGTTGGGTTTCAAACTGGAAAAAAAATTCTGTATATAAATACCAGAGAGTTACAGCTGCATTGCTTGTAAGCATGAGTCTAGTGGTCTTGCAAAACAGACACCTGAGAACGGGAGCAGGAAAGTGCCCTTCCTATCTATAATACTATTGATAAGTACTTTAAAATTACTGCAGTTTCTGTTCATAAACTGTTTCTGTAAAATGGATTTTGTAGCAAAGGAGATTGAAGTTATATGTTAGGAGAAACTTTTGGTAGAGCTAGCATTGGAATTGATCCCCCAGGGAGGTGGTGGAATATCTGTCACTGGAGGTTTTGCAGAAGAGGAAAGACCAACATCTGTCTGGAATGTCTGAACAGTGGATTGATCCTACCTTGAGGCAGAGGAATGGACAACAGATGAATTCTGAAGTTCCCTCTAGCAGTATTTTTGTGCGATTCTGGGAAATGCTGATGCATACCTGAATTCTGTATTGTCAAATTAGCAAGGTAAATGGTATTCTTCAAAACAAGATTTTACATGTTCTCCTTTTTTAGAAGAATCTCTTCTCATTCAAGCTACACAACTATTTTTCTTTTTTTATTTTCTTTGCTGGTACAGGTATTTTCTTTAAAACACAAAACTCTTGTTATTTGTAACAAGCCATTCTGAAAGTCAAAATAATGCCTTGATTACACCTCTAACAATAATAATGTTATAGCTTAGGCTCAGTTTGAACAAATGTCTAAAGGGCAGCAAATACCAGTTTTATATTGTTTTAAGAAAAATATTCCTTGACATAAATTACATTTTCATATGTTACCCATGAAGATATCTGCAACTGCTTCAATGGTAAGTTGCTGCTAGGCTGTATTTCTAAAGTGAGTGATTTCTTGAAAAATAACTTGGTAACTAACCCACTTTTTTCCTGCAAGTATTTTGAATTGAGAAGTACTCAACAGTGATCATTACTATGTAGAGGTCTCAAAATGCTCATGGCTACCAAGTTCTGGTATTTTCTAGTTGTAGTCACAGATTGTATAGAATGGAAGCTCAGCTGGAGTCCTGGTTTTGGATGTCTTTTTTGGTATTCATACTTTTCAGCAGCTTGCCATGGGCCATTAATGGAACCAGAGACTGGACATGTTGGTCCAACCTTCCAGAAGAACCAGGAAGATCCAAATTTTCTATCATTTTCTGGTGGCAAATGTAGCCAGACAGAGTTTGTGATGTGTATAAATGGTGGCAGCAGAAGGAGAACAATGGGACATTGCTACTAAATCTAAAGGATTCCTGTATAGATGATTTGAAGAAATTGCCTGGAAGTGCTGGCAGAGGTTACTTCTTGACATCATCTCCTGATCCTGGGGAATCTAAGGGAAGATTGTTGTTCAGCCTCCAGCTAGACTCAAAACTGTCTTTTCTTTGCCACAAGGAAGATTTTTTATAATAAAAACACAAGATTGTTAAATTATGCAGTAGTTTTCTAAAAATGGGCTGTTCCTGAAAAGAGGTTAGGCATTACAAAACATGGAGGCAGCTGGCATGGTGCTCACATAGTACTTCACCCAAGTGTTTCTTATGAGGCAGAGAAAGAAAAGTGTTATTCCAAATTAGTTATGGACAAAGAGGAAATGCTGTGCAGGTAAGCAAGTAGCCTGCAGTATTGTGCCAGTGCTGTGCATGTAAATGTGGTCCCCTGATTTTAACCAACACATTTTAATGTGCATAGTAAGCCACAGCTGAGTGTAACAGCTGTTACATCCCAGTTGTATATGCTGTGGAAGCCATGAGCTTAGATACTTGGAAGTGCTGGCACTGAACATTAATACCTCTTCTTCCTTCTGTTAAATCTCTGTAGTATCACCAGTCAAAGTCATAAAGTGAGCTAGACCGGAGAGCTGGTTTAGCTGAAGTCGTATGAGGAGCAGCTGAGGGACCTGGGGGCGTTTTGCCTGGAGAAAAGGAGGCTCAGGGGAGACCTTATCACTCTCTACAAGTACCTGAAAGGAGGTTGTAGCCAGGTGTGGGGGTCAATCTCTTCTCCCAGGCAACCAGTGACAGGACAAGAGGACATGGCCTTAAGCTGCATTGGGGAGGTTCAGGTTGGACATGAGGAAAAATTTCTTCAAGAAAGGCTGGTTAAACACTGCATCAGGCTACCCAGGAAGGTGGAGGAGTCACTATCCATGGAGGTATTCAGGAAACAACTGGACATGACACTTAGTGGTGTGGTCTAGTTGACAAGGTGCTGATCAGTCAAGGGTTGGACTCGATGATCTTGGAGGTCTTTTCCAACCTAAATCATTCTTTGATTCAGTGGAAAAAAGAACTAGTTAAATATTTTCACCTTATGTTACATATACAACTAGAAGACAAATGGGTAAAGAGCATGGTAAATCTTGTACTGTTATGAGAAAAGGTTTTTGCAACTATGATCTTAGTATTGGAATTCTATGCAATTAATTAATACTTAATTAATACTATGCAATATACTTGGATCTTAGAGGGACTGCACATGTCCTACCACAGGTTTATATATGCTAAATTATGCAGTACTTTAAGTGGCCTTAGAGAAGTTCCAGATCTCATTTGAGTGGATACTATACAAGACTTAAGAAAAATACACTTAACACTTTCTTAAAAATTGCTGTTTAACCAGGAGATACACTTCTAGCAATTCAAGCACCTTGTGGTACACAGTTAGAAGTACCTAGACCTGAAATGGTATGTACTGGTTTGTTGTTTACTTAAGTTCTAGATCAATAGTGGCAAAGAAGAGCTGTTTTAGAACAGAGAATTTATCTCTATCCATGTGCAAGAGGAGGGGAGAAAGGATTAGGATTGTTTCAGTTGAGAAGAGGGAGGCCAGACAGAAAAAAGTGGGTTTTGTACACTTCGACACACTAATGGTAACCCTGCCTTCTATTAAAACCAAAATACACAAGCAGGTTTCTTCTCTCTTGCTTTTAAATGTTGCAGCTTTCAAAATAATGCATAGTTGTCATGAATTCTCTTGAGAACTCAGTGACTTCTATGTGTCAAGTTTCTCTGTTATATTGTTAAAATGGATCTCTAATGAAAAAGCCTTTTAGATTTAGTTTTGATGTAATTTAGATTTAGTCTCATGGTACTAGACTGGATAGAGAAACAGACTGCAATCTCACTTTAGCCAAAGGGATTAAATTGGCAAGACTGAAGTAGGAGGCCAAATTATTTACTTCTGTCCATCTTTAACTTTTTTGTTGTTGTTGCAGTGCTTGGTTTTAAATAGTGTTTACATAGTTGGGAGAGAGCATTGTATGAAGTGTGATAGCCACTGTGCTTACAGAAGGCTGAAATTCACCTGAGAAGTTTCACAAGCTATTTTTAGTGAGGCTAAGCAGAGTCTAATATCGGTAAAAGCATCCAAGGCTAGAGCCATGAAGTTGATCAGTGGTACTATCTTTGTCTGTCTCTGCTGAAATCAGTTAAGGTTCTCTGCAGGACCCAAGTTAGCAGCTGTGATCTTGGGGTTTGGGTTTTTTTCTTTCTGTTGAGGACTAAAACAGCTGATCTTAGTCTTCATCACCTTGTACAGTTCTAAGTTCTCAAGGAACAGTAACTTTCATAATACACCATCTTTACAGGGACAGAACGGACAGAAGAAATACCAGATCAATCTTAAAAGTAGTTCAGGACCTATCCATGTGCTGCTTATAAATAAAGAATCGAGCTCCTCCAAGCCCATGGTGTTTCCAGTTCCTCCACCCGATGACCTTGCACAGCCCCCACCTCAGCCTGCAGCTCCAGCGACTCCACTTAAACCAGCTGCAGCTCCTCCAGATCCCCCAGAACAACATGACCCAAACCAAGGACAGGAGTTACCGCAAACAGCAGCTGCGGACACACCATCAGGTGGATCCCAGGGTTTTCCTACCACTGATGGGTGGGGGAGGAAGGCAGCTGGAGGGAAAGAAGAAGCTGTTAAGAAAGGTGGTAGACAATAGAAAGATCAAGAATTTGCATAGGGTAGCAGCTGTCAATTAAAAAACTACTCCAGGGGCTTAGTAACACCTCTCAGGAGGTTACAGAGACACCTCGTCCTCTTCTGTATGGTGAAACAGATGCTTCCTTCACATCTTACCATCTTATACTGAACAGGTTTTGGATGTAATCCTGTTAATTATTCTGAGGTGCTTCTCCAGAATGCCTTATGGAGCAAATTTGCAAACCTCTTGACGGAGGATGTGATTTGAACATGTACCTTTTAATGAGACTGATAATACAGGTATCAGTTCCAGCTATTTTACCATGAGGTTGCTTACCTTCTTCCACATAGCCACAGTAAGAGGCTGCCTGAATATCAGGTATTTTTTAATAGTAAATTAATAGGTAATAGGAAGAGATTTAAGAAAATGCTGTATTACAACTGCATTCATGAGGGGTCCTGATTACCTTCATTTATTGACCTTTAATTAATTAACAATTAATTAAATTGTGCCTGTGACCGTGGAAAGGGAAAGACTCCTCTCACCTGATCCCAGACATTGGCCATGTTCTCCTCAAAAGACAAAGCCAGGGGCAGGTGCTGTGTGTTCTGTTTCACCGTAACAGACTTGTAATGTACCTTCTGTCCTGTCCGTGTAGATGGCAGTGCCCAGCAGGACAGCATAGCCCCTTATGCCAGCCTTCCGGAGCCAGAGCTGTATCCCAGCCTGTCTGGAGACAGTGCCCAAGCCTCAGTCAGCTCCAGTGACTACCAGAGCTTGCTGCCTCTGGATGTCAACTGCATTCTCAAGCCAAACTCATTTGACATTGCAAAGATGGAGGAGCCTGCAGGTAGGAAGCAGTAGTTCTTGTTTAAATATTGCACTGGTTCCCTGAGCCATTCTTTGTGACCAAATCACCAAGGAGTTACACAGAGGAAAAAACAGGTCTCTGTTTATCTTCTAATGAAGCCACTGAGGCAGCTCTGAGGAGCATACTCATTTTGAGCAAATGAGTTTCTTTGCCACCAAATAAGCCTCATTGTGTATATGGCTCTTGGGTTTTAAGAGATAAGTGAGAAAAATGTATTGGGGGGGAAACAGAGAGATACAAAGATAAGTATATTTTACATATATGGCCTACTCTCTCTGCAGCTCCTACACTGCACAAGCTATATTGGCAATTCAGTGTTTAAATGCAAAGAATGTGTTGACTGCTATAAACACATATTAAAAAATCCCACATACGTAAGTCATGTGCTCCTGTCTTTCACAGGAAATATCAGTGGAGATATTATTGATGAACTCATGTCTTCTGATGGTAAGTCTTTGCTAATAATCACAAGTAGCAGCATGGTTTTTGTGCAAACAGCACTTCTAAGGCATCTGTTAAATGTGATGCCAAGAGTCAGTATGAAACTACTTCTTTCCTGTGTTGCCTCCTCTGTCACTCATCTTTGCTCCCCTTTCTACTCCCTGCAACAGTTTTATTTAACAGTCAAAATAGGAAAACCTTAATCCAACAAGCACTTACATGCATGAATAACCCATCAGTACTTAATTTAGGGACAAAGAAAGAACAAGGTGAGGACTAGTGTGCTGCCTTAAAAAAATTAAATCGGGTTTCATTCTAGTCTGCCTAAAGCTTTATGTAGGTGCTTTGAATAAGTATTTCAGAATATAGTTCTGGATGCAGACTGATACATGTCCAGCTGTGGTACACTAATAGAAGTCACCCATTTCTGTTCTTGCACATCTTTGGCCATACGAGTGCAGTACTGAACCATAGCTACTACAGAATTCATGTGCTCCCTACCTTTCTCCACTCTCACTGAGGTGCCAGGCAAGGAGGTGAACTCAACTCGCTTTGTTCCTTTTGCCCTGTATTCTGTAAGGCCTGTAAGAATACCTGCCCCTCAGGCAGACCACTTCAGGGCTCATCCAGAAAGAGATGTGGTTGTAAGATCCAAGGGACAAGATGGGATTCTGTGAATGTGTCAGTATGTTTTTAATATGGAAACAGCCTCCGCTTCTAGAGCAGGGATATAGACAAAGGAATATAAATATAAATTATGGCTTTCTGGTTGAAGTTTTCAAAAGCTGCTCAGGAACTCCTTTGCTGCAGAAGAAGAAATTAAACCCATATTCCACAGCTATCACTCCACTTCAGCAAACTGACTTTAAATACCAAGCAAAAAATGTCAGATACATCACTTCCTGCCTTAGTTTGAATGCAGTACAGGTTTTCATTATATGTATCTCAGTGAGCTTGTCAGATTATCAAGACTGTTTTAATTATTAAGACTAACCCTGATGACAAACATACTGAAATATGATAGGCCTGATCTTCCAAAAGTATTTTAATTTAAACTAAACTATTCCTGCTTTACAGTTTTTCCTCTCTTACGACTCTCTCCTACTCCCGGAGATGACTACAACTTTAACCTGGATGATAATGAAGGAGTCTGTGATCTCTTTGATGTGCAGATACTAAAATATTAGATATTATGTCAACCAGACTACTTATCTACCTCTAACTGTAACATTCTAGACTTCTTCATAATCTAAGTATTTGAATAATGAATGTATAACTTCTTAGTTCACTGACTCTGGGAGTATATTTCCTTTTGCTTCCTTTAACTACTTCACAAAACAAATTCAAGAACAAGAAAAAAGGGCTCTTATCAAAAATTCTGGCACTTTCTCACCTGAGTGTTTTTCTGTCTAAGCCAATTGTTTGGAGTTTTCTTTAGTAAGAAAAGTGAAAATACTTTATAGCCTTTTGATCATTTTTAAAAAAATGATTAGGCTTCTTGCTCACAGTTAACATCATTTTCTGTGAAGCTTTACTGCCAAGAAGCTTTCTATATTTTAACTTTTCAAACAATTTTGAAGCTTTCACTGCCAAGTTGAAAAGTGAAGGGTATCAACTTGAGTTATACTAAACTGTTTCAGTGAACCAATTTTGTGAAGTGCCTTCTATTTTAGCACTTTAAGTTTCTCACACTGACTTCTGACATTCCACTTTCCTAGATGATAGGAAAGGTCTGTTTGTAGTTTGTATTAAAGTGTGCCAATACTTGTATATTAACAAGATTTTTTTAATAAAATTGTGCAAACAAAGCCATCATTATTTGTGGTCTTTCATTTCTTGCAACCCCTTCATTGTCCATTTTGCATTACAACTGAGATAATAGGCTTGTGGCAGCATCCACATTTGCTGGTTCCTCTTCCAGATTTGTGGAAACCTGGGAAAAAAGAAAGAGTTTCAGTTTAAAGCAGAAAACAATTTCTTTCTATTCTGCTTGTAAAAAAACAAACAAACAAACACAGACTAATAAATATCCATTGTCCAGAAGATTAGTTTGACTTTTACATACTTAATTTTGGCTAATTTTGCAATTATACTTCAATAATTTGGGGGGATTGCAGGATATACTGAAGTTGAGGCATAAGCAAAAAATGCTTTGTTCTTTGGGAGCGTTTTACCAGTAACACAACACACGCGGCCCAACTGAGACAGGCTCAGCTTTAAGTTCACAACTGCTCTCAACAACACTTTTGCAACTTTGGAGAAAATACCATTACAGCCTGAGTGATGTAGAGCCCTACTAGCACAGGAGCAGTAGTACAGTCTGAGTTCTTGGAGGAATAAATAACAAGCCAGCAGGGACAGGAGCACTGGCTCCAACTGCCTTGAAATCCTGGCTTGGCTTCATCCTGTGCTGGCAGCACTGTCATTTACATTTCATTTTTCCCTCAGCCTCTCCTTAAGGTATTTGACACTTGTTTAGTTGCTCCCAGCTGTACAGAAACTTGATCACCTCAGGCACACTGAGAACTCATGTCCACTTCTCCAAACTCTACCTTCCCCCAACAGCAGAATGGATTAATCTGCATCTCATCCTAAAGCACTGCTTTCTCTGCCTGAAACTGTGCCTAGAGCATCAGTCAGCAGAAAAAGTTTACATGGAGGAACTTGTCAGGAACTTTTATGAATTAATTCTTGTGCAAGACTGCAAGTAGGCCTGTATAAAAAGAACTAGACAAAGGCAAGAGAAATATTGTCTTGAACCCTAAGTGCTACAGGCAAAACCTTTACTACAGAAACTGCTGCTTCAGGTGTTGGTCCTTCTGATGAGGTAATCCGAAGGCTTAGGTATCAGGAATAAAGAGAGTCAGAACTGTTTGCTTCAAAGCACCTCCAGCTGCTTCAGGTAGGGAACAGCCAGGTTCATCCTCTCTGTGTCTATTCATGTGGAGATACAAGTTTCAAATCAAGGGAATTGATGCCTTAAGCGATTGAGCTGGGACTAACTTAAACAATTAGAAATCAGCTAGAATATAATTTAAAAATATGCTTTTGAAGTGTGCTTCAGCATGGCTGCCACCCTCTTCTCTCTCTACTTTAGTAGAACATGCAAACTAGGTTTCAGCATTACCACACAAATGAAATTCATAAAACTGGGATTCTAGATTTAAAGCAACTGCATGAATTCAGAAATTCACAGAATATTCTGAGTTGGAAGGGACCCACAAGAATCAAGTCCAACTCTTAAGTAAATGGCCCTTAGAAGGGTTGAACCCAGCACCTTGGTGTTACCAGCACCACACTCTCACCAACTGAGCTAATTGCCTGCAGTCTAAGAGACACATTATAATGCTTTAAACACACACATTCTTCTCATTCTCAGATTTTTACAAAGGGAAATTACCTGCTGAGTCTTCTCAGGTTCTGCTGTGGTACCTTTTGATAGCTGCCGGATTTCTTTCTGAACTTCAGCAAATGCTTTATTTATTGTGCTAACTTTTTCAGCATTTTTAATGTTTATCTGGGAGAAAAAAAAAATATACACATTGGTATTTTAACAACAATTCCACTGATGTGAAACTGCCCCATTTTTATGCAATTATTATGCAGCCAGTGTTACGTGCTTTTATCCATTACTTCATGAGGTCATCTAGCTGTGTATTAATAAATTCAAAATGAAGAGTTAAACTTGCTCTATTGGAATGGGAGCCCATAGTGATCCAGAAAGAGAACACAGAGAAAACAAAAGTGAGGCTTCACAGGCCCTGTTACACCACCCTCAGCTCATCTAAGTCCCAGGAAGGATTCCTTCCTTCATCTCGCTGGTGGACTGACCCTGGGTGGATGCTTGGTGCATACCAAAGCCACTCCATTGCTGCCTTCTTCAGCTGGACAGGGGACAGGAAATATAATGAAAGGCTCATGGGCAGAGATGAGGGCAGGGAGAGATCACTCACCAGTTGCCATCATGGGCAGAACAGATCAACTTGGGGAAAATGAATGTCATTTGTTGTCAAATGCTGCAGAGGAATCTCAGCTCAGACACACTCCTCCCCCTCCTTCTTCACTGACCTTGGTGTCTGCAGGGCTGTTTCTTTTAAAAACTCTCACTCCTCTGTTCTGACTGCTGCTGCTGGTGTGCTTCTTAACGACATCATCCCAGAGGCACTGCCAGTACCTGATGGGCTCTGCCTTGGCCAGCAGCACATGTACCCTGAAGCCAGGTGGCATTGGCCCTTTCAGACATAAGGGAAGCTTCTGGCAGCTTTTAGAGAAGCCACGCCTGTAGCCCCTCGAACAAAATACAATTTGTAAATGATTTTACTATTTTGAATTTCTTCCAGTAGCTTACCTTTCATCATCACACCTTGCATCCTAATTGTTTGTACTACAGTGTCTACCAAGTTTTGCCACAGTATTTAAAGAAACTCTGCAGCTGTAGCAGAGTGGAATGTGTATCTCTGGGCACTTCAGCCTCTCTTTTAACCCAAGTCTGCCTTTGTACATTATTTCATCAAAGATTTTACTTTCAAAGAGGAAGCGCTAGAATATGGACATGTGTTGCACTCTGGGGACAACTGTCTATGCTAGAGGAGCAGGGTGGATGCAAGAGGGCATAAACTCTCACCACTGCAGGAAAGTAGGATTCAGCTGAGCCCTAGCACCTGCTGCTTCCAAAGTCTGGAACACGATCATAGCCATGACCTACTACATTCCAAATATTCCAGGAGCATGCTCATAAGTCTTCAGGCAACCCCAAATTTCAGGATACCTACTGCTGTTTCAAAGGCTACTCCCGTAGTTCATCTCTGAGCAATTTAAACAGGCAGAAGCAAAATGTGAATGCTTACATGTATTCATTTTACTTTCAAAGCCTCCATAATTCCATAGCACATACACAGTAACAATAATTCCATTCTGACTGACCACGAAAACCAGTATTAAGAAAGCAGTGGCAATGAGGCTGGTAGAACAGGCCTACTCAGATTAACACTAACTGGAACAGCAACTGGAGAAATACAGCCCCAGCTCTCAGCTCTGATCAGAATGGATGGACTGTTGGTAACATGATGTACAAAGACAATGTGTTCAATCAGGGCTTGTCACCATCTTCCAGCTTCACAGGGGTTTTAGAAGGTTCCAGTCAGTTTTAATACGTGATATCCTCAGGTACTCAGGCAGGACTCCTCCACAGAAAGAGGCTCTATAGCTAGCATGGGTATCTACATCAAAAGTTGTCTGAACAGTTACAATGGGCTTTTAGCTATTAATGAATAAACGTATTTTAGCGATTTCTTTTTCTGAGCATCTTCTTATACTGCCTAATGATAAGTAAATCACATTAAGCCCAAAGGCTTAATGCATTAAAGAACACAGCTTCAAACACAGAGAATAAAATTTTACTCCTAAGAAGCTACTGACTTTTCATGAATATTATTTTAAACCTGTTTCTCCCTTTATTACACAGAACAGTCTAGACTAAGAGGAGATGCGACGCCAGCAACATGGAATTGTTTTTTCTAAAGTTTGTTACACTCCTGTCTGTCCACCAGATTAATTCATCAAGTGGAGCTTGCAGGAGAAAATCTGAAACAGCCTTTAATAGCCGTTTACTTGTGTTTGTCCAGCAGACTGCAACTGCATCAAATGGAGAAAATAAGCCACTATCTGCTTTGATTATTTTTATTACCAGATGCTTTTCTACAGGGACAGCTGAACTCTTGCAGAACACACATCTCAGGCTGGAGGCAAGGTTTGAGAATAATATATGACTGACTGCTCACAACAGGAAAACTCTTGCTTAGATCACCCCCATCCCTCTTCCCCTGCACTGCTCCCTGCTCCATGACCCACCCTCTCCCTCCTCGGGGCTATGCTCCTCTACAGACACGAAAACAACAACATTATTTTTGCTTCTTTCTTTTTCTATTGCTTTAGTATGTTAAATTGGCTCACAGAAGCATCTACAGAGCATCACAGCCCGTAAGGTGCAAGAAAGGGGCAGAGAGGAATTAAGAGCAAAACATCCAGCAGTGCACACTCCTAGGTCTGTTCACTGCACCTCACTGACAGTTTTACTTGACAGCTGAGGCAAATAAACAGCTACTGGATCAGAAAAGGCTCCATAATTTCTGGTTCTTCCACATCAAAATGCTTTTCTCTGCATTCATTCATTCATTCATTCATAATTAAGTTTGTTCAACTCACCAACCCAGCACATAAAAATGCAAAATGTATTTTTAATGGCTTTTGCTGCTGATTTAGCAAGTTGAGTCACCTAGTGGGCGAAGAGTTCCTGAGCCAGCATCAAGAAGAGCTGTGGGAATGTAGTCCACAGCCTGGTAAAGGGATGACTTCCTGGGGCCAGGAACGTGACGGAAAGGATCAGGACTTCGCCTCGTTGGTTGTACTAACTATGCCCGGTGGTTTGGATCAAGGCATTTTGTTAAACGGTACCCTGAATTACACCCTCGGTGACGCTGTGAATGCAGTCCAGTGAACGCGAACCCGCTGAACTGCTGATGTGCCCTTTAGCGTCGCATTCCCGAGGACCAGGCGACATACTACCAGACACTGCCCAAACGACACCCCTCACGCACAGCCGGATATCCCATCCCATCCCATCTGGGGCATATGCCTGCAAATCAGTCAAATGAACTTCTTGTGCTCTTTTTGCGGATGATACATCCACATACAAACCTAATTTTCGGGTGAAAAGCAAGCACTTTGCCATTCTGTGCCCTTAAAACATCTCGCTTTAACCAGTGCCGAGCGCTTGCTCCGCCGCGCAGCGAGGTCGAAGGGGAGGAAACCCCGCTGGGCCGAGGCCTCCCGCGGGTGCCGCAGCAGGGCAGGGGCCTTCCCCGTGGTGAGGCGCTGCCGCAGCTCGGCCAGCGCCTCCTCCCGCCGCGGCACTCACCTGCTTCAGCCCGGAGGTGACGGGCCGCGCCTTGCCCTTGGCCTTGGCCCTGAGGACGCCGCTGCGGGCGATGCGGAACACGCTGCCGGCCTTGGCGGCCCCGCCGCGGCTCTTGCCCATGGCGGCGGCGGCAGCGGCGCGCGGGTTGGTGACGTCACACGGGCTGTGACGCGTTGAGCCGCCGATGGCCCGCAGAGCTGTCACGGGGCGGGCGCGGCGCCGCGCCGAGCCGCCAGGGGGCGTGCGCCGGCCCGGTGGGCTCTGTGGAGCCGCAGCGGTGGCGTGTCAGCGGTGGAGTGTCGCTGTCCTTGTGCCTGTCCCTTACCGGTCCGGTCCCGGCGTCACTCTCGGCCCCAGCCCTCCTTGCCTCTCCCGCGCCTTCGCCGCCAGCTTTTGCAGCACGGGAAGGCTCAGAGCTCGCAGCCCAAGCGCCGAGTCCAAAGCTTCGCATTGCCACAAGCACCTGCCCACGGGCAGCCCCCGGCACAAGCGGAGCTTGGATAAATTCCCAGTGGGTTGTGAACACCCTCCTGTCTCACGGCCCCACTTGGGAAAACGTGAATTCCTCCTGCGGCCTATTTCGAAGGGAATTGCGTTTACACCCCTGGGAGAAAAACGGGAGGGGATGCAGCGGGGACTTGGCTCTACTTTCGGGAGTGGCAGGGGTGACCCCAGGAATGGGCACTGCCGTCTTTCCTTGCCGCACAACTCGTGCTCTGGCGGGACGGGGGGTGGTGGAGCCACCTTCCCTCTGTTGGAGCGGGCTCTTGAGAGATGGCATTGCCTCCCCTGGGCCACCCCGACGGTGCTGCGGGGAGGCTGGGGAGAGCCTGGGTGACGAAGGGCTTGGGGCGACAACAGGCACGGACGGGCGAGGAGGCCGGAGCGCTGCAGGTCTCCCTATCAGCGCCCGAGGATCGGGGCGTCGCCGCCCGTCGCCTTCAAATGGGGCGCAGCCGCCCCTCCCGCCCCAGCCCGTCCCATCCCGTCCCGTCCTGTCCCGTCCCGGGCCGTGCCGTGCCGGCAGGAGAGCAGAGCCATGCTGCACTGGGGATACGACGAGCACAACGGTAGGGAACGGCGGCGGGGCCGTCGGGGCGGCCAGCGGGGTCCCGCGGGCAGCGCTTCCCGCTGCTGGGCTGGGCAGCTCCCGCGCCCTCGGGAGAGCTGGATGAGCTGAAATGCTTTGCAGCGTGAGAGCGAGCCGGTTTATGTCTCGGCATCCTGCAAGGCAGGCGGCTGAGAGGTGTCCGTGCGTGCGACATCGCCTGCAGAGCCGGGCCGGGCTTGGCTCCCTGTCGGGTCTGCTGTGTTCCCGCTTGGGATTTCGTTCGCTCCTTCAGCCGAACAGATGCGCGCACATACCGAGTGCGTGGTAGACAGCTGCACTGATCGGAACTGCTGTACCAGCAGTGCTTTTCTGATTCCAGCTGTGTTCTACTTCTGCTACACGGTGGGAAAGCCTAGTTACTTGACTGGGTTTTTTAAATGTATAACTATGCATCTAAGAGGAGATGCTTTTGGACTTCAGTTGTTTAGTGGTTTCCTTCAACTTGTCAGCCTTTGAAGTCCCAAGATAGGCTCATCAGCAGGTTTAAAGACTTGGCTCCGTTTTGCATCTTCAGTCATGCAAACGCTGCTCCAGTGTGCAGACGGTCTCACAAGTCATGCAAGTAGAAATAAAAGTGGTTTTGTAAATTGTAGGCTCAACTCTGATAAAATACATGGAATATCTTATATTGTCTGTACACAGAGAAATTAAAGGCTATGACAGGAAAGAGAAACAGCCACATATTTGCATATACTAATGCCTATAAGAATATGCTTTCTGTATATTATTACTTAGACTTTGGAATACTGTTTGTGCAAGTACTACCTTTCCTTTCTGGCCCTCTTGTTCCATCTTTTCTGGATGGATGTACTTTTCCTGAAAAACTGGGTGGTGGTGGTGGATCACAGAGATGTTGCAATGATTGGGTGTGTTATCTGTTGTTGTGCAGTCTACCCTACCCCTCCCCTGAAGACGTAAATGGGTCTTGTTTTTAAATTTTTTTTCTCCATACGTTTCTATGCTTTGAGCTTCACCTGCACTGCCCAGATAAGACGCCGACTTTCCCTCCCTTATCCTATCTCTTCTTGTTTGTTATTCTCAATTTACAGAGAGGGGAGGCCACCAGAATTTCTACTGGGGTCGCCCTGGACCTTGCTTGAGGCCCCGTCTCTCCTATAAAACTCTATTTACTGCCTGCCTGGTAACATATTTGAGGTGGAGTTTGCCTTTCACTCCTTTCTTGGAGCCCCACAGCAGCTGTGGGTGGGGGAATAGTTCCTCATCAGCCCATTCCCTTCATCACACCTTTCACAGGAGATTTGAGGAGGGAGGCATGGATATCAAACACTTACGTAGAATCAGTTTTATTTCTCAGGTTTTTGTCTTCTACTGCATTTATTTTACTTATTTTGCTTGTTATTATTTTTTGATTGAGTAGTAGGTGAAGAAAATTGCTCTGAATCTTGAAAAATTTTGTTTGCCTCCATGGCCCTGAAAATAGTTTCTCTGAAACTAAGATTGCCTTTTGCAATTCTGACAGAAATAAAGTGAAATTAATTAAATGTGGTGCAGTTATATAGTATGGTTGACTGCCTGAAGAGTTGAAAAGACATCTGTATTCACTCTGAGTTCTGCAATTGCTACTTGCAGCAGTCACAACATAAAACATTATGTGCATAAAGTAAACTGGCAAATATTAAAGCATACATGTCTGCATATATGGAATATCTATGTTTAAGGACATGAGCTCACTGTTAGGTAAAGAATTAAAGATTTGGGGATTGACCCTGACTGGACACCAAAGCCACTGTATCACTCCCCTCCTCAGCTGGACAGGGGAAAGAAAATAGACTGAAATGTTCAGGGGTTAAGATAAGGACAGGGGGAGATCATTCACTAGTTACTTTCATAGGAAAAACAGACTTGACTTGGAGAAATTAGTTTTCTTTGTTGCTTATCAAATCAGAGTAAGGTAATGAGAAAATAAAATATTTAAAACACCTTCCCTCCAACCCTCCCTTTATCCTAGGCATAACTTCCCTCCTGATTTTCTCTGTGTCCTCTCCTGCAGCAGCTGCAGTCAGTTCATCACATGTCTCTGCCTCTCCCTTCAGTGGTAGGACTACTCACACTCTGCCTCTGCTCCAGCATGGGGACCCTCCCATGGAGACAGCCCTCCATGAATTTCTTCAACGTGAGTGCTTCCCACAGGCTGTAGTTTTTCACAAACTGCTCCAGTGTGGATTCCCCAGGGGGCCCGAAGTCCTGCCAGCAAACCCGCTCCAGCTTCAGCTTCCCGTGGGGTCCACCCTGTTCCAGTGTAGGCTGTCCATAAGGTCACAGCTTCCTTCAAGACACATCCACCTTCTCCAGTTGTGATCCTCCATGGGCTGCAGGTGGATCTCTGCTTCACCATGGACCTCCATACAGGGCACAGCTGCCTCACCATGGTCTTCACTGGTGCAGGGAATCTCTGCTCTGGCTCTGGGACCATGTCCTCCCCTTCCTCTTGGTGTCTGCAGGGCTGATTCTCTCACCTATTCTCACTCCTCTCTTTCGACTACTGTTGCACAGTAACTTCTTCCCCTTCTTAAATCTGTTATCCCAGAGGTGCTAGGACTGTCCCTGAAGGGCCCAGCCTTGTCCAGCAGTGGATCTATCCTGGAGCCAGCTGGCACTGGCCCTATTGGACATGGGGAAAGCTTCAGCAGCTTCTCACAGAAGCCACACCTGCACCCTCCGTGCTACCAGTATCTTCTCACGCAAACCTAATGCAGAAGTTCTTGATTACTTTGATGCTCGTATTTCTGAAATGCATGAAGGCATTATTTTATTTCTGTGAAAACCTTGGCCTTTGC
Organism: Irena cyanogastra; assembly: GCA_013397155.1. NCBI lineage: Eukaryota > Metazoa > Chordata > Aves > Passeriformes > Irenidae > Irena > Irena cyanogastra. Next base: position 154,730 of record VWZV01007749.1, read on the forward strand.
TTTCTTGCCACTTTTTCAAAACAAACAAACACTTTTTCACTTTTCACGCCACTTTTTCAAAACAAACATCACAGTTTTGATATTGCGTATCAGTAGAGGTGTAATACTGAAATCTTGAAAATTGGCTTCAGTGTGGCATCATACATGCTTTTCACTGCTGATCAGGTTCCTGTCAGGATGGGAATGTTCTTGCCCCTTGAGTCCTTTCTTGTTTACAGGGGAATTGCTTTAGTTAAAAGGCAAGTCACAGAATGAGTAAGGTTGGAAGGGAGCACAGTGGGAAATCACTTCAGTTTACTATTTGTTTAATGAAATCTATGGTAATTATTTACATGTATTGTCTTCTACTGCAAAAATTTCTCTTGATCTAGTTACTACTGTAATGCTGAAGCATTTTATAAATAAAAGGGAGATTAATTCATAGAATCATATAACCATTTAGATTGCAAAAGACCTTTAAGATACTTCAGTCGAGCCATAACTTCTTATACATTTTTTCTTTTTGAGAATAATTATATCATTTCAATATCTGCTTTTAAAAAGGTGCTTAATTTTACCCATAATGAATTTTTAATTGCTTTTGTTTGAGCTCATCTTACTGTAACCTAATATGTAATCAAATTACTTACAAACCTAAGTTTATAAATGTAAGCACTCTGTGTTTGATAAACTGGGCAATGGATTCTCTTTAGAAATAAATAAGGATGTGATCCTGTCAAAATCAGACCATACTAAAATAATGAATTTTCTACATATAATAACAAACTGTCAAGGAAAAAAAAACCCCAAACCCTTTTTCACCTGTATGTACTCCATTTATGCACATATAGAGGCTCACTGGAATTCAGCTGTATCCTCTAGTGTCTTTACTGGGCTTGTCTCAAGTTATCCTGTTGATGAAATTTGTAATCTTTAGCTTCAGCTGGATCAAAATGCAACACTGTGAGGTGCTATAGTGAATTCTGTTTCCTCCCAAATTCCTAACTGCCTTCACTGTGAGGTCTGTTTCATGAACTGGCTGTGTGCAATGCTGGTGAGTGGTATGTGCAGCAATAGTCTGACCTAAAAGTGTCAGACAATTCATTGCCTGTGGTAATGCTGTGTCCAAAATAAAGGCATGAAATCTTCAGAGCAGATGGTTCAGTTTTTTGTCATAAATCTCAGTCACAATAGCTTTGATTGTTAAGAGCTACTAGAAAATTGCCTCTAGCAAGAGAACATTTTCCCGACAGCAGGAGAGGATTTCATAAGTTCAAAAATTGATATATTAATCACTTTCATTCCATAAAGGAAAAAATGAAGGGAGGTGAATTAGTGAGTTATTCTCCCTGGATATGTCTTGAAGTGCATATTTAGAAAACGAAGTGTACATTATTTTAATATGGAGGCATCTTATTCAGATCTGAATTCAGAAAAAATTTTCACCCTGGGGATCCCGCTGACTTAGATCTGATTATATGACATGCATTTGAGTATCTCTTTCAATGGTAATGACTTTTTTTTTGCAATAGTCATACACAAAGTTTGCAATGGGCTGGGGTCCATAGAAATTAATTGAGTCACAGTTTTCCTAGAGTGGCAAAAGCATGATAATTGTACTAGATTGCTAGTAGATTATCTAGTAAGGAATACATTTTGATATAACCTAATGGTATAAAATGAGCTGAAATTTCTTGATATTTTCCTGTATATTTTGAAAGGACAGATGTCTGGTAGTTTGTTTACTGGTAGATGTTTAATCACCATAGCAAAATAGTATTTTGGTCGTCTGAGCCAAGAACAAGTGCCAAACCAGCAATAATGTCTTTTTAGAACTGAATATTACTGTTAAATAATTAGGTAGTGACAGAATCACAGCCTTGGGTCCTCTTTTTGGCAACTTTGTATTATTTCTGAATGCAAGTCATCCATATTATTTCATTCAAATAGCTATAGTTATTTCTGAGACAGAGCAATAGGAGACAAATTAGTTAAGCACATAAATATATTTTTTGGCTTTTCTCAGTTAAGGAGTATTAGAGTTATTAAAATTAAGTAGCAACAAACTTTTTCAAGGAATTCCAAATCACGATAGTGAGGTATAAATTATGGAGTGGTGCTTCTTACAAATAAAATTTTGTGTTGCATCCCTAACTACAGGATATTAGGATCTAAACACAATTAAAATTATAATCTAAACTGTATGTAGTTAGAATATTGAATAGCTTTGATGACCATTCATGAACTGAGAGGAATTAAGTTTAAACAGTTTTATTAAGCTAAACACTTTAAACCAGTAGGATTTTTATCTTCTGCCTTAGAATCTATTTCTTTATTAAGTTTAGTTAATGAAATAATTTATAAAATAAATAATTTATAAAAGTACTTTTTAACAAATCAAATTTTTGTCTTTGTTCTGAGGCTTAAGTCATAGGCTATTCTTTACAAGTTTTTCCCACTTCTGTTTTTCAGTGCTGCTCAGAGGCGAATCATTCTCTGCCCAGGTGCTGTGCAAGCTACAGCCCCCGGCGCTTCCTCCTTGATTTACTGCCAGGGTGCACGGGTGCTTTTAGCACCTGTGAGTTTCTGAGCTATGTTCACTTCTACTGAAGTTGAAGAAAGAAAAATATCTAACAGCTTTTGATGTTAGGCTAACCAGTGCATCATACATTTTCATCCTTATTTGTCATAATTTTTATTTGAGTGCTAAGCCATCCAGACAGACCCAAACCCAATTTTTGCACTGAGGTCAGTTATCTTCAGTGTAGAGAGTTAGTTATGAGGATTTTCAGTGATGCAGATTTTATTTGAGCAGATTCTGATGCTCATATTAAGTATTTCTTATATCCTTATATCTTATTTCTGTCTCTCAATTGATTTATTATGCTTCTTACCCATTATAAGCCTAGGAGAAAAACAAATGCTGTGCTCTTCTTAATACTGAAAGATTGATCATTTGCCCTGCAGACTTTCACCTTTCACCTTTCTGTTTTTCCTTTCTTCTTTCCCCTTGCCCTCTCCTCCTTTCCATCCTAAACCATGTTTTCTGTCTTTATGGAATATATTCCCCAGGCAACTTACTGTTCATATTTTTCTTTACCCTCTTATCCAAATCCGGTTAAACAATGGCACATATATTCTTATTTTGAATTATTGGTAGCTCTCTGATGTTTAGTAGGTAGCAACAGATAACTCACACATCTTATCAGTGAAGCTTTTCTTACTATTTTAGGATGTTATTTGCCATTTTCTCGTATCCGTATTATTGATTTATTAGCTTTTCAGATGACATTTGGTTTAGCCTGACTGGAGAGAAGAAGGTCAAGATGACTAGTATTGATTAACAGCTTCTTTAGTCTTATAATTTCTACCTAAGTCTGGTGAATAGCACTGTGTCTGTGTCTGTAAGATCTACTCTCATCAGCTGAAGGCAGTAGAAATCCAAACCTCTCACAGGCATTGCTGTCCTGGGCGTTCCTATTCTTTGATTTTGTCAGTGCTACACTAGTGTGTGGGTATGTGTGCCTGTGTGCATGGACACTTCATGATTAGAGGGTGGCAGTCGCTCTTTCTTGTGTGCACAGTTGGTGGCCTGGGAGGAGATGATCAGAGTACATGATGATGATAATGATGATCACAGCAGTGTTTAGGTTCCAGGCACTGCCATCAGGCTCCAGGAACGGCTCAGCATTTTCTAACATGACCAATCACCTTTTTTGGCAACTCCCCATCTCATTCAGAGTGATCAGTGGAAGATGTGTTCTCAGGTCTTTCGCAGCAAATGACTAAGGCATAAAAAAGTTCTTGATGCGGGGATTTGCATGGAAAAGAGGTAATCCTTAAAGACACAATGAGACATGATATTAGGCAAAAATGGCTAGTCAAAAATTTATTGGGACATAGTGCCTGTTGGATACAGGATGCCTGATTTGAATGAGCATTTATTGTATGTGTTGTGTGCATAGCTGAGTCTTACCTGGGAATAATTATCTGCATACTGTATGTGGCCTTGTTTAAAGGTGCATGCAAGGTACATGAAGGAGTCCTGAGAACTGCTATTGCAATATGATGCAGCAAAAGTAGCTGAATATTTTGATCTGTGTTTTCCCAATGTATCCTTTTTGAATTTAAAAGATGCAGATGAGGACAATTCAAGCAGAGTTTTCCTTTATAAGAGTGACGGTGCTGTCAGCAATTTAGACTTCTCCTCCAATGCATTGCAGGGCCTGCCCACTGGAAGGAGGTTTTTCCTGTTGCTAATGGAGACCGTCAGTCACCCATCGACATCAAAACTGAGGAAACCAAGTATGATCCCTCCCTCCGTCCTCTAAATCCCAGTTATGATCCAGCTTCTGCTAAAATCATCCTTAACAACGGGCACTCCACCAGTGTGGAGTTTGACGACACCGTCAACAAATCAGGTTTGTTCCTTTACTCTTGCACTGTAACTTCCTCCACCAATTCCTAAATAGATTCCTACAGCCTGGGCACGTCTCACTGCTAGGTATGAACTCCTTATAAATAGTAAGGCTTTGCTCCTCTGGATGAGAGATTCCTTTTTCCCTGTCTTTCAGCATGATACAGTGTGGGAACATATTTGGACACAAGTTCAAGGTTGTGTTTCTCAGAAAGTGCTGGGATTCTCTACTGACAGGAGTGGTTTGATCCATCCCTACCAGCTGGATCGTGCCAGCCCCCAGTTTGAACAGTGTTGTGTACAATTTTTCAAATGCTGCTCTCTCTCTCTCACTGCAGGTGAATCCTTTGTGTCTCATTACAGGTTTATTCCACCCGAATCGCTCAAATCTCTTATCTGAATTTAGCTGCAGGTTTGGTTATATGTTTTTCCCCTTTTTACAACCTATACTTAGACTTCTTACATCAAGTAAGAGCCAATACAGAACAAGTGAAATAGATGTCAAGTAATCCCTTTTCTTCTCTGAAAAGTATTATTGCCTGAGTCTTTTCCAGGAGTATGTAGCTTCCCTTTTTGCAAGCAATAATTCTTATTTAGAAGTTCTCTGGTGTATCATAGTCTTTGTAATGTTAGTGCCTTCATCTTTCAAATCTTCTCTTGGATTTTGGGCAAGCCGGCATGACTCCCCTTCAGGCTGTAGGAGTGCAGAATCTTCAAGCAATAAATCGTTTTGTGACTGTGTGAGGTTTAGCTGAGGATCCAATATCATACAATGCTTTCACAAGCATCAAAGCCAGAGAGAGACTAATTTTTGATGACCCATTAGTCCTGAAGACTTACTAGCTCAGAGTGGCAAGAGGGAGAGACATAGATGCAGACAGTGTCAACATTGGATGTTGCCTGAAAGCCACCAGCTGACCATCAATGATCAGTCTGACCTTGTGTCAGATGCCATGGAACTTCCCAGAATTAATCTCTGCTTCAAGCCTAGTAGGTGCTGGTGAACTAAAGCACATCTCTTAGAAAAATATACAATCTTGATTTCAAATTTTCCAGCGATGGTGAACCTTCCACAGCCTTTGGTAAGTTGTTCTAATTGTTAATTACCCTCACAGTTTAAAAGAAAATATGTTAAGGAATGTGAATACGCCAAGAACCTCTTCCACTCTTAACTCCGTTCATGAAGTGACAGGGCCAGTGAACAGTGTTTCTCTAGGCTTCCCCTGGTACCAAAGCAATGGTAATGTGATCCTCTTCTTACTGCTTTCCCCAGGCCATATCTCCAAGAATATAGTTCATATCATGACAAAGCACTGACAGATGTTGATCAGATAATTAACAGATGGAATCCCCAGTCTCCTTCAGTAGACTCCATGTCTTTTATGTGTGGACCAGGTTCTTCAGTCAACAGCCATAAACTGAGTAATTCGCTATTTTCCCTAATATTTGTCACTGACAAACTTTATCAGTATTGTTTTTGTTTTCTTTCAGGTCATTGCTCAAAAAATACTGAATTTTCTAGGGCCCAAATTTGGCTTCTGGGGCATCTCTGTGAAGTAAGAACTCCTGCCATGTGTTGGTTTCATTAAAAATATCAAATTAATTGGTGCTAAATGCATTAGCATCTTCTAATACATTATTAACTGACTCCTATATGAACTATTTCCTTACTTTGGTCAGCATTGGAACTGGGCTGTCAAGTCTGTATCTGTTTGTGTAAGTCTGTTTATGCTCTTTGGTACCACATTAGCTCCATTCTTTGAAATCGTTCTATTGAACTTCTTCCAGTATTTTTCAAAATTCAAGATACTGATATTTGCCTTAAAAACTTCTGACTACCCTCTTCCTTAATTACTGTTGGAATGAAAGGGTTTTAGCATCACTGTGTGATGTGACACAAATACATCAACAGGCCATTTTCCACATTTTTCAGCCTAAGTATTTCATGCCGGTGCATGCAAAACTACATGATAGTTTTTCCTCAGTCAGTTAGAACGTTGATCTTTACACTTTTCTAGGATCATTTGCATCAAAGTTTACAGTCCTTAAAAGAAGGGATTTAAAAGTGCCACTGCCCCATCTCCTCTGCTTGCTAAGTTTATAGGCTGTGTAAATGCATGTTTTTTGAGTTGAAGCTTTAAGGAAGTTAAATATTTTTCCCCAGAATAAACAGTCCCAGTTCCTTTTCATTATCCAAGCTACTTGTATTAGCAAATAGGCAACTTAAAACTTCTTCTTTCATCTTTATTTGGTGTATTTTTTTCCTAAGAAAGTGTAGGTTTTGCACTAAACCTAGAAAAGAGAAAAAATTACTATTGTCCTCCCTACTGCTCTAAAATTAAAAAACATCTGGTTAAATCTCCCCTCATTTCCATTATAATTTCTATAATGAACCAGTAAACTAATCCAGACTGATTTCCAAGCACTCAGAGGACATACAGAGCTGGGAGAGTGGAGTGATTTTTTTTGCTATAAATAAGGAATCTCCCTGAGTGTAATTCACATTCAAAGCTCTGTGAAGAGATATTTTGATTCTGAGTCTGACAAGAAAATTATGAGCACTTGCAAAAGCAAAATAATGAAAAGCCTACCCATATGCATGTTAGTTTGAATAGAATTAGAACAGAACAGAATAGAAATAGAAAGAGTAGACTCCTTCAGTTGGAAGGGACCTGCAGCAATCATCTTGTCCAATTGCCTGAGCAGTTCAGGGCTAACCAAAAGTTAAAGGATGTTAAAGGCATTGTCCAAACGCCTCTTAAACTCTGATAAGCCTGGGGCTTTAACAACCTTTCTAGGAAGCTTGTTCCAGTGTTTGACCACTGTCATGGTAAAGAAATACTTCCTAGCATCCAGTTTAAGTCTTCCCTGGCACAGCTTTGAGCCTTACCCACAAGTCCTGTCACTGGATACTTGAGACAAGAGACCAGCAGCTCCCTCTCTGCTTCCCCTCCACAGAAGTAGAGAGCAGTGAGGACACCCCTCAGCCTCCTTTTCTCCAAACTAGACAAACCCAAAGTACCTAGCTGTTCCTCATAGGACGTGCTTTCCAGCCCTGGCTAATTGTCAGTAATATTGCAGTTGTACAATGCACATGTAGCATTGGCTTAATTTTATTTATGTTAATACAAGCTCCTTTTCCTTAGACTTCAATCTGATATAACTGGATCTAGTTGTAAATGAAGGAAAGAGCCCTGAAAATTTAAGCTCCTCCTATTTTGCACCAAATTTCAAAGATGAAAATAAATTCTGCTGACATTATGTTTTTATGATCCTACTCCTTATTCATAAAACCTGTATTTTGAGCTTAATTTCTTAGTGATTCTTTTTAATATAATCAAGAGAGGAAACTCTTGAGTGTTGAAAAATAGAAGTATTTTCCCATTCTCTGAAAAATATGCAACCTTGACAATAACAACATACCATTTAGTGGGCCATAACCCACTAATCTGCCCATAAATGCAATTTTCATAGGCATATCCTTGAGAGGTGAAGGTTTCTGTAGTACTTCCAAGAAATGGAAAGCCATCTGAGACACCTTGTGAGCAGGAGCAGAGGAGTGTCCGAAGACTGAAGTCTGGTGTGAGGTTAGAGGATGTGGGTAGAGACTCCCATTCTCTCAGTGAGGCCTTTTCCTCTGCTTGGGTTTCCAGTGCTGACTGGGGGGCCACTCAGCGGGACCTACAGACTGCGCCAGATTCACTTCCACTGGGGATCCAATGATGACGCTGGCTCTGAGCACACGGTGGATGGGATGAAGTATGCGGCAGAGGTAAGGCTTTACATGGAGTCGTCTGTGCCTCTAAGCTTGTGACTAGTTTTCCATTGCAAGAATAATGTTGCCCTTCCTTTTCCTGCTTTTCATATTCCCCTCATTTTATTGAAAGACAAGCGGTCTTCCTGAAGTGTTGCATATTTGGTCCTTTCTCAAAGGAGTACCTCTTTGAAAGCTTTGCAGAGGATTAAAAAAGGAGTACAGAAGACAAGAGCTTGATAAGAGCAAGACTTAATGTTCAAGAGTTATTTTAAACTTTGTCTTTCATTGTTTCTTCCTTGGAGAACATTTTCAAAGTGATCTTCAATGCCAAACCACAGAATTATTGGATTTGGGGCCTGTGTAGTGTAAAGTTTATGCAAGACTTAGGAACATTGCATTTTGTGGTGCACTTAGCAAGGTGGTGTTTATGACTTTAAGAACCATGCTTTAATATCTGTGGGATTCCTTCTGTCTGTGGGGTGGCTCCTGTCTGTGGGGTACTGTGCTTCAGTGGAGGTGGTGTGCCACAGAGAGAAGTGCACCATCTGCTCTGGCATGGAGCATTCACTCCTGCTCTGTTTCCTTTGGTGCATTTGAATAGTCTGCAGGAGTAAGTTCTCAGTATGAGATTCCTCTTTGCAAATGGAAGTAAAATGGGATATTTTTGGGAGATTGAGATCTTTTAAAACATATGATTCAGACAGTGTCAGAATTTTCTGGGGTTAAAAAGAAGTAAAAAGTGTAAAAATTAATGGACAAATAAAAGGCATAATACTACAGAAGAAAAAGATGTAATGTATGCACTGTGGTGTGATCAAATTTTGCTGAAAATGCTGTAAGAGATACTGCTCAGGAAAAAAAGATTGGTTTTCTTATACTAATGTGGAAAAGTGACATTTGCAGTGTTTAAAGGCTTATGTTTTCCACAGGAACCAGGTGAGATGGAATATAAAGAATTAATAGAGGTGCTTTAAAACCATTAAGTACCAAACCCAAATTTCTAGCTGAGAAAATATATGTTTCCCATCTAAGAAACCAAATGGAAGGAGAAAATATCTCTGAATTTCTAGCCAGTCTAATAAACAGTTACCTGTTGGTTGGGTAACCCTCCACAAGAAGCTCTCTAGATGTCACTTTGGCTTTGGGATAAGAAACTCAGAATTAAAACCAAGGCTTCTGAATGTTCTTCACACAAAAGAAAATACCTCAGGAGACATGAAGATGTTTTCAGTGCTCACCTTTGTAAGGAAGATGTGCAAGGTTTCAAGAAAAATATCGACTGAATTGAAGAAAGAATTAATGTACAGGTAAAGAAGACTGCAAGGTTTGGCCCTTAAGCCCACCAGGAAGCAGAAGGGATCCATGGCTCCATTCTCTGTGACAACATATGGTCTGATCAAGGTCTCTTCACAAGCTGCAGTGACACAGCGGTGGTAAGACAGGATATATTCCTTAGAGAAGTCACAAGCCATTGAGAACGGGTCTGTACTCAGAAGTGTTTCACACTCTGTTTGGGGGCTCTGGTTTTAGGAGGGTAACCTTCTTGGGGTTTTTTTGGCAAAGCTATGAGAGAGTGGGTTAGTAGCTGTGGGAATTTTCCTTTTTGTTCTTTGTTGGGCTGTTTTTGATGGTGATTTTTTTCCCAAATCCACAATAAAGGTAATTTCTGACTGAGAGTATGTGTTTCCTTTTTGCGTATGTAAAAATGTAATTGTTTAAAACTTGTTAAACATAGGTTCTGTGAACTTATAATAGGAAGCAGTGCAGACACTGAACCCCAGGATATTAATGCACTTGGGAAAGGTTTAGTGGACTATGTTCTCCTCCTGGTTTAGTGTATAATTTCTTAGCAACTTTCTTTCAAGGATTTCTAAAGCTGTGAGCCAGAATGCATGTCATCATGGCTGTACATGCATTATTGATGATGGTGGGATTCCTTACTTGCTGCAAATAATGTTTCAGCATTTTAGAGCCAAAATGCTTGAAATATTGATACCAAGTAAGACCAAGTAAGAGTTCCATTTTATAGATATGGAAAATTGAAACTCAGAGAGGTCAAGCAAGGAATGATATTTAGAATAAAAATCTTCATGCTTCTAGATCCCTATTTCAACCATGCAGCTATATTGCTTCATGTAGAAATCCTTTAAAGCAGGTTTCAGCTTTCCTAAATTGTTCTTTAGTTGTCTTGTAGGTGCTGTATTCCAAAAGGAAGCCTTTTTTTTCATGGGTTCATCCCAGTTTAAGTCATTCAATGAGTTGCTTTTCAGCATTCTTGAAGTTCAAAATCTGAAAAGATGGTCACCAAGTTTAGAGAGGCCAATCTCACTCCCTGCTCCTGAGCATCTTTAACTAAAAATTATGTGTAATAAGATTTACTAATCCGTTGAGGATTTGTGAAAGTAATTAATGTTTGTGAAGTAGTTAGAGTTAAGTGCTGTGTGAGTGTGCTCTCTCCAGTTCTGCAGTCAGACCATTGCTGAAGGCTGGAACAACCTGGCACTTCTTGGGAACAAGGAGCTCCCATCACGGAGTGTGGTCAGGAATTAGGAAACCTAATTTAACAGGAGGGACTTAAGTGGCATGGAAATAGACATCACAGACTTTTCTCTCCTGGCTGGGTAGTGTCTTTAAGCTTCTTAAGCAAATATGACAGGACACTTCCAGAATAATGCATGTTGGAAATGCAAATGCTCAAACCTGAGATAATCAAGCTGCTTGTAAGGGCATCATTACTGGTAGTCATAGAAAATAACATTTGAAAAGTGTCAAGAATGAAATGCTGATGTTCCCTTAAGCTAAACAAGGGAAAAGGGGTCAGTGCAAGTTTAATGTGTATTTGCCTGTTTTCTAGCTATTTATGTGGATGATTAATGTTGCTGAAAGCTTGATTAAAGAAAAAGAGGAGTAAAATACTGATGACATCCTCATGAATGTCAATCACTTTTTAGAATCAGCTGTACTAAAAATGGATTTAAAACCTCTAGTTATATAACCGTTGGCTTTTTTTTGTCTTAACTTCTCAGTTCAAAATCTGGGGACCCAACAACAATTTGACAGGCACTGTGGTGTGCCGATTGCTGCTAAATTTTTAATTATCTCAGCCACTGGAAATGCTTTTGCCATTTGTGTGAACAACGTATTTACCGATTTCATGAAATATCTGCACTTAGAACACTGAATGATTCTGCATACAAAGGAGTGAAATAGAGTGCCAAACTCAGTAAAGTTGTAATATTCATTTGCCACTACTTCAGCTCAGTGAGAGTTGATGCTGTCTGTGTCTTTTGCTTTTCAGCTTCATGTGGTCCATTGGAATGCAGAGAAGTATTCCAGTTTTGTTGAGGCAGCTTGTCAGTCAGATGGACTAGCAGTCATGGCTGTATTTCTGAAGGTAAGAAGAGAATGCTTCAGCCCTCATAATAAATCTGCATTATAAGCCCAAAGAGATAATAGTGATGGTTTATGTAAGTATTGCTAAAGAGATACTTGTTCTACACTTGTTTCCTTCATAGTGTTTAGCTGCCAATATAGAAAGCTGTGCTTCGTTTAAGAGTAAAAATATCAGCTTAACAGATTTTTCAAGACAGTCAAACTCTTCAGTTTGCCTAGTCTGCAAGCCCAAACAACATTAGATATGGAACACTTAATTCAGCTGCCCCTATTTGGATCCCAGTAACTTGTTCTTGACTAGCATGTTCCTTTAGGGGGACAGGTTGATTTAAATGTTTTCTTAATGGCTTGTTTCTGAGCTGGTCATTTCTTCTAGAAAATAATAATAATTAAATAATGCAAAACCAGAAACTGGAGAATTTCCTAATAATTATTTTATACCTTTTTTGCCTTCTCTACCTGTTCTAAGATTAAATTCGTGAAACAGCTTCACTGAATTCCGTATGAGGAAGCAGATGGGGAATTCACACAATCTATGGAAGAAGATAGGGCTTTGGTAAATTCTGCGGTTTCTGGTGGCTGACACAGCTTCCTGAGAGCAGCTAGTACTGGTGCTGGCACAGTCAGAGAGCCATTCCATGCAGCAGTTGCAAAGAACTGCTTCAGCAATTCAGTAATTCTGTCTTTCCAGTTTGCATTACGATGACTCAAGGGAAGTGTCACTGGATTTCTTAGCACACAAATCCAGTTTGGAATGTTCTTACCTAAGAACAGTGTTTTCAGTGTTATAAGCAGTTTAAATTTCTGATATTAGTCTGTAACTTTTAATATCCCACATATTAAAACATGAAAGATAAATAGTTTCTATACCCCTGTAGTGAAAAGTTTGTAATTCTTTTGTAGCTGAAGTAATTACTATGAGTAGCCAGAATACTATCAGCAAGGGAGTGAATCTTCTTTACGACCAGTATTATTTCTAAGGACCAGCTAGTCACAGGCTTGTACTCACAAAATGCATCAGATCTTTCAGTCACTTCGGTTATATAAAGCAGTTTCATTATGCATTTTCTTTTTATTAACTTTTGTTGCTTTTCTCTGGAGCTCCAGTGTTTCTTTTTTCTTTGGTGTTAATAGATTGGTGAATGCAATCCTCAACTGAACAAGATTACTGACCGCTTGGACACCATCAGAATCAAGGTGAACAAGTGCTTCTAAAAGAATACTAGCTAATACAGGTGGTTGCATTTGTTGGGATTTTTATTTTTTGTTAGGGTTTTTTGTTTTTTGAAACTTGGCTGCTACTCCCTGCACCTTCATGTTAGAGTATCCCTAGCGATTGATATCTGATTTGAGACAGTTTATGTGCATTCTGATTAAGTTGAAAACTAAGTAGACAAAAAATAATTTTTACACAGTAAAAGATCAAAGGAAATGGCTAATTCCTTACAGAACCCAGTCTCTGATATATCTGTTGCTTTGAGGATAGTAACAGGGGAAAAACATACTTTATGGAAAGCTGTAAAAAAGATGAGGGAAAGACTTCCTTCCCTGTTTTGCTGAGGCATAGGGTGAGAAATAACCTATTATTTTTGTGAGAGAAATCAGCCAGACACTCAACATGATGTTCAGATGTCTGAACATCTGTCCTGGTATCCAGTACAGGGAGAAGCAGAAGTAACTCCTGGGAGGAGTGAGTGAGCGGGGAGGGAAGCAACTGGCAGTAACCTGTGGGGCTACTCTGCCAGCCTCACAGAGACCATGTTGAAAGTCTAACATCTTCTGTCTTCTCCCCACAACTTCCAACTCATGGTCATCTGTAGCTTTGGGGAGCCTATGTTAGCATGACACCTTTCTTGGTGTCCTGCTGGCATCAAGGAAATTCACAGCAAAGCTGTCGCTGAGGTAAGACCTCATCAGAAGGGCATTGATGAGGACGTCCTGTCATCACCCAAGATGCTGCCAGCATCACCTGATAGTGGAACAAGCTCTACCTCCTTTGGCATGATTTACCTTGGCCTCTTGCTTTTAAATCATATTGTCCTGGTATTTCTTTTTCTTTTATTTCTTTCCAGGGAAAAAAAGCACTATTCACAAATTTTGATCCCAGCTGTCTGCTTCCCAAGTCCCTGGACTACTGGACTTACTTTGGCTCTCTCACTGTTCCACCTCTTCTTGAGAGTGTCATTTGGATTGTTCTGAGAGAGCCCATAAGTGTTTGTTCTGAACAGGTATCTTTGGATTTTTCACTGCTACAGAAATGTTGCTTTTGTAAGAATTGAAATTGTAAATGCCACCCAAAATTATGGTTTTTTTGCAGACCTTGTTACTGCAGACCTTACAAGATTTTCAAAAGCCAAAATTTGTATATCAAATTTCTTCTCACTAGTTGGCTTTCTTGCTGTAACAGCTATTTATTATTCATTTGTAGAAAGAATCTCCATACTCTAAAAATTAATAAACAAAAATAATCCCTAGGGAACTTAAATAAAAAAAGAGTTCTGGTGATGCTTAGAAATTCTGGAATTTCAGTTGATTTAATTATTTGCATATCCTGCTCAAACCTCATCTTTGGCATTTTTGTCTGGCAGACAAGTAGTAAATCTCTTCTTGCATTCTAAATACATAAAACTTGATGGATTTACTAGAATTGTGAAAAGGGAATACTATTGTAATAAGCTGGGGTTATGCCAGGCCGTTTTCGGGAAGCTGTGATTCGACATAAGAGTCTATTTCCATTTCTTGTTAAAGCTTCATGCTGTATCTTAACTTGGCAACAGTGACACCCAGCGGGCTGATACTCTCAGGTGTAAAGTATTTCTGAGTAGAGACCACAAACTCAGCAGAAATGGTGACTTCAGTCTTTGCTAAAAATGTTAAGACAGTTCCCTGAATGGATTGCTTGTAGGAAACCTCAAATTTCTGTTACTGATTTGAAGTCATTTATTTGCTCAGTGTGTGTATTTTTCTCATCTGTATCTCTTCCTCACTCCCCTCAATATGGCTTTGTAAGGCTTGCTGCAATGTGTTTGGATCTAGGATTGAAAACTTGTGTTAAGGTATCAGCTTACCAAAGATAAGCCATTTTTCAGCTTAAAAACTTCTTATTTGGGCAAATCTATAATTAATACATTCTAAAATGTGAAATGTAAACAGCCACGTGTAACAGGCTCAGGGAACACGGTGTGGGAAAGTGTCAAGTATAGTGGTCCTTTAATTGGTCATTTTTCATAAGCTTTAGCTATATCTTATGTATTAAAGTAGAAATTGCTGTATTCTTATCAATATAAACATGCATACAGCTAAAGTGTTTGTTTCCAGTAATGTCAACCGTTGTGGTTGGTCAGTCAGCACTGTGACCGGTACTGTTCTAACATTTAATTTTATTCCTTAAGTTTGTGTTTCTTTAGGACTTAGAGATTACTACAGACTTTTTGTTGCACTTTTCAGGTTGAAAGAAATTAAAAACAGCTTTTAAATTTTTAGAAACTTACAGGACCCTGAATAACAAACGTTAGCTTCAGAATGGGGAGAAGCAAGATAGCATTGACCTTTTTTTGCTCTTAATGTCATTACGATGCAATGTGCCATTACAACTCAATGCTCTATTATAATGGAATGGTTTTTGGGCTGTCCTATCTTTGGTAACCTAGGAGGGAAGTAAAGTGGTATATAGAAATAGTATCTATTGGAAATAATAGAAATTAAACAAAATTCTATGCTTAGGTCAGAAATCCGGCTCAGATTTCCCAAGGTTTAGACATGGGGTTTCTGCTGAGATCAGCATATGCTGAGTTATGAATAACTGCTTGTCCTGTGTCTTCATAAGGGAAGAATTTGGAATCTTTCCAGGTTTGAGTAAGTGCTAGTTGCAGAAGCTTTCTGTAGCACCCCACATGCAATTCCAAGTAAATTGTGAATATACTCTTTGAAGAAGGAAACATATACAGAATGTTTGTATGATAAGAAACCTAATCTTATCTTTTAGTCAAAAGCATTTCAGAATCTCCAAACTATGAAATCTAACTAAAAAAATATATCCCCCTCCCCCAGTTTAGATCAGGTTGTGGAAGAAAAAGTGTGAATAAAGAAAACAAGTAATCCTTATGCATAGTTTCATGTTGACATATATTTTGGGATATTTTCTCAGTAGTCATCCTTTTTCATTTGCAAGGATAGAAATGGTGAAATTTCCATTCCCCTCATGACTTAATAAAATACAGTTCTGTTCTTTCAGGTGGAAAGAAAGTGACCAGTGTCTTTAATTTTCACATGCTTTTTCATTAGTATTGACATGAGGGTTTTCTGCTGAACCTTGTGTCTCTTTGGTTACAGCTGGCCAAGTTCCGCAGCCTCCTGAGCACTGCTGAGGATGAGGTTGCCTGCTGCTTGCTGAGAAACTTCCGGCCTCCCCAGCCTCTAAGGGGACGAGAAGTCAGAAGGAATTAAAGGAGTAAACCCAGAGAGGCTGCCTCTGAAACCAAAGGCTGAATTAATTTTATTAGTTAATATACTTTGTGATTTTTAATTTTTTTTTTGTGAGTTGTTTCAACAAATAGGTGTTGTTTTATTAGTGGTTTCCATGCAGTCATTTCTTACAGGTATGTCCGGAGTTACCACAGATTCATTGATATTAACGGGTCTGACTGGGTTTGAGTGCATTGGCTTGGAAGCACTGAGCCATCAGCATTGCATATGCAGAGGTCACTGCTAATCATAAGGGTCAAATGTGGTGAAGGAGTTGCTTAGGTTTTGCCACCAAATTACTGAACAGGATCCTTGGTATTATTGACAGTATAGGATGTTCTGGGATTATTCTTTTGGTCTCTAACATAACATTTAGCTTCTGTTTACGCCTCACATTGCAGTTCTCAAGGAAAAAATATTTCAAGGATGATGTAATTTCATTGCTGACTTCTGCAATACCATACTTACTTTCCTAAAAAAAGCAGTAATGACTAGCAGCATTTAAGTAAAACAGATATTTATATGATCCTGTTATTCTGGCTGCTCTATAGCAGTAATCATGTACTGATTGATAGTTTTTTTAAAAGCAAACAGTAAGGATTTTGTATACTGCAAGATCATGTCAGGTAGATTAGATACTCCTGAATTTCACAATGTTACAAGATGAAATTGTCCTGAAGCCTGAAAACTGCAAGGTGGAAGGGCAGAGAGGGAGCTGTTTGTGCATAAATCCAGTTTATTGCATTTGGTGAAAAATAAGGGATTATTACTATATCCATGTAGCATCCAACTTTTGCCACTTAAATCAAGAGGCAGGGGTAGCTGTTGTTCCAGACCGTTGCACGCTGCAGTGTGAACCACGTGCTGCTTACCTCTCATCTCACTGTGCAGCACAGCACTACCCAGGTATAGAATGTCTGAAGGTGCTGGCTCATGTTCTGCTGTCATAGTTGAACTTCAGTGGTTGCACTTATATTCCAAGACCAAACACAATAGTTAGAGAGCCAAAGAAATCGGAATCAAGTCAACATCTAATAAAAACCTCAACCCTCAATAGCAATATGCTGAAACACCCGTCTTTATGAGTTGACTTGAGCCAATGTTTCTCTCAGGAGGTGTTTTTTATCTGAATAAAATTGGGTTTTTTTACACCAAATATTTTTATGAATGAACATGCCATAGGATGTAGCTTAGGGAAGAATTAGATTTACTCTCAAACTGTGAGAACTACATAGTGAAATCCTGTGATACCCGAAAGAGGTAGATAGAGGTTTTACTGGCACCAACTAACACCAGTCTCTGTAGTACTTCTGACAAATTCTTCTTCCATAACTGCTCTCCTTGAATTCATTTTAAAATAGGTTTTATATGCTCTGCCTTTTACCTCAATGGGTGATTTGATCTTAGATGAACAAACATGAGGGAAATCACAATCAGGATTGACTTTATATGCTGTTTTAGAACAATAAATTAGACATAGAGATATAGATATTTTATCTTAGTTTAAGATATGTGGAAATTTTTGTTTTCTCCTCCCCAGAATATAGCTATTAAGTCCTGCAAGGCCTCCCAATGCCTTTTGAATATCTTCTGGAGAAGAGAACACAAACAGACTATTGGAGAAATAAAAGGCATTTAGCAGCACTAAAAAGAAAAGCGGGAGTGTGTTGTATGTTTTCACTCCCTTTTTTAGACTTAGGATTGGATCTCAAATGTTTCCCTGTTATGTGAGTAGCTACAGAATGTAGAGAAAAATGTTTACAAATTGCAGAAAGGATACAAAGGATTTGTTGGTCTCAGAAGAGAAAGGAATAAGGCTACTGCTTCATATTGTAAACAGAAGTTTTACCTATTTCTTACATTTTGTAAACAGTGGCGTTGATTCAATTCTTCTATATTTGTAAGGATTTTATCAAAATAAAATATGGATTTTATGAATGTGTCTTGTATTTTCTATTGAAGAGCCTAAAGTTTTACAGAGAAGGCTATACTTTTACAATTTGCACCTGCAGCTTTAGGTTTGGAAAAAATTGTCACCCATCATTTGAAGTCTGTCTTAGGATAGTGTAGTATTAGGTATGTCTTTATGTTCCAAATAAAATATTTCTGGTGGTGGTAAGACATGCAATCAATTCTGCAAGTTTCTGATAGTGCAGTTATGAACTATTTACTATTTTTATAGTTATGCTAATAAGTTTTAGAAGAAGTTATCATTCAAGTAATTCCCCTTTTGTGGAGATGCCATGTTCATGTTAGATTGGCCTAGCTGAAACATCTGAAAAAGACTGAGCATTTCCAGTAACTACCTGAAATCCTTTGGGAAGAGCTTCTCAGGTTATCTGTCCCCTACAACTGTAAAGTGAGAATTTGGACACAGTTTCAGCTCTGAGCACTTGGTTGTGCCCTCAGTCACTAATTTCCTGTGTGCCCAAGCTACACTGAACATCAAACAGACTACTCAATGTGCTCCCAGAGAATCTTATCTCAAGTATGAACTCCATATTGTCCTCTACAGGAATTGAGGCTGAAATATGTCATCACCCCCCAGCCCCCTGCAGCTGCATGTCCCTTTGATCAACTCTTAACTCTCTGACACACTTGGAACCTTTACATTAAGAATGAAATGCTCAGTGACCAAAAAAACATAGAGTGTATTTGCTGAAAATAACTGTCAAGAATTGTGGACTACTGGAAGTTTGATCACCCATAAACCTATTCTCAGAATTAAATAAACCACAGCAGAGCCCTGGGGTCAGCTCTACTGTTTTTGGCACAGGAGGGAAGTAGTCTGTTCTGCTATGCTTATAGCATTTGCCATCATTCTCATGATGTTTTTAATGTTGCACATGTTTAAGATCAGCTGGGAATTTTCTTTATGTGAGACAAAAAACCTGAGAAGTAATGGTCTTCCTTTCTGGAGTACAGTGGGCTGAAGATACACCAGACATCTGTTTGATGCCATACACCCATTTGCTATGTACCTATGTTTTCTCTACTGGTTTAGAGATTTGTCTCTCAGTTGCTTCCAGACATGAACTGTGACCTATAGGAATTCTAAGAATTAATTTGAAGAAAAAAATCCCCACGTTGTCAATTATTAAATCTCAAAATAACTTCACAGAAAAAAGTGGAATATGGCATATTAATAAAATAATATTAATAAAATATATATGTTATACAGTTTCTATAAACTAAATGGAAAGGAAATTCTGGATTGAGATTCTTGTAGCTTTAGAGGCAGATAATGAGAGATACAGCAAGGGGCAGATTACAAGAGATAAATCTTCAGATTTTAAAAGCTGCAAATAATTGAGAAACTTGGAGCATCTTCAGGTTGTAAGCTCAGCATGAAGGTATGAATACCAGAGGAATCTTGCTCAAGAGATGTGGCTTCTTTCTTTTACTGTCTATTAATTAGTCTAAAAAAAGCATGGTGACAATCTCCCTTATCATTCTGCTGCTAGATGGACTGCAACTAACTTCTGATCTAGCTGATACTTTTTTTTTTGTTGTTCTCTCACTGAATCTGATCTTGCTTTCTAGCTATAGATGTGAAATACAAAGATTAGGTCTGTGATTTAATCTCTTAGATACTGTTATTTCTGTGTCTGTTATTTGTGAAGTACATGACTCAGTGACAGAGGACTTTCTCTGTGTGTCTGCTGGTTTTGTGAGACAGGAGATAATACTGAAATGCTGAAACAAAAATGTTTCCAAATGCATGTTTTGTTTCCTATTTCTGTCAACTTGTCCATCATTTATGCCAAGTACAAGTTTTCACTTGGTGAAATATTTGCATGTGTGATCTGTGTCTCTTCTCCTGTGCAGCAGAATTTGAGGACAGGGAACATCTCTGACAGGAGAATACTGGATTGTCATGTGAAAACAAAGATTCTCAGCCTCTGATTAAGAGATCTGATGTGCTGCACTGTCAGTTTCTGTGTCTGTTTTTATTTTACCAAATTTTACCCACATACTTGGGTAGATAAATTTGAATAATTCGTAGATACTACTGACAATTTCATTTTTCAGATGGAAATCATATAGGTTACATGTTCCCCTGTCAGAAACAGATGAATAATTGATTGAGAACAGGGATATTTAGTTAGAAAAGATGATAACAGACTAAGCTATAATAAGTAATCTAAAAGTCTGAACTGACTGGGAAAAACTGAGTGGTGAGATTTGGAGAAGATAAAGAAAAATGCTAAAGCTAGAAGGGGCACTCTAAAAGCCTTCTAATAGAAAAAGATGCCCTTTGCATCTTGCTTTTGCCGATAGATGTCACTGTGAATGAGGCAATGGTCACCTGCCCACTGACACGACATCCTGAATAAGACCCACGGTGTCCTGAAGGCTCAGCCTGTGAAAGAAGAGTATGGAAGGTAACTCATATATTAAGGATGTGCTGTTGATAATGATTTTACTCCCTTTCTTAAAAGAGAAACAAGATTGTGGGGGGGAAAAATTGCGTAACAAAAGATACTCAGATTTAAAAAAACATATTTAGGTGAACCTGTGCATTTAAATGCTCCCCTGTTTTCCATAAGCAATTGCTGTTACATAGTTTCACACATGCCTAAAGCCACATACCAGAAACAACCATCATAGGAGCAAGGTAAGTTTTTCTGTGTTTTCTTCTATCTGGAAGTTTCCCCAGGCATTAAAAAAAAAAAAAAAAATCAAAGTCATTTGTGTGCAGGGAGCCTGGATGGTGCACAGCCACGTCAGCACTACCAAGCAGGCTCTGTATGTCTGACACATTGTGGCTTAGCTGGACATCCCTGAGCCCATGGAAAGCCACTGGGCAAATCATGGGCAGCACTATGCCAGTGCCTTAAATTCTGGCTGCAAGCTCTGGGCAAGGACAAATTCACCCAATGCAGCAAATAGAGCTGAGGATAGGTAATCATCATTAACCAGTTGTGGGTTTTTTTAAAGGGTGCAGTGAAGATTCATATGGAAAATCTGATCAGTATTTAGACCAGTTTCTGCTTCAGTTTTCTGAGTCAGATGAATGGTGGTGCTCATTTCAGCCATGGCGTAACTGTTGCCTCACTCTCTGTGTGAGGTTTCAGAAAGGGCTTCTCTACCTGTCTCTCTCAGCTATGAGATATTTAAATATCACTCTAAGGACTCAAGGCAGGCTCCTTGGTTCACACAACCACACTGTAAATGTAAATGTGTGTTAAAAGAGCTTTTTGATATTTCAAAAGTCACATCAGTCAGGTCCCTGGTGTCTGGAAAAAAAGAAGGATTGCACCCATTTTTTAAAGGGTAGAAAGAAGCACCCCAGGAACTACTGACCTGTCAGCCTCACCTCTGTTCTGGGAAGATCATGGAGGAGATTCTCTTAGAAGCTATGCTAAGGCACAGGGGGGACAGGGAGGCAATTTGAGATGCCCAGCACAGCTTCACCAAGGGCAAATCCTGCCTCACTGAACTAGTGTTCCTCTAGGTTGAAGTGACTACATCTGTGAACTAGGGAGGAGCCATGGATGTCATCTATCTGGACTTCTGTAAGACCTTTGACATAGTCCCCCACAACACCCTTCACTCTAAATTGGAGAGGGGTTGATGGGATGATGGACTGTTCAGTGAATGAAAAACAGGCACATATCATGCAGAGGGTATTGGTCAATGGCTCAATGTCCTGATGGACATCGGTGACAATTGTTGTCCCTCAGGTGTCTGTACTGGGACCAGTCCTGTTTAGTATCTTCAGCAATGACACAGACAGTGGCATCAAGTGCACCCTCAGTAAGTTTGCAAATGACACCAAGCTGAGTGGTGCAGTTGACACAGCTGTAGGATGGGATGCCACCCAGAGAGACCTGAAGAAGCTGCAGAAGTGGACCCATAGGAATCTCATGAGGCTCACTAAGATCAAGTGCAAGGTGCTGCACCTGTGTCAGCATGTGGCAATGAACAGATCAAGAGCAGCCTGGCCAAGAATGATTTAGAGGTCTGGGTGGATGAGAGGCTGGACATGAGCTGGCAATGTGCCCCCACAGCTCAGAAAGCCAATTGTGTCCTGGGCTGCATCTCTTTGTTTATTTAATTTATTTGCATATCTGTCTTTTTTACTGCTCTGGGTTTCCTCCTTCATGTCAGTATAAAGAGGGTATACACAGCCTACATGGCCCCCACCTCTGGGCTAGGGCAATCAGGATGTAATCTAGCAATCTACCCCTGCAGTGCAGCCACAGCCAAGTGGGAACACCCAGGATATCAGAGGTGAACAGCACTTGGGTAAATATGCTGCTTAGGTGTGATATTGCATAAATAATACGGAAGATTGTGCATCACTTTTCCCTAGTGACTGATGCATTGCATCCTGACGTGTTCAGAGGTGCTTTGTGTTCAGAGGTGCTTGTAGAGGCATTCACACTAAGTTTCTTCTAAACTGGGTTGAGATTTAAAAAAAATTTAAAAAATCAATTAAGGACTTTCTCTTGCATCTTGCATCCAGTAATTCATGCAGGAGGAAAACATGACTGACTGAACAGCTTTTTAATGAAATAGAGAAAGCTCCATTTAGTTTTCTGGAAAGTGTCTATTCCTGTTTAGTTGTGTTTTACATACTGTTATTTATATGTCTGTAGTGAACTCATTTTCTATTATGGCTTAAGGCACTTTAGAATCAGTAGCCATCCCAGCTTAGGCAATGGGGGAACTTCATCCTGCATATCTTTGAGTGCTAAGATGTGTTTCACTTCGAGTACTAGCACTTTTACCTAGCACTGTGGTAGGCATTGAACACACATGAGCTATTGCTTCTCACTGGTACTAAGTGTTACTTTTCTCATTTGGCAGTGGAAAACCAAAGTTTGGCAGTATCTAACCAAAGAATAAAAGCACTAACCAAAAGAGAAACTAGATGGCTAAAAATAACTATATTTAGTTGCATATTCTTGTTTGCTGACAGTGTTTTTTGAGTTTACAGCCAGGCATGAAATCACACTCACCATGTAAGTACTACCAAGTTACATCAGTGAAGAGTTCCTGTTAAAAAACAGTGTAGCTGGGTCAAAGGCTGTCCATCAAGGCACTTGCAGAGGCAACAGGGATGCCTCAGGCTGAGAAGGGAAGAGCCACCTACTTCATTAATTAATGTGCTAGCTACCAACACCCCCTGCTTTTCCAGAGGGGAATCAAGTGCGTCTGCTGGGCCTTGCGGGAAATTTATTATCTATGTCTCTCAGGGTAAATAAAACAAGCCAGGACTCACTTTCTGGTCCTGGAATAAGGGCCATAACATGTCCTGAGTTTGTACAGCTGAACTTCCTGCATATTTTATTCCATACAATATATTGGAAACCATCATCTCACTTAGTTTAGTGAATTTAGGCTCTCTTGCAGAGAGTTCTAGTTGACATTTGCCAAAACCACACTTGGAACCTTCCACTTGGCCTTGGCCAAAACCTTCTTTCTCCGGCTGTTGGTATGGGCACAACTAACACTTCTGACATGTGCTTAAGGTGCCACGTACAGCAGTGTGACCCTGGGCTTCACCACCACCTCTCTTCTCTCTAAACCCCTCTGGAGTGGCTGTGTGACACCTTGTCCCCAGTCTGTCTGGACACTTGGGTCTCCACAAGCTGGCTGCTGTGTGAGCACCACTGCACATGGCATTCCTGCACAACGGCGGTATTTAGATGTCTCATAAACGAGAGAGGCAGCCTGGTGTCTGCTTTCTGGAGTTCTCTACTGAATTTAGCCACTGACATTCATCCTAAGTTTCATTACAGGTGCCAAAAATGCATCTTCTGGAGCCTGTTATACATTTTCTTGTGCCTTTCCTTATTTGCAAAATGGTGCATTAATGCTTGTTCCATTCTCTGTCTTGTGTGTGGTCATTCATGTTGTCTTTCAGCAGAAATTCCAGATTTTTGTGACTTTTGTGTCACAGAAGCCAGCACTTACATGAATGCTGTTTAACCACTGTCTTGTTAGGTATGCAGTCAAACTAGAACCAGCTGGTCCTGTGCTCTGAGCCAGGAGCATGAGGGTGAGACCAAGGATTAGAAATTGAGTCCCCTCTTATTTCTCTTTGGGTAAAGGTTTGCAGCGTGGAAAACTGAATATGTAGAGGGAGTTGACTATATGCCAGGACAGGTCACATATCTGTTTTAGAGAGAGCACTAAAAGGTATTTTTAGAATGCTGTGTTTTAATGGTGGGTCTACTCTAGGGGACTGAGCCATGTCTAGGATGGGAGCCTTGTGGAGAAGTTAATTTCTGTTCCTAACTTTGCACCACTTTTCTTTGTGGTTTTGCAGGAGTCACAATATGTCAGTATTTTCAAACGCATATTTAACTCCTTGTTTAGGCATTTAAAATAAAGCTTTTTATTTCCTTGAAGTACTGACTACTTAGAAGATCTCCTAGTTAACAGAAGCTCTAATCCTGTGGATCATTTCTGTGGTGGTGTTTAGAGATTTTAAGGCCTTTAAGAAAAAGAGCTCAGGAGTAGTTGCTGAGTCTTATTATTAGTCTAACCATCTCACTGGAATAACTATATCCCTGTATGTTTGCAGATATACAGAAGAACATGAGTAAGAGCACAATATATGTCACAGCCTTTAATACAATTAAGTCTTAATATATAGTCCTTTATAATTATAATACTGTTCTGTTGAATAATTTATTTGAATTTCAGCTATGTTCCTTTCACAACTGACACAACTTGTTGTAGTATCACAGAAATGAGATTTCAGAAGTATATCTAGAGCTTGATCTCCTGTACATAAGGGTCTGGTGTTGCAACTGCTTGAGCCAAGTATCTGTTCTCCACCTCTCTCTCATCAATCAGATATTCTCAAATGAGTTGAGGAAAGAAATATGTCTACAGCAAATGCTTGGAAGCAGAACCAAAGAATCACAGGACAGGACAGCAATGTTCATGCCAGGGGAACCTAGGAGGTGAAGCAGGGTACAGTGAGTGAAATAGGAAATAATTCTGTAGATCTTGGAGGAGCTTTCCTTTGCAATAACTATCTAAAACTGTCTGGAGGCCCTCCCTGGAGCCTTTCTCTCTCTTGACCCAATAACAAAAGAATTCATGTTACAAACTTGGTTGTGGGATATGTAAAAGAAATCCAAATCACCAGATTGTTGGCTGACAGTCTTGGGAAATCCTGCAGGACTTGTTCAAGGGCTAAAAGCACTCAGAATAGCTGGACCGTGGCTGTTTCAGGCATTTCTCTTAAGTATTTGCATTTTTACAGACAGAAGACACGATAGATCCATGCAACCATAACTCCAAAATACGTAGCAGGAACAACCTGTATGACTCCATGAAGATAATTAAGAACAAAGGGTCTTGAGAGGCTGTTAGACCACACTTTGCAATGGTGCAGATCAATGCAAGAGCACCCAGTTTGGTGAGGGACAGAGGGGAGGTGCAGACCTGGCCTCCCCTGAGGGGTGCAGGGAAGCCCAAACACAAGCACAGAAGGGGCTCTGGGCGTCCCCTCCTTGCTCTTCCTCAGGGGGAACCTCCTGATAAGACAGGGGTGGTTCTATTGCATCAGCTGCTGACAGCTTTTCTCACCACTACTACCAAATCTGTCCTAACACATTTTTAAAGGGTAAATCTAAACATTTCCTGATGTCACGTTGCAGGGCTGCCAAGGGTGAGTATCTCCTTATCATGAGGAAGCAGTTTGGTTTCAAGGGACAGCCCAGATGACCAGATTGCCCAGGCCTCAGCTGTCTCCTGGTTAACACCCTCCAGCTGAAGGATCGAGCTTACAGCAGGGCAGGAGAAGGTATGTTCTGAGGCACCATTTCTAAAAGTATTGGCAGTGCATGTCTTGGTCTTTTATGTTAGAATCACAGAACCATTTAGGTTGGAAAAGTCTTCTAGGACCATCAAGTCCAACCATTAGAGATTCACATTATTGCATTGCTCTGGATGCTGAATGTCCCAAATTCACCTAAGATTTAATTGAATTAGTCATGCCAGACACAAACTTTTGCAGTCTTTTGGCCCCATTCACTTCTTTATCCTGTTCAGCTGTGGTTAATGAGCAGTTTGCTAAAGACTGTGGTGGCAGTAAGAGCAGGTCAAATCACCACCACACATAAATCTGTGGCCTCAGAAAAGCACATCCTTGGCCTACCAGGTTTTCTGTGAGGAGCTGATGCTTTTGTGACCAAAGGGTCAAAAATGGTGCTTAGGAAACTCTCACTGGTGCTGACAAAGTCAGCACTGGTCCCCACAGGGTGGGCCCAGCAGGGTCAGCTGCGGCTGAATTCAGAGGTGTGGGCCTGGCCTGGGTCACCACGGCTGTGTGGCAGAGTTTTGGCAGATACCCTGTCCCACTGTGGGGCTTTTACCAGCTCAGTCTTAGATTTCCACCCTGGTGTGTGTATGCATATGAGAAAATTAAGCAGAAGTTACACATTGCCCAACACAATGAATATCAGAGACATCATGGGTGTCCTTGGAAGTGTGCAAGGCCATGTTGCATGGGGCTCTGAGCAAGCTGGTTTAGTGCAAAGTGTCCCTGGTTTTGGCAGCGGGTTTGGAAATAGATGATCTTTAAGATCCCTTCCAATGCAGGCCATTCTATGATTCTAAGATCTTTCAGCGTCTAGATTTCACAGATTTGTCAAATGTGAACAGTAGCTCTCCAAAGAAAAAATGGGAGGTGAAGGTAAGGGATCTCTGAAAATCCCTTTCATCATGTGGCAATAGATTGGTGGTGAGGGAAGTGCTCATTTCAGGCTGAAGTTTTTACAGCATGATGTCTTGGTTACCTCAGAGCATTGCAAAAGACTTAATGACTTAAACAGTCAAAAAAAAAAGGCATTTAATTTGAGCTCTCTGGTAATGCAGAAAAACTTCAATAAGCTCTGCAAGGAAGCTAGAATGCATTATCGCAACATAGGCAACAGTATACTGGGAATCCTGGTGGTGTTTTTCCAGATCCTCTCCCCTCCTCTCCCCTCCTCTCCTCTCCTCTNCCATCTCTTTTATATTGCCAGTAAATCCTATTAGATGTCAATATAGTAATAGCTTTATGTCCTAAACTGCAATCCTGTTTGTATTTTGTTATCTTTCTTTGCTATAAAGGTAAGAGAATTCTCCTACCCTGCTAGTCGAAGTCTGGACATTTTGTGAAATTAGCTTGCCTTTCCTTGAACAAGTTAAGGACATTTCCTTTTCCTTACTATTTCCTAGACTCTCAATCACTTATTCATTTTCTTTGTCGTCATAATCAGGTATATTTTATTTTTGAAATAGTTTCTACTTAATCTTTTCACTTTTATTAAAAGTAATTACTGAAGGAGTTACACTAAAGGATGAAGGGTGAAGTCCTTATGTTGGAAATGAACTTGTGACAAACCAGTAGGTGCAGCTGCCCACTTCCTGTCACCCTTGTGCACGCATGCAAATGTTTTCAACTGATTGAACCCACAATCTGCAGCTCGGGCCCACTCTGAATCTGAGAAATTACAGGACATAGCCAGTTAGAGATGTCTTTAAAGGGGTTCTAAATGAAACACTTCTGTATAGAAAGCTGTTGTTCTGCCTAACAGTTTTGTTCCTATTTCTCAATGGAGTTCTGCTTGTGATCTCTTTGGGAAATTGAAATTTTTTTGCCATCATTTTTTTGCCATCAAAGGTAATTGCTTTGAAACCAGCCAAAGTGATGTACCTGTGTCTCTGTTCTCACTTTTCCCACAACCACCATCAGCTTTTTTTCTGAAGAACTGACAGGAGTGAAAATAATTATTCTTTGGTTTGTGGCAGTTAAAGGGATGATGCTGCACTAAGACAGAGTAAAGCGCTGTGGTTTCAGGATTGCTCATAAAAAAGATATCAATTACCAGAAAGAATTATTGGCCTCTTCATAACTGTTTTTGTTATGTTTTCTTATGAACAGAAAGAGGTATTTTACTAGCTTTGTTTGCTAGGGTAATAGGATGAGGATTGCAGGAATATTTGACTGAATGTTACTTGTCTGCCTTTTAATTAGCATAGAAGTGGAGAATGCTTATGAATACTGAGTTCTTCATTCCCATGTTCATGGATGAGTTCCCATTTTGTTCATGATTCTGCATCAGAGATTGATATTGTTAGGAAAATACACCTTTTTTGACAAAAGGTCAAAGGTGAACAAAAGGTGTATTTTTTGTTCATCAAGGTGGAGGTCTAAGGCCAAGCTGAAGTATTGCATTTTAGCTGCTATGTGCTTACCTGCCATTTGTGCTCTCTCTTCTGCACTTTCAATTAACAAGCTTTTCCTTTAATTCCAAGCCAGGAGAATAAGACTAAGTGATCTCTCTTTTTTTTTTTTTA
>VWZV01007749.1:189611-270526 GCA_013397155.1 Irena cyanogastra
CAGATGTTTTGGGAATGATCTCAGGCCATTTTTGTACTGCTGGGAATCTTCAAGGGGATTTAGGGATTGATACCTGACTGTTTTAAAGCTAAGTTCTGCTAACACATAAGGGATTTTGGCTGGCTAAACTCTATCTCATGCATACTTAAAAGCAGGATTGCATTTTTAGGACCTTATGCTTGATAAGTACTGCAGCATAGTTAAATAGTTGTGGTATTATCTATATTTGAAAACATTTGTACTGAGAGTACGGAGTAATTATTTCTATATAAAATAGGGTTTATCACAGATTACGTAAGTCTTGCCTTGTCATCCTGCGTTGCAAAACTGGAACCTGTTGACATTTTCCTGTTTTTCTTACAGGCTACTCTCAGTAATAGGAAACTACTGATATCTGCCTTTGCAGATGTCCGCAGCTGACGTCAGGAATTTCAGGCACCATTGTGCAAGTTGTGCTCTAACCTGTAAAACTTGTTGCAGTTTTAGGTA
The DNA here is from genome assembly GCA_013397155.1 of Irena cyanogastra. NCBI lineage: Eukaryota > Metazoa > Chordata > Aves > Passeriformes > Irenidae > Irena > Irena cyanogastra. The sequence goes on from VWZV01007749.1 coordinate 190,101, forward strand.
CATCAAACAACTTTTAGGTACATCTCAGTCATAGCTGGATTGCAATTTTCTGTTCATTTTTTTGGGTTGTTCAGAAATTATGTTTCATCAGAATAGAAAATTTTTAAAGAAAAATTAACACCACAAACTTCTGCTGAAAGACAGCTTTGCCCGCTTAGTCTCTGATCCAAGTCAGACTACTGAAATGATATCAGCCATTTTGAAACAGAATGTGCATCTTGCAGAACAGAAATTTTGACTTTTGACCAGATTTTATATCAATTATCATTGCTCCTTTGCAATAATGTAGGAGATAAGTTCCTTCACTCCTATGAGAACCAGAGCACCAAATCATCGGCAGTTGTTCACACTCATGGCAGGGAGAGAGAGACCCCTCAGTTTCTTGTCTGCCATCAGTTATCTGTAGACTGTCTTGGTTACTGTGAATTAGTTATATAGATAATATCAAAGACCTTCTGCCTGCAGTCAAGAACTATCACCTGAACCACTGAAAAAGAAAGTGACTAGTTAGATGGAACTAACCCATCTATGGGAGCTTTGAAAATGTATTTATGGTTTGTGTGAAATAGATGGTGCATTACAGCATGATAGAGGGCCAATATAACATAAAGAAATTCAGTGACAAAAATACAGAAGAGTGGGGCAAGGTAATTTTGAATTTTCTAAGAAAGGAATGAAGTTTTAGGAATAATACCAAAGGAAAAATAAATATTATCTTGTTCTACAGATGCAATGGGAATATAATTTGGAAATATTACCACAGTTTCTTTTGCTTGATCAGATAATCAATGTCAATTTCATGACTATGAAAAATACTCTTTCTGTGTGAGGTGAGGATGGCAGAGATTTGGTAAAATGATCTCTTGGAAGAGGAGCCAAGATTTGGGAACTGTGACCTTTTCACTGTCGCATCAGCCTGGCTATAAAGTAATTCTAGACTCTGGTTTAATGCAGCAGATTGTGTGTGACTGACACGACAACTGCTTTGCTTCTTGAAACCCAACACAACTGGCTTATGATTCCTGCCATTACTCTTTGCTGTTTCTACATCCTTAAGTGTACTTCAGCTTTTACCTATGATCCTATCACTCTTGTTAAAATATTTAATTACAAGTATTTCTTAATTCAAGTCTAACCTGCTGGTCCTTAGAACTTTAAGTAAAAACCTGTCAACCCTTTCTTTTTCTTCTGCATGAATGCAGGGTCTAAGGTTAACGTTATGAAGGAGCTCTTGACCTCATGTAAAGTCTGAGAGCCAAGATTCAAAGAAAAAGAGTCCAGTGTTTTTTTGAATAGACTTCCCAATTTTTTTCATTCTTGAAATTACAGTGTGGCTATGCAATAAGCCTTTCTCCAGATGGCAAAAAAATTAGGTTTGATTCTTAAAAAAGTCCTAAGAAATGCAGCTTAGAAAGGGTGGCTGAAAGCTTACTGGTTGTTGCATAGCTCTTTCCACTTAGGCATCTTCTTTCAGATCCCTTACCTAGCTGACAAAACCCATTTCAAAGTTCTTTTACAACAACTTCATGCTAGGAGGAAATACCTGAACTTAAAGAGCACTGAAATCTTTTTTCCAAAATAAGAGGTTTTCGTAAATTGCCATAGGGATGGAAGTAAATGATTTATAAATTTAAATTAAAATAATATGATTTGAAGCAGTTTATTTTTGTGGCACTTGTGCATTCCTCCACTGTTCTTGTAGTCCAGATGTTGCCATGTTTTTCCAGTACATTAGAACTTATGGGACTAAATTGTTTAGACAGAAACCACAAACAATGTCCCAGCAGCACAGGGCATAGGAGGGCTGAGGACAATGGATGCTAATAAGCTTCTTAAACACAACCCTGTATTCCATCAACCACTGATTATTGTCTACACATTTTAGGCTGCCCCACTCTGCAGGGAAAGTGTTAGCACCCTTCCAGGAAACTGGGATTAATGAAATGTGATAGCCTTGGCAAAGCCTCCACAGTATAAATAGAAGTGGATCCCTGGCTTTCTGGATGAATGTGTGCAAAATTTTAATGTCTGAAGCTCTGAACCTACGAAACATTATGGATGTGTTTAACTTTATGCATAGCAGGACACCTACTGATGTTATTTGAGAGTATGAAGTTAAAAAAGAACATAGTACGGGAATGAATGANATCTCAATAGTGTATTGATTTGTGAAAAAAAACCCCTGCAAATATTCTTACTAAATATTTCACTAGCTCTTGTAGTGACCTTTTTTATTTAACATTTACAGAGAATCAAGATACTGTTATTTGTAATGGTCTGGTCAAAATCAAATATTGTATTAGATAATCTTCCCATATTGAACCAGTGGGGGAAATTTAAAAAGTCATGGAAGTTCTGGAGTGGAATAGGAGGACTCTTCCAAGCCAGCAGTCACTGCTTGATCTGAGGAAGCTCTGACCATCCTGGTGCAAAGTATTGCAGCAGCTGCAAGAGTGCAAGAGATAAGGATCACCTTAAAAATTGCAAAGGGTGCAAGAGATGAGGATCACCTTAAAAATAAAATAAGTCATAGTAAACACTGGCCTGTGGCATAAAGGTGTGAGATAGTAGGGCCCCATGGTTATGAAAGAGCTGTTGTCTCATATTACCCCACACCTGCTGCAGGCACTGGGCTTTGCTAATGTCAGAGACTAAGCTCAGTTTGTGTGTGCACAGCTGGTTATTGTGGGTAGGATCAAACCTGGCTTCTCTACATCAAGGAAAATGTCTCCTTAACTGGGGAATTTTATCTGTTATGGCCTATAGGTTTAGGCTTTTAATGCTAACTGAGCATATATTTTAAGTTGTCAAATACAGTACATCAATCTATGTAAAAAGTACAGAACTGTGTCCTGTAACTCTGTCTCAATTAAAAGAACAGCCAGAGTCTGAAGCAAGGAAAAAACTTGTGGCCAAATAGTGAAGTATTCATAATCTTTTCTGGCAACTGGATACTAGGAATATGTAGTCCATATTTTCTAGCAAATAACAACAAAACTTTATGTTGTTGTTGTATTCATGAACCTCATATTCAGGGAATATATTTAATTGCAACTAATATGTATGTTTAGAAAACAGAAGAGGTTTGTAGGTGGACAGGGAATGATAATAAAAACAAATTTTATGTTTTGCAGTTATACTGACACAACATTAAACAATTGGTATTAGAAACGATGGGGTAGTTCTATGTTTTTGTCTTTTCCTTTTAACTTTGTATCTTAACATGAAAACAGCAGATATAGTGGCAACAGACTCACAGATTTATAGATATAATATACAAAAGAGAAAGACAGACTGTTATGTTGGTGTATTTTACTTTCCTTACATTAGGAGTTTTCACCAAGCAGGTTTGTTCTTCTTGCTTGTCTTTCACAGACCCCAGAGTTTTGGACCTGACGGTGAAAATCATATTTGTGTGTCAGGAGATTGCTGAAAATTGTTAATTGAGTGATACATGTCCAGGATTTGCACACTTCAGCTGGAACTGCTGATGGGTTTGAAGGTAGCTATATATCCTATATATATATATATAGGATATATATATATATACACATACATACATACATACATACCTATATATATATGTATCACTGCTATTGCTTCAGAATCAATTTGAGCTGTATCTGTGGTGTTCTATGTATGGAGCAGATGTTTGTTGTTTTTTACAAGGGTTTGTGGTGATAGGACAAAGGGAATGGCTGTAAACTAAGAGAGGGTAGGTTTAGATTAGATATTAGGAAGAAATTCTTTATTGTGAGGGTGATGAGGCACTAGAACGGGTTGTCCAAAAAGGTTGTGAATGTCTGGAAGTGTTCAAGGCCAAGTGTTGGATGTGTCCCTGAGCAGCTTGGTCTAGTGGAAGGTTCCCTGCCCATGCCCATGGAAGGGGGATTGGAACTGGATTATCTTTAAAGTTCTTTCCAAACCATTCCATAATTCTATGCTACTTCAGTGATTTGTGATAGCATTTATTCTGGAAGTTGCATTAGGCATTAACTAAATCTCATAATTTTGTACAGAATTGAGTGTTAAATAACTAGCACAAGAGAAATGCCTTCTTTCAGAGGCATCACTGACTGTTGAAACTGCATTGTTTTAATCAAAATGTTGCACCTGGTAGAAAATATTTTAATCAGAAGAAGTCAGAGTCACACAATCTCCAGCTTGGAGGCTTTCTGCGGGGAGCTGTGCCCTCTGCTGTTGGCTTGAGCACAGTGAAGGAATAGCAGTAAGCAGCAGCCTGAATACTTTTGACCTGAAACATGGTGAAATGGGATAGTTCAAAAGCATCTTCTAACACAATTATTTTTATAGGGTAAGGTTGTTGTCCAAAACCTATTTGTCATATGAGGATTTTGGTCAAAATGCGACAGAATATTTAATTCAAGTTTCATTGTAAATTGCATCTGGTGGCTAAGAATATTGTTTCTCGTCACCTGAGAAAATAAGCTTTTCACCTTCATCAGTGAAAAACAGGAGCAACAGAACTTTTGAGATGGATTTTTTTTTCTTTTCTCAGTGAGGAAACATTAAAATCCATTATTTCTTCTGAAACAATGGGTAGAAAATGTACTAACTCTGCTATCAAAACAGAAGTACAAAACCAAAAAGTATATCATTACTGGAAAGGTTATTGTTCTTTTTATTATTGTTGAACCTTTTTTCATCAAATACTGCTTAAAACCCAACTCAAAGCTTATTTGTCTATATTACTGGCTGACTATTCTGCCTGGAATTTGCCATAGTTTTTAATTTTACTGTCCACATTGGTTATAGTCACAAAGAATAATTTCTATGAGCTAGTGAGGGATACAGTGCTTCTTTCACAGTTTCTCAAATAGAGTTCTTGATAACAAAGAGATGGGTGAAAAAGTCGTAATTTCAGTTTCAACTGTTTGCTGTTATTCTAAACTACTTTTCTCTTTGAGCTACTGAGCTGCTAGAAACACACCTTCACAAGCAACACATTAAAGTTTTGTTACAAATGTAAAATTCAGATATGCACCTATGCAAATAAGCATATTCATGTGTCACAGTGATAGTTTAGCTGATGTCCATTCTAAGATTTTGTTACCCAGGCAGTGTTCTTTCTTGTTATCTTACACATTAAACTCCACAAGCATAGTGCAAGCTGGAAAAGTACTCAAACTGCAAGACAGGGACTAGGGGAGCAAAATCCCTCTCGTGGTTAGAGATCAGGTTTGTGACCACTTGAGGAACCTGAACACACAGCAGTCTATGGGATGTTGAAATAAATCCTGGAGTCCTGAGGGAATTGGCTGATCTAGCTGCCAAACCACCCTTCATGACAGTCAGATGAAGTCCTAAATGAGTGGAAAAATGGAAACATTGCACTCATTTTTCTAAAGGGCATAAAGGAGGATGCTGGGAACTTCTGCCTTGTCAGACCTACCACCTGGGAATAGAATGGAACAGACCTTCACAGCAGCTATGCTGCATGGAGGACAGAGAGGTGAATCAGGACATCCAGCATGGCTTCACCAAGAGCAAGTCCTGCCTGACAAACACAGTGGCCTCCTGTGATGGAGTTGACTACATCAGTGGACAAGGGAAGAGCCATGGATGTCATCTATTTGGACTTCTGTAAGGCCTTGGGCACAGTCTCCCACAGCATCCTACTGTCTCAGCTGGAGAGAGATGGATTTGGTGGGTGTACCATTTGGTGAACAAGGAACTGGTGAAAGCATGGTGCCATCCAGAGGGCAGTGATCAGGGGCTCAATGTCCTGATGTATGTCAGTAACAGGTGGTGTCCCTCAGGGGTCCATATGGGAACAAGGACAGTTTCATGTTTTTTAACAGTGACATAGGCTAAGGGATCAAGTGCACCCTCAACAAGTTTGCAAATGACACCAAGCTGAGTGGTAGGGTTAACACACCTGAAGGATGGAATGCCATGCAGAGGGACCTGGACAAGCTTGAGAAACCAGCCACGAAAACCTCAAGAGGTTCAACAAAGCCAAGGTCCTGTTCCTGAGTCAGGGCAAACCCTAGCACTATATAAACTGGGGTATGAAGGGACTGAGAGCAGCCTTGCCCAGAAAGGCTTAGGGCTGCTGGTGGATTAGAAGCTGGAGATGTCCCAGCAATGTGTGCTCACATCCCAGAAAACCAACCATATCCTGTGCTGCATCAGAAGATTGGCCAGCAGGTCAAGGGAGGTGATTCTACCCCTCTGCTCTTGTGACATCCCACCTGGAGTACTGCAACCAGCTCTAGGAAGCCCAGCACAGGGAGGACATAGACCTGTGGGAGCAAGTCTAACACAGAGAAGCCACAGAAATGCTGGAACATCTCTCTTATGAAGAAAGGCTGAGAGAGATGAGCTTTTTCAGCCTGGAGAAGAGATGGCCCCAGGGAGACCTCACTACAGCTATTCAGTGTACTTTATTTTAAGGAGGCCTATAAGAAAAATGGGGATAAACTTTTTAGTAGGGCATGTAGCAGTAAGACAATGGGTAATGTTATAATTAAAAGAGGGTGAATTCAGATAAGATAAAAGGAAGAAGTTCTTTTCAAAGAGAGTGCTGAACTGCTGGCATAGATTGCCCAGAGCGGTGGTGGATGCCTCATCCCTGGAAACATTCAACTTAAGGTTGGACAGAGCTCTGAAAAATATGATCTAAATGAAAACATCCCTGCTCATTGCACAGGAGTTGGAAGTAGATGACCTTTAAGATTCCCTTCCAACACTCTATGATTTTATGATTCTGTGATAAGTGTATCCATTTATTTGATGGTGCATGGACAGCCTGGCACAGTGTGACTTGTTGATACCTTTCCTTTTTCACCAGGGCATTTTTGAAACCCACTGCATATGCAATATAAGAATCATATTTGTTAAGAACCAGAAATAGTCTTAGGAATGTCACAGAATTCACAAGCACCCCAGAGACATTAGACCAATTCTGTCACCTACAGACACTCCATTTCTGTATCTGCACTAAAAGACCCCACCTTAGTCCTGTGTAGAGCTCTTATAGATGCGCAACTAACAAGCATCCCAATTGAGAAATTCTAGTGTGTAAACTGAAGTATGACAATGTAAGGAATGATCAAGATTTAATGGAATTGTAGAGAATTTGAGCAAGGTTATTCCAAGAAATCATACAAACTCCATAAACATCTTAAACAGTGGGCATCCCACTGGGATGTGAGCGAGCTTTGTGATGCCTCCTCCCCACCTTCCTGATTCCCCTTCCTAAACAGGAGGCGGAATTAGGTTTTTTTAATAGATAATTATTGATATCTTTTCTATTCTTAAATGAACATCTGCTCTTGCAAATTTCTGATAAAAGTATGATGTGCCTCAAAATGTCAAAAAATATGGCATGCTTGCCCTGCTTCCCCGAGTTCATGGTGCAGTTTAGCACATTCCACACTCCCTGTTACCATGAAATCACACTTGGTACTACCTAGTTATCCTACTCTTCTCACAGAGGTACAAAGAAAATAAACTCTGGTACACTGCCAAAGCATCAGAGAGAATTGTGTGAGTCCCAGGTTAACAGAACAGGCCACATGTCTCCTTTCTGTTTAAAGTTTTTTATCTGTTTTCTTCCCAGAGATGGCCTTGAAAACCTGAAACAACTTGAACAGACTGAGATGGAGGCAAGCAGCCAAGGAGTTATCTCAGCACGACAACAAGCAGAAAGAAAGAGTGCTGCTGAATGGAGACAGGTGAATGATGGCACTCCTGCACATTCATGCTCCTACCTACTCAGAAAAGAAAAAATCCTGAAAAAAATCTCTTCAGCTCTGAAGAACATCTTTAACTGACAGGACAGATAGTTAAAAAATTGGAATTATTACTTTTGTGAAGAATTCATATTCTGTTTGTTTGTTTCCAGTTTACCCCAGTTTCATGCTTCCCAGTAACAGTGTCTTGAAAAATACCCACTCTCATTTGAAAGGACTATACCCTTTTGTTTCTTTAGTGGAAGATTAAAACCACTCAGATGATCTCAATAACATCAGTCTTTGACAGCTTTTTGAAGTGACAAGAAAACAGATCTAAATAAAGATATTTTGGCTTCTGTGTTTTAGAAACTGAACCAAAAAATGTGAAGAGGAGGCTGTAAGATGCAAACAAGAAATGGAGAGCCACAGAAAAGTATCTGTGTAGAACAATATGGGACCAGACTGGATCTGAAGATGTGGGAAAATGGAAAGGAAATGTATGTTAAGACAACTTGGTAAGATTAGAGCTTTAGCTTGTGGCTGCCTTACTTGCACACCTTGAGTACCTCTAATGTGTGCACACAGAACAAGGCTACGTTAGCTTTGCTTGATGGTAGAAACAAAATGTTTCTGTCCTTTACATTAATCATTCTGTACTTTGATGGAGATAGTGATTTTCAGTCCCTTCAGCCCCTTCTTTCTCTCATCTTTGTATTTCTCTCTGTCACATACAGCAACCACTGAATTTCAGTTCACTGTTGTTTTAACAGAAGTACTGCTCTCGATGCTTTTTTAATTGGCCATGTGATGCTATTGTTGCCTTTGCACTAAAACTTGCTGTCCTTGTAAGAAGGTTAATCTTGTCTAATGCAAGACTTTGGACTTCAGATATGTTATTTTCCTTCATTGCTTTACTCTTACTGAACATCAGCATATGGTGTACATTAATAGTTCTTGTACATTAACTCTACACATTTCTTTTTGCATGGCCAACCATTCTGAAAGTGTATTTCATCCAGAGACTACTGAGAACACTAGTTCTTCTACTTCTTTCCCAAATTTATATCAGTAAGTGAAACTACATTTCAAGAATGAATTATGAAAGCAGCTCTTATGCTAAGTAAAATTAATATAAACTATTTTATTATATTTTCTGAAATACATGTGAGATATTTTGAGGTTGTTATTTCTGCAGGAGGTTGGACTAGATGACTGTCTCAGGTCCCTTCTAATCTGAGTCTTTTTATGATTTTGTGACTGGAATGTTATAAAATACTTCTCTATCACTATAAAAAATATTGGAACACTCGATAAAACTATTGAGTTCCTGGTTAATTCTATTTATTTTCTATGAACAGATTCGGGAATCATAGATTGTGCTGTATAGAGAATACGTCCGGAATTAACGACAAGAAGAATGAGTCAGAGATGTGGGCATCACCTTGGGAATTTTGAACATAGATGTGCAATGATTTTTATAATTCATTACATATGGATTAGGACATACATAGATAATGGCTGTTCTCTGAATTTTTATCTGTGGTGAAAACCATCATGTGAATAAAGTAAAACAGCCAGCAGTCCAAAACTTATCACTTTGTTAAATTAAACTAATAAAATTGAGAGTTCAGACATGTATATTTATAGAAAAAAAGGAGTATCCAGTAAGTGATGGTGTGGGATGTTGCAAGATGGGGATGATCTCAGTTATTACAAACAGGAGAGTAGATCTAAATAAAGGGGATTATAAAAGCTATAATTAGCTAATGCTTCCTAAAAGCCTAACCTAAACTGTTGGGGTTTTTCCATTCCAAAGTGCAATACCATACAGAGATCACATATCATGTAGTAATATAGAGAGAAAAGCAAATCTTATACAAACAGTATTGTCTTCATTTATTTCAGAGCAATCTTTTAAACTTTCTGGAACAGATACTTTTCCTTTAATGATGCTGTGATTGCTGAAGGACTGTTTACTTATAGTGGAATATAACAAACACATTACAATTAAATGTCACCAAGTTATGTATGCTTTATTTACATGCTTATAGATGATGCTTTAATCTCTAGATTGTGCTGTAAATTCTGAGGAAGGCAGATGGGTTGGTGAAGAAAACAGAATCCTTTGTCTTGTAAAAGCAAGCTTACTATTCTCAGGAGTGATTTCAGTGCTGTTTTCTTATTGTTTATAAATATTCACATGTTAAAAGCTCAAGGAAGGATGGCTATGTCTGTTCTGGGTGAATCTTGTTCTCTGTCTGTAGAGAGTTTTCAAAGTCTGCAAATATGCAAGGGTTCAAACCCTGGCTGAGAATAAGTGAAGGGGCACAGGAGATCTTTCTTTTCACAGAGAGCCAGCAAATGTGTCTTGCCCTTTACTGTCAACACATGGATAACAAAGGGAAGCACCAGAGAAGAAGGAGGACTAGGAGCAATGCCAAGGCCTTTCAGAAGTGTGGTTAATGCTGTCTTACAAAGGACAGGCAGTTTGTACCATCTGCTAGAGATGCGAGAGAACAAAAAGTGCCTTGCTGACATAGACTGAACAGGGAAGCTCAGGCTTGATCCTCCCAAGTCCCCCCAGCACACCCAAAGAATATCTGGTAAGCTAATTCAGTAACAAAACCAAGTTACATTAATTTTTAAAATAAATTCAAAGTTTCTTCAAATTCAAAGCTTTATGTGACTTTAAAAATGGACAACTGCTGTTTAAAATAAACCTCCAATATCTGGAGTAAGTAAAAATGCTATTTACCTCAACTGTGTCTATAAAGTGTGTAAGTATGAGCACTCCAGCTAAAACATAGGATCTGGTTATGAAATCTGGTTATAAATCCTCATGTGCTTAAATTCTTGGTTAGGTTGGGCTTTTGTGCTAGATGACTTGGCTGTCCAGCAGCAGTGATTTTTTCTAATTTTGGAAGCAGAGGAAGGTCTTGCACGTATTTCGTCCTACACAGCACAAATGTGTCACTGTACCAGTGTATCAGTGGTCCACTGAACTCCTCTTTTCTCCTCCATTGTACTAAATAAATAAAATCTTTAGTTCTTATGTCATAGAAGCGACTCACTGAATATTTGACTGCCTAGCAAATCTTAGTCTTTCTGAGTCAGTGCTAAGAGTTGTTTTCTGTTTGAATGATAGATAAATACAGCTTATATCTGTAATCCATAAGGAGGTTTCCTCCATCAGGAAGATGTCTTGCCTTTATGGAGGCACTAAAGCTCTACTGGCAACTTTTGAAGCAAAGACATCAGTTTCTAATGTATCATTTTTCTGAAAACCAGCAGAACTCATAATACAAAATGTCTCATATTTATCTTCACTCTTGCCATTGGGATCTGTATATAAGCATGACTGACTATTAAAATATAAACCTATTGTGGAAAAGCACATCCTGAATGTCTGTTTTTCAGTATTACAGGATGTTTAGTAGCCACTGTTATTAGATGTCAGTCTGTGTACTACCACCCAGAAAAGAAAAGTCATAATATTGCCAAAAACAAAGGACTGCTGTCAAAGCTGATAAATTCAGAAGGGCTTAATGAAGGTGTTGTCTGTCTATGAGGAAACAAGGAGACTTAAGATGCCTTTTTAAAAATACTTCTGGGATTAGATAATTTCTAGTTCACATGAGGTTGCTTAAACTCTAAGAAATTGTGTTGGGTAAGGATTGCTTGACTTCATGGACTATGCATCCAGCTACTGAAGTTAAATTCTTTGTATTTCCTTGTGGTTTGGGTATATTATCTGTTATTTTACCATAATAAATATTTTTTGGTGTTTTTTACAAGATTACAATTTATTATTTTTATTATACTCAAAGATGTTGTCAAACTCAGACATTTCATAAACTCAGAGAAGTAAAAATACAATGCATTCAGCTTCTCTGAATTTATAGCTAAACAAATGGTATTGGTCCTGGAATACACAGATGAAAATTGTTGGCCTGTTGCCCAATCGTGTGTGTAAGACCTATAATTGAAACACTAGGTTCATTGCCTCTCTCAAAAAAGGTAGAGTGATGCAAGGTTAGAAAAATATGTTCCGTGTCTAATGCCTTAAAATACTTTGCTATAATTTCTGCAGAGAACCTTTGCAAAAAGCACGTGGTTAAAGCTGGAATGCCCAGCCAGAAGCACATGGAAGAAGACTGAATAGTGAAACTAACTTTACAAACAGTAATGTTTAGGGACACAAACTGACAAGTACTAACATTAATTTCAGGTTTTTGTGGGTGCTCAATCTGCTGTTTGTTCCATCCAGCATGGTTCTTACTGTCTACGACTCTGCAAGAAAATAATGAAATAGATTAGTGATGTTCTGCAGTGGAGAGACCCAGAACAGCCCAGATTTACCCCTTCAGTAAAAGTGTTCCTGCAACAAGTAGTTAGCTAACATTTAGCATTTGTGTGGCTGTTTTGATGAATAACAGAGTTCGCAATATTCATATTATTCATCTTTAACACAGTCCTGTGAGGTAGAGAACAGGGTGCTGTACTCTCTGCATGGCTACAGCAATGTGAACACTGGCCAGGATCTGACAACCACAGCTCCTCAGAGGACATCATTGTTTGAGATGGGACTAAATTTAATGGCTTCTCATTTTTTGTCATATCCCTTTCATTACAGTTGTGTTGTCCTGGAGGAATTTATATTTTGATTAGATGGGAAATCTTTACTGTGTAGGATCTTTACTCTCATGTGGGATGTTTGAGAAATTGGCAGATGCTGATTGACTATACAAGCTGCCTGGATTGACGGGCTTGAGACTTCTTATAGGCATTTACTGATCTGTGATTCTTTGTTATCATATATTTAATCCTTATTTCTCCATTTCAGCTGAGCATATTCCTTAAAATTAACCAGTAATATCTACAAACGAATGAGGTCTGTTTCATTTTGTATCTGGGTTGTGCAGTAGTAAACTGGTGCATTATTCATGTCCTCAGAGAATGCACCTGAACACAAATGTTATGTTGATCTCAGTTCTGAGCAAATCAAAAACAATTTACAAGTCTAGAATGGTTGACTATACAGAGAGTTTCTTGGCATCACTAGAATTGAGATAAAGATATAAAGCCAGCACCAAGCAAATGTGCAGAGCCGAAGAGAATTATTTATATTCTCAACTGTTTTCCACAGGCAAAAACTCCAATGACAGTGACTAGGATCTGTGCCTGTGACAATCTGGGGAGGATGTACAATCACCACTGCTGGGAGGGACAAAGTCTGTAGATCCAGATGGCTACCAGTGTACTCTGGGTTAGCAGTTCCAAGCTAGGATAATAAAAGGCATTTCATTTTTCACTGTTACTGAACCCTTTATGTGTTGGATTATAAGCCATGACCATTACTGCAGTAGCAAAACTAGCAAATATCAGAGGGCACCTCTCAGTGTCACTCCTTGGTATGATGCAGACAGTATTTTCAAAAAAGTCTGAAGTGCAGCCCATGCAACAGTAGTCACTGTCTTTCTTACAAGGATGAAGCATAATTGCCTTATTTACCTCTAGTTTGTCATATCAAAGCCCCTACTAATCCTTGCAGACAAATCAGGAATATAGGAGAATTCATGCTGGAAAATATTCTGTCCTTGCCTAGGAGGAACATTTCCACAATGACATAAAAGGCTTACTAACAACAACAACAATAACAACAAAAACCACAAAAAAACAAACAAAAAACAAACAAACAACAAACAAACAAACAAACCAAAAAACAAAACCCAATTGCAATATTCAAACTAGCCTATTACATTTGACTGCTTTTATAGATTCCCTGAAGCATCCTTAAGGACAAGAGTAAGAGCTTAATTCTGAAAAGCTCTGAGTACTCTGTCTCTGCACTTCAAATGTATTTCTGTACCTCAGCACTGCTGTGGGTATGTGAGTAAGTTCACTGAAATTACTATGAGAATGGAAGAGTTTGATTGGATCACTTAAAATACGTCTGGCATCAATTTTAAACCAGCCATGAAATCTTGGCATCCATTCAGGTGATTAAAAGAAAAGAGTAAGATTGTGGTTTTCTTTTCAAAATAGATAATGTGGAGATGCATTAAGCAACCAATGCATTTGTAGAGAATGGAGAGTAACACCACAGAGAAATTTTTAAAAAGAGACTGAGGAACATGAAGACACAGCAAGGTAGGACTAGCGAAAGACAAACAAGCAAAACTTTTTTTTTTGCACTGACAAACCACTGTGCTGACTCATGCTAAACCGTGAGATGAACAACATTTCTGTTAGCTGCACTGGCATCTTTAAAGTAGAGATGCATTTTAGAATCCATAGCCCAAGCCTGTATGTGGTTGTATTAGAAAAAGCTGAATATTGCATTGGAGCCCATCAAGATGCATCAATATAAATTCAGATAAATGAGACTTAGAATGCGGAAGATGGAATCTGAGGATTTTGTCCATCAGACTGTAATGTACTACCAACTACAAAATGGGGGACTGCTCTATGATAGCATCCCCAGATCAATGTTTAAAGATTTGATTTTAGGACCTTGCATACCATTCTTTCAATCTGCTTCTGTCAATTCATGATAGACTGTTATATTACACTGCTCTGAGAAGAACATTAACATTCCCAGCCAATATTGTTTCTAGGTTACTAAAGGCTTTTTGTTGCAGTTTTTTTTCTGGTAATACTTGCTGTTCAATATGTGTGACAAGCATGGGCTTCCTAATATTAACTCCTTTTTTATTACTTCCTACTTACACTTGCAATGCACATACAAATGTTTATACTGACACACATCCAGTTACCGTTTCGTTCTCGACAGATGATTCTTTCAAAGGTGCTTTCTGGTCTCAGAGTGAAATTCCATTGAAGTGAAGCACAGATATTGATAGAAATGGGATATTATGCTCTGACCTTTCAAAGTGCACAAGTTGTATGGATTCAGAAGGAGTGACTTTCTGAAAACTTTGGGAAACACACATCTCACAGAATTTCTGGAAAATGTCTATGAGATGAAAACTCTTCTGCCTGAAAAGACCACATTTCAAGGGCTGGAAACACATAATTTTCTTATAAAATTCTCTTTTAGGAGGATGTATCTCACTGGAAAATATGTGTGAAGCATTTCTGATTTGGTGCATCATTAATTACATGATATATTTCATTGAGATGACTCTTATAGAACACTTATGAACTCCTCCAGCCATGTTAGCATTTCTGTGGCCTGGTTAGGACTTCCCAGGCAAATGCTACTGCCAGTGTATCATGCAAGATAAAGGTCATACATAAAACTCTACCTCGATATAGAAGAGTTGCCAATCTGCTGGAATTTCCAAACAGGCACATAAGGACCTTATAAAAGCAAACAGTACAGGTCAAACTCCCGTACTTGGATTATTCCAAGTCAGACTGTGCCAGTGTATATAAAAGTAGACAGCCCAGCTCAGATTTGGATTTCAGTGTGAGTGCCATACAAGAAAAGCCCTATGGGAATCAAGAGGAGAGTCATATTCCTGCAGAGTTTATCTGTTTAGTTTTTCAGATCTGGAAGAGGTGTCTGAAATACACACTGTACTTTTGTTGTATTAGATTGGTATGTGATAAATAATAAATTTACTTTTTTTTTTTTAATACTAGTACTTGTCCTTCAATCTGTGCTCATTTTAGTAGACTGCTACAAGGACAGCTTGTTCACCCTTTTGTTAAATCTACAGTCTGGCTTATTGTTTTCATGTTTATTTTATCTCACTGACTAAATATTAAGTTTTGAAAATGGTAATGTAGGTTCTAAACCACAACAGAAGGATGATGGGATTTTGTAAGCAAGGTCCTAAAGTCTAAACTGCAGACTGCTGAGTTACACACCTTCTGAGCTGGAAAGATGCAGTAAAAGTCTGCCTAATACTTGTCTAGAGGTGCTACACAAATAAAAGTGTTAATGTAGCTAAAAAACTCATCGTGTATAAAACTAGCAAAATCAACCCAATATGCTTCTCATTTTCCTTTGGCAGATCTTCCAGTAAGATCTGGCTGTCAATAGGGGTTTCCATTCATTCCTACAATGTTTTCCATAACATGGCATCTCAGTGGAGGCATATGACAATTTGGCTTTTTGGCTATGGCATGCCACCATGGCATCCCTCAATCAAAAGCACTGAGTGACATGCTTGTCTTCCACTGCCTGGCATGCAATGTGCAATATGTCAAAAAACACTGCTGCCCCTTCCATACCGTGTATTATCAGATTCCTTTCTGTTGTATTGTTTTCTTCCACAAGCTATTAAATATAGTAGAATATATTTTATATTTAGATTGGCCACAGGCACTGAGTAAATGCTTTTGCTCATTTAACAGTGTACTCAATGTGAGCACACTCTGCTCCAGCAAAGCCCTTTGCATGAAATCACCCACGGGAAATATCCCTGAGCATGGTGAAACTTGGAAAATCTTAGCTTCAAGCAGAGGCATTCTTGGATTACATGCTGCTGGCATATTTACCTCTATGTGTCTCCTCACAGTAAGGCATTCCTAGCTCTCATGCTGGCTCCTGGAGACAGCTGGAAATTGGCATGCTGAGGTGAACTAGTATTTTGGTTGTTCTAGTTATTTCAAGGCATTGGCCAAGTCAGTCATGGCTGGCAGAGCTCAAAACTCCTGCCAGTCACTTTTCCATGCATCATTCTCCTGTACGTGCTTTGTGTGCTCTGGGTAAAGCCATGGCTCTGAGCCATTTTCCAGACTCTGCTTATTCCTGCTTTCCACTCTCAAAAAATAAAGTCTCTATGACTTCAGGTGAGGTATTTTTGTAAGTCAGATGAGCACAGAATTATGCTTTTCGCTTGTTTAGCAGAAGCAGATGCAGCATCTGAACTGCACATCCAACAGATGGTGTTCCACAGGTCCAGCCAGTTATTTGTACTGGACCCTCTGTTTCAATCTTTCATTTAGGTAACAAATGCACAAACCCCTCTTTTGGATGAAGAGCACCTTATGTGTAGGTATCCAACAGGACCACCATGTTTTACTTATTTTGATAATCTTTTGAATAAACTGTTATCATCAGGTGCCCAACTGTGATTCTGTGACTGGGTGCCAGTTTTGGGCAAGACCATGTCTGCAGTTACTGAAACCCTGAACTTTTTCATGACTGGTATAGATTGATCTTGTTATGCTCTTGCATTTGCTATTTCAGATGGCTGATGGCTTTTTTTATGTCCAAGGTTTACAAAATAGAAAGAAACAATCAAGTTTACCTAGTGCATTCACAACAATAAAGTTGCAATAAAACAATAGCACTCCTCTTAAATGTTTGAAACTGTGACCTTTTCTTAACTATAATGGCATTTCTATGACAGAAGTGTTTATTTCCTAGAAAAAATAATTTTTTACAAGTTAGATGATAATGAATTTCTGAGACAATATTAAAAGAAAAGAATAAAGGTAGATCCTAAGGGATGCAATAATAATGTTATTCTGGTTATCTCTTAAGGCAGGTAATACTACTATATTTGCTTTGTGTTCTACGTTTGATGAGGAAAGCAAGAGGAAAAGAAAGCAGTCAGTGACACTGTGGGATGACTCAGCACCTGGGGCTGACTCCAAGCACCTACACTTGTCACTTGTAAGTTACTGCCTGGAAGGCATAACATGAAGAAGCTGACAAAAAGATGCTCCTCTGGGTGCAACAGGACCAGCTCCCTGGAGGAAAGCTAAAATATGAAGACTTTCACTGTCGAATGGGGATCTTTAACAAAGAAGATTGCAAAAATTCTCATATAGAGCAGTGAATTTAAATACTGAGGGAAGAACTGACTTGCATCTTTTTCTGTGTAATACAAATCATGTTCCTCACCTCCACAAAGGGCTCCAATAAGCATTCTTTGGGTGTATGAAGTTGATTAAAAGTCTCTCTGAGACTTCCACGAACAAGGCCACTAAAGCTGTCTGCTTATACAGACAGAAAATGAGCGGCTTCAATTAGAATTTCATAAGCTCACAAGAGTTTCTCTCTAGATAGATAAGGTAGAAACCAATTCAAAAGGATTTATGTCTAAGCTTTCTGAATTAAAATTGCAACAGGTGTCAATTTTACATGGCTGCCCTTCCAAAAAAATGTGACATTATCCATTTGATTGATGACAGAGTAAAAAAAACGTTTTTTTCTTTTGTCCCAGAGTTCTCTTTTGAAAGCAAAAGGATGTATTGTTCCATATCATTGTACCCAAGTCACCTCCTCATATTTTCTTAACTGAATTCTGCCTAAGAAGATATGAGGAACTACATGTTTGGAAGAATACTTTGATGACAAAAGCATCTCTGCTCCTTTAAAGATAGCGAAAGGACACCTCTTACAATATTGTATAAGTTGCTAACATTCATTGAGTTTCAATTTGATGTATCTTCTCTATGTAAAAAATACTATCTACATTACTACAGAAATTTTCTCAAATGCAGATGCCTGAGTGAGACATCTTGTCCTTGCTGTGTCTCAAAGGACTAAGGATGTCTACTTATGACTATACTCAGAGCAAGAAGAATTTACTAAACAAATTTAATAAAGTAATTTTAGTTAAACTAAACAAAGTCCAGATTTAGATATTCATTAGCCTAGCTACACAGCACAACTAAAAGGGGAATCTTTATCTTCCAGCTGGTTTTGGGGCATCAAATAGGACAAAGTTAGTCCCTAGCTCTGTATATTGCAGCTTCTCAACCTTTTTCCTGTACCTCACCACAAAGGGTAGAACCTCTCAAAGCTGCAGATTTATTTCCATGCTGCATTACAGTGCTGATAGGTACAAGGAGCATTTGAACAAGTTCACTGCACCTGTGTTGGAAATCTCCATGGTTTGTGATGCTTCTTGACTGACTCCCAAATATTTATCTTGGAATAGTATTTAGTTTGAATTATGCAGTTTGAATTCTTAGCTCAAGGTAGACAGTCTATGCATCAGCATTATCATAGACTGACAGTACTACAGGAGATGGCAGTGAAGCTGGCATTTGAGAGAAAAGCTCTGAGCATCCAAAACAGATGTGTGGACAAAGCCAACTAAGGCAACCATACTGTCGCTAACTCCCCATCATCGGAAAACCAAATGCTCTCCTGACTAAAACACCGACTGCTAAGTTGCCTAACATGAGAAATATATTTGGTATAAAGCTCCCTGCACGAAGAACTGACTGGACAACACCAAACTCAAACTTGAGCCAATGGTCAGCACTGGCCTCCTTTGGGGCTGGCAGAGTCTCACTTTGCTCAGCGGTATTGCAGGCTGTGAGATATCCTTTCAGGCAGACACAGGGCCTTTCCGCACTGTTCCATGGGAGCATTTGTGAAAGCAGGGAAGCGGGAGCGGGGGAGCCTGCCCGCCCTGGGAGCCCGTCCGGAATCCCCGGGGGTGCTCCACGCCGGCGGCGCTGCCCGCGGAGGGGACAATCCAGTTCCCTCCGTGCGCTCCCGGCGCGGGCGCAGCCGCTGGGCGCTCCGGGCAGCCTCTCCTCACCCGAGCCGGGACCCACGGCCCCCGGGGCTGCGGGCGCTCCCGCCACCCCCGCAGCACCGGCCCGCCCGCGCCGTCGCACCCTGCGTCCCCGGGCTGAGCGGGACGGGGATGGAGGGAGCGGCGGGGCCCCGCCAGCATCCCCCTGCCTCCTCCGGGGGAGAACAGGGCTCTGCCCCGCGGCCGCCCCCAGCCCTGCCCTGCCCAGCCCTGCGGGGAGGACGCGAAGCCGCGGCGCTCTATAAAAACCCTCCGGGCCGGGAGGGACGGGACCACCGCGGCGGGACGGGGCGCGGGCAGCGGCACCATGGCCCAGTCCGTGTGGGGCTACGACAGCGACAACGGTGAGCGGGCTCGGGGCCACCGCGGGGGCCGGCATCAGCCCGGCTGAGCAGGGGCGACGTTTCTCTGTCTTTGTCCCTCAGGACCCGAGCGCTGGCACGAAAACTACCCCCTGGCCAAGGGCGACAAGCAGTCGCCCATTGAGATCAACAGCAAGGACGTGCGGCACGACTCCTCTCTCGCCTCCTGGCACGCCAGCTATGACCCCGGGGCAGCGAAAACCATCCTGAACAACGGGCGCACCTGCCGCGTCGTCTTCGACGACACTTTTGATCGATCAGGTCGGTTTATATTTTTTGGGGTTTGCTAGGAATCAAGGTTTGCAAAGCGCCGGGTATCAAAAAGCATCCTTTAGTATCCAGCCTGTGCAGGCCAGCAGATAAAAGTCACTTGGGAACATAAAAAAGGTGCTCCTGGAGTTTATTCTGGTGGATCTGAAGTGGGACAGAAAGGCTGTTAGCTGCAAGGGAACCCCTGAAATACAGACTCAGCTGGATCGTGGACTTCTTCCTATGTCACCTCCCTCAACAGACACCACATCTTCAGATTTTGTGTAAGGGACAAGAGTGGTGCCCAGAGGGGTTTAGAACGCTCTGAGGCATTTTGTAAACAAAAAACTTGTATATACATTTCTACTGACTGTGATCTTGATTTCTTCTGCACGGTAATTCTTCAGGTACTTCAGAGCCTGGAAAAGTTATGAAAACAGCATTTATGTAAATAGCATTTTATAGTTTTTGGAAAACTATGAAATGGCTTTGTTATTTAATTGAGAGCGAACAGTCTCGTATCTCTAAATTAAATTGTTCAAAACTTGATTGCAGAGCTCTATCTGTATAGCTCTGGATGCAGATAGGCAACAGCTGTCAAAATGAATAATAAATTCACAATATCATATAATGCAAAGACATCTCAAAAGCATACAGTATTGATTGGTCCTTCATCAAGAAAGAAAGCAATCTAATTAATGGAAAACAGTTACTTTCCTTTGTATTTCTCTGCATCTGTTTTGATGGCACTTGTATTGAGATTTTGTTCTTAGTAAACTATATTGCTAATGAAATATATCCATAGGACATTGAAAGATCACTTTCCTGCTTATCTTGATGAGCCCCTTGCTTCCTGGATTTCTTTATTTATCATTACAGCTACTTGTTATTATTCCATGTCTCTCAGATGGAATCTCAACAATTTAGGATGAGGACTGTCTCTAAATTATGTATTTTTATGGTCCTTTAGTATTTATTATCATGGTTTCTACACAGCGGTGTCATAAATTGCACTTTTATTACCATGGAAACACAGAAGGGTCTGGATTGGAAGAGACCTTAACAATCACCTAGTTCCAACCATACCCTCATCACCATCTTCCACTAGACCAAGTTACTAAAGATGCATCCAAACAGGCCTTGAACATTTTCAGGGATAGAGCATCCACAGCTTTTTCAGGCAGCCTTTTCCAGTGCCTCAACAACCTCACAGGAGAAAATTTCTTCCTAATATCCAGTGTAACCATATTCCCTTTCAGTTTGCAGAAGTTCTTCCTCTCTATCACTACCTGCCCTCGTAACAAGTTCCATTTATAAGCCAGAATACTCTTCCAAAAGTTCTGCATAAAATGAATGCCATGACTGAAAGCATGGGAAGGAAATTGGTAATGAACATTTTCACGTGGTGGTTCCATTCTGTCTTCTTTACAGCTTCCTAAAGGCTGAAATGCTTTGGGCTGCTCAAGAAGCTGTCTGCCTAGGGAACAGTATTGGATAAAGATCCCAATTTGGCAAAACTAAACGCAGCCCTTGGTGCAGCGCTTCCTCTAAATTATCTTCGTTCCATTTCCTGCCTGTTTCCTGTCTCTGTTGTTTCAGTGTGTATGGTCACTCCTGGCTGCCCTCACTTTCTGCAGGTTGCTGGACAGTAATTTAGGACTCAAGTGTTTCATAGGCACATGTCTGATCAGAACTAAATACAATGCTTGACAGATCAGAAAGACCATGCGGAAGAATTTTGTAGACATTTTATTACCTTCATTTGTTGGCTTCTGCAGTGCTAAGAGATGAGGATAAGTAGTAGATTCCATTTTAACTGGAAAAAGAAACATAGTTGAAGAGAATTTTTTTTTTCCCAATCACATTGAAAATTCTGAATGTTAAAAAGATTTGGTTTTATGCTAGAGAGACTTGTATATTGTTATGAAGTGCTGTTTTCAAGTGCTTCACAGTATTTTAGCTCTGGAAAGGGCCACCTGTAAGGAATAAGTGGTAAATGAGTTTCCAAATCTGACACTGATTCAGCTTGTAAATGTAGGTAGATCACATAAATTCAACTCCTGCCTCCCACTGATTCCAGTGTGAAATGGCAACCAAATACTTTTGAGGAGTTTGGCTTTAGATTCTATGCCTTTTTTGTCCTATATTTGAAAGTGAAATAATAATACTAATAATATAAATATTTTTGCATTGAAGGCTTCTACAGAAGGTTTACTCAATATTACTCAATACTATACTGAGTTATGATTATTTACGTATGAACAAAGTACAAAAGTGAGGAACTGCACACTTAAGTCTCAACTGTACTTTTTTTCTGGCCCTCCCCTTAATGGTTGTGACACCTACCAACTAAAAAGAGAAACTGCAAAGTTAAACCTCCTGCTCTGTGTAGGTATTCCAACTTGTAGGATATCAAGAATTCATTTGAGACCATTGGGCAAAAGATGATTTCAATGTTAACTTTGAACTTCAAAGCTATTGGTAGAAGTTCAAACTTGAATGCTATTTAAACAAGGCCTTCTGGCACTGCAGTTGTGAACTACATTATCAGCTTTCTGTGTAAGGAAACACGACTCATTCCAACCTTAGGTAATGAATGAAAAATACATTTGAGAGCTTATCCTCTAAGCAGTCCCTGCGCAAAAGAATCTCCAGGCTGAAAGAGCAGGTGTGATGTTTTGAAAGTCAGAGTTGATGTCAACTGTCACACTGATGCATAGTCAGCATTATTTGGCTAAGCACAGCAGAAGTAAAGCTTCTTAGTTTCTCTTGTTGGTGGCTCAAGAACAATTTTCTGACTCACTTGACCTAAACTTTATTGTCTTCCTTCACTTCCAAGAAACAGATAATTTTTCTTTAGAAGCAGCTGACTGTCTGTAACCATTGTTTAGTTGTCTGACCTGTAAAAGGTATGCCAGTCATGGACTGGAGGTACTTTTTGAAGCACATTCTGGTTAATTTAACCGCCCTAATGCCAGTCTTTTATAAAAAGATCCTTTATTGACAAGAATCGCTTGTGAACACCCCCTTGTCTCTCCACACCAGGAACTATAGTGTGTCCAATTGCCAGGAGAAAAGAGGCTTGTTGGGTAGCTTGGGTTTGATTTTATGATTCACAACAAGCTCCCGACATCAGAATTTAGCCACAGCCACGTAAACTGGCGAGCGTTGTGGGCGCCTGGCAGTGGGTGGCTGCAGGAGGGGAGCTGCGGTGTGTCCCCGGGGGGTGGTGGCAGTGGCAGTGGCAGGGGCTGACGCCGTGTCCCCACAGTGCTGAGGGGGGGCCCGCTGAGCGGCGCCTACCGCCTGCGGCAGCTGCACCTGCACTGGGGCTCCTGCGACCAGCACGGCTCCGAGCACGTCATCGACGGCGTGAAGTACGCGGCAGAGGTGGGATGGGTTTGTCACAGCAGCATGGAACCCGACTGGCTTCGCACCTGAACGCATTAACCATCCTCCCTCTTGCAAGTATTTGGCTACTGGCTTTTCTCCGCCTGTGAAACTTGTGGATGCTGCTTAACATGCGGTGGGATAAGTTGCATCTGGCGACAAACGTATCTACTAACGCGGATTTCTTTTCTTCATGCCAGAGTTTTTGCTGGTTTCTTAGAATGTTTCAAAAATATTTGCGACAAAGCAATCTGCTATTTCCAAATAGGAAGATCTGCTGAAGTTTTTTTGGCTTCTAGTCATTTCTGGTATAGCTTGAGTTACCAAGTTAGTTTCAAAAAGAATAAAAAAACTCACTAAAAGCACATTTGATAAGCTCATGTTCGAAATTAGATCCATCTTAAAACTGATTCAGAGTATGTTTTAGTTTCTGAACATCTCTGCTTTAAAATAGCTGTGTTTATTTTAGGAACCACAGAAGATACAATATTTGGATTTTGTTTGGTTGGTTTTTGTTGTTTTTTTTTTAATGTAAACCACCGCAGGGCTGTTCTAGTTTGTTAAAATCCATCAATGCTTTAGGCCCAAAGACTTTTTCAGGTCCTAAATGTAAGTGAATTCACTATTGATGGTAGAGAATTGCTAGCAAAAGCTGCCTCCTTCCTCCACCTTATCTGAGAATAGGCTCAAAATACATACCTATACCCACAAAAATCCTGCAGTGCCAGTATTCTGCTTCCTGTGGTCAACTAAAGAGAAAAAAATCTGCTTCCTCAAATTATTTATTGGCTAGTTCAAGCACAGAGTTTTTATGTTACTTTCGTTAGCACCACTCATGTATTTATTGATGGGAGAAGAAAGCCTGGAATGTACTGTAGCTACATTGCAACCAAAGATTTATGGTTGCTCCAGCTTTATCCTTAGCATTAAAATCCTTATCCTCAGAGAAAAGAAAGAGAGAACAAGAGATTAATTTATATTCAGGACAAATTACTTTTTTTTTATTTTAAATAAAATCTTAAAAAAATACTTTTTTTCCCCCCATATGACTATGTTCCAGATGCTCCTTAATCTGAGATTGCACACTGCTGGTTGCAGCATCTGTAGCTATATGCATGAGCTAGAGATTTTTTGGACAGGGATGCAAAAATTTGGAATATATCCTGAAAATACAGCATTGTTGAAAGTAGATATGAAAAAAAAAAAGTCAGATTATATGCCACAGTAGATATGAGAAAGAAATGTCAGATTATATCCCCACCCCCTTCCAGTACAATGTGCTGAGAGTAGTAAGAGATACAAACCAGTGTCGTATGCACTACATACAGCCCAGTGTAAATCCCTGAGCTGGCATCTGCATAACCTGGAGATCTAAAAATGTACTTGAGATGAAGTGCATGTCATAGGTGTTTTATGCAATGCATGTGTGCATGTCATGTGCTTGGGTTAAACTATTTATAGCTGCATTGTCTAATATTGTGTGGTAAACTCCATTTTCTTTGTCCTATGCTTCAATTAAATGCAAAGCAATGCTTTATGGAAAGCATGTGCCTATAAAAGCATGAGAACAGCAGAAATACTTATATACTTACAATACTTACATAGAGTTTTCTTTTTCATGTCTATTCCATTACTTACTATGTACTGGAATCTTTTCTTAATTTAATTTAAAGTGAAGATTTAAATCTTCTGTTTATAACTTTTGTTATACAATTTCTTGTATTTATAACTGAAGTTTAATTGATTTTTAGTTAATTGATTTTTAATTATGATTTTAGTTACATATGGTGCACTGGAATCCAAAACACGGTAATTTTGCTGGAGCTTTAAAACAACCTGATGGTGTAGCTGTTGTGGGCGTTTTTCTGAAAGTAAGTGGCAAATATTCAGTCTTTATAATTTTCTTTATTTTTTCTCCTTCTCTAGCACCAGGGGAAAAGTTACCATTGTTTTTTCCTGCACTGCAGCCCCTTCCTGTGGCGTGCACTGGATGAGGAGGAGGGTCTGCATAGGCTGAGTGTTTCCTCTTGCCTTTTGTGTCTTTTGTCTGCTAGCAGGTGTTGTATCTGCCTGTCAGCAAGGTTATGTTGACTGATTCCCTTCTCTGGTCTCTTGTTGATTCCCATACAAGCTGGGAATCAAAATGAGTTCAATGAACCTACTCCAAAAAGAAAGAATTGATGGTAAAATAAGACCACTCAACTTATTAACCTTGAAATACAGAAAATTTTAAACAAAATAATACTGTACCAGTATTTTCAGATTGATTTTTTTATAAATTCAACAGAAAGAAAGTAATCTTTGTATCAAATCTGTATGTGGTCTAGGACATTGAGAAATGCTAATGGGCACAGAGCCTAATAGTGATAAATTACAGAAACTTCAGTCCTTTTAGCTGCAGGTGGGCATTTCAGCTTGAACACACCATCAGGGAATAAGTGCCCTTTTATTGTTTTATCACCAGTAAGTGGCATTTGTACAAGCAAGAGCAAGTGGATGTAATTAATTTTGCTACAGTGTCCCTGGACAGACTAGACACAGTGTCATTTTAATTCTATTACACTATGAGCCAGCCTGACCTTTTCTCTTGTGGTTAGTCTAAATTGAAGGTCAGCACCCATCCAGATTCTCCCCTATGACTATGTCCTTTAATTATTCTTCTTTTGTCATCCCTTTTGGTCTATTTTAGGTTAAATTTTTATGTTGTAAAACACAAAGCACACCACTATATTCCTATTAATCATGCTAAGGTCAGCTAAAAGGTCTAGAAAAGTAAGTAGTATCATTGTCTTCTCTGGCCCTCCTTCCCTGTTTCCTTCTTGTTCTTTGATGAAGGAGCTGTTTTTCTCTGAATTTGTCATGTTCCATTACTGGGTTTTGGGATGCTACTAAAACAGGATTGAATTATCTTCTGAGGAATTGAAGTTAATCTTTTTTGGAACAGGACATGGCAATAACAGTACATCTTACACATACTGCCTTTACTCTTCTGGGATGTCAAAGCTTTTGGAAGTGCTAAATGTCATGAACACAAGCAATAAAGTGACCCCATAGCTTGAGGTCATCTAGACATGAATTCATCACACATCTTGCACCAAGTCTGAGCTGACTGTGTATGTGCTGCAGAATGAAGTGTCTGCAGGAGTTACAGCCCTTCAGGCCATCAAGACTTTGCCAAGTGCTCAGACATCCCACAGTGGCTGTGGGTTGCTTTTGAAGCAGGAGCCAAGGGCTAAGCCCTGGGTAGTGGCACTGAGTGTGCAAGCCATTCCTCAGACAGGCATGATGCCTTGTAGGATCCTTCAACACATGTTCAAATTGCAAAGCCAGCTACTGGAGTCTGCTATTTTGGATGTTCTTTCAACACAGATAATTTTCTGTCAGTCCCTACTGGATTCTCTGAGGCTGCTGTTGCCTAATGTGACAGATGGGATGTGCTGAATTTCTTTTAAATACTGTGGAACATGATGAAAAAGATACAGTATTTGTGCTTTGCATTACAGGTTGGGAAAACTCCCAAACCAGAGATGAAGAGAATTCTTGAAGAAATTGAAAATATTAAGACCAAGGTATCAAAACAATTTTGTGATATAATGTAGCTGGAAAGCCACAGAAGCAGGAATCAGTAGTTCAGATTCATATTTTGGCATCATTTTGATGCCAAACAGTAGCACCAGAGATGATATATTGGACTGTGGAACAGGATACTTTCTTTTGCTTAATTAAATATTTAACTCCTCACTTCTGCAAGTATTCTTGTTGAAGATGATTTTTTAATCAATCCTTGCATACACAATTGGTAGTCTTATTGGTCCTGCTCTGTAAAAAATATGCCAGTGGGCCAAAACCAAGAAGAAATTAAAAGCCTTTTGAAATTGAGGACAACAATGGCCAAAAGAAATGCATATAGCAGAGTCAGAAATTTAGTTAGAAATGAGAAGAAACTAGTAGGAATGATGGAGCAGGCTCCCAGTCAGTGTAAAGAGATTAAAAAAGTTATTAGTTTTAAGAAGGAGCTGTATTTATAAAAGGAATTACATGGTGCAGTTTCTGCACCAGTCCTAAGTTCTCTCTTCCTATGATACTAGCACAAATAGCATTGCAAATATATTCTAAACTGTTTTTAAGTTTAATTAATGATCTAAGGCACCAGTCCATACCTATTGCATAGATACAGCTACTGAAGGGAGTTATTTGAAGAACACTGCAATATTGCATCTATTGTCATTTAGCATTATCATTTACAATAAACTTAATCTCTGGTGTACTTTAGCAATTCTACTTCATGTTAAACTTTATGATTCTAATAATGCTAAAAGTTATTCTTTTTTTATTTCACTTTGAACATGCCACCAGATCACCAAACTTGTAGGCATTTTCTTGCAAATTTACCAGAATTCCTTGCATTTAATCTATGTATGTGTGTACTGCCATTGATGTGCAGGTCTGAGCCTGAAAGCTCTTCTCTCCTTTTTAAGACTTATTTTAATTTTATTTTTTCAACTCAGTTTTCAAATGTAATTAATTTCTTTCTGCTGAGGCAACTGAAGGTAATTTTTTTCACCCTATCCATGCCCCCACCTTGATGTGTCGATGTTATCTCTTTTGATGGCTTTCTTTCATAATGAATATATCAATTTTTAGGCCATTTACATGTAGCAGTTCTGGAAAAAGCAACAGTTGAAGTAAAGCAGAGAAGCATAAGTGCATGTGCAAAGAACCACATGCTGTATTTTATCTCTTATTTCTTTTCTGTCATCACAGACATTTTCCCAAGATTACTTATTTTTCAGAAAGATTAATGGGTGGTATTGGTGGTGTATTTATCACACATGCAGTTTCAATTGCTCTGATGCATTACAGGCAGAGGAGTTTCTTGGTCACTGTACTCTATTTACTGAAAAAGCACAATTTTGTGAATTTATTTGTGAATTCATATTGAACTTACAGAATCATCTTTTCAGGAAGATATAATAGGAGTTACTCTTTCTACTCTTAATTTGTGCAAGGATGCATGAAAGCAATTTCAGCTTCTGCCACTCACTTTGTTCTAATATAGAGAAGATTCTCCATGACAGAAGAAGGAAATAGGAATAATATATCTTCCTTCCCAGAACTGCACCCAAAATATCAATAGAGAGGCAAACTGCATTTCCTCTGTTAGTTTTTGTTGCCCAGAGGGAGCCAGGAATACTCATCACAGTCCTGTGGAGTTGCTATCCTATTTGGTGGCAGACTTACCAGGAAATGTTGTCTGATGTCTGCTTTCTCCCTTGTCTGGTGGTAATCACCTCGAATTGTAAGATATTTAGGACCCAGTACTCCCACAGGAAATATTTAATTTTTTACTAAGCGTAATAGCACCAACAAAAAAACTGAGAGTGTCACCATGAATATATAATTAGAGCACAATCTTGGGAGGAGAGAGGTGCAGATTTAAATTCCTCCAGATAGAAGAGAAGACTGTAATGAATCTGGGATAAATGCCTGGCCACTATCCTGTTGGATAAAAATGGTAACAGTACCAACAGTGCCACAGGCTTTAACTTCTATCCCAATGGCCCAAAATAAAACACAATTTTGATAATTCCAGAATAGAAAAATGCAAAAATGAATTTGCTTTGATCCCACACAATTCAGTTTGTAATTTCTTTTAATTTATGAATGTAATCATAATGTCAGTTATTGCTGGGAAAGTGCTTGACAGGAAGAAAAGTAGATTGATTTCTTGCATGAATCTTTGTATTTAATTACTTCCTTTATAATAACACAGACACTGATGACTTTTAAGATGCAGATCTCTAGAGTTACTGCAGAGATTTTTTTTGTTTCCCTAAGGGGAAGGAGGCTCCTTTTCTGCACTTTGATCCTTCAATTCTTTTCCCCAAATCTCGGGACTACTGGACCTACCACGGTTCGTTCACCACGCCCCCCTGTGAGGAGTGCATCACTTGGATTCTCCTGCGGGAGCCGATTGAAGTCAGCTCAGACCAGGTAAACTCCAGCCACTTCTGCTGCTCCTTCACCAGCTCTCAGCAGTGTCTCAGCATGTCAGGGTGATGGTTTGCAAGCCCTGTGTTACCTTGCAGTTTTTGGCAGGGAAAGCTTTAGCTGTGGGTAGTGAGAAACTGCCTGCAGAATGGGCTGTTGAAATGGGCTGTAAAACTGACCCTGAGAATCAGGTGCTCTTGCAGAACACTTCCTGGAACAGCCTCAGCAGTGGTGTTCTTGGGATCCAGAAAACCTGCTAAGGCAGAAGTGCCCCTGAGCCACAAAATTCAGCCATCACGGAAGCCTCAGTTCATTCTATGTGCTTTACAGTTAAGTGGCAAGTGAGACTAATATTTTGCTGATTTCCTGGTTTAAGAAATTGCTGGTCCAGACCTTGACTTCTTAAAAGCTGTCAGTGAGAAAGATCAAACAACCTACAACCTACAAACCTGCACATTCATACAAATTAATGTACCACTTGCATTCACATAGCTCAAATGTGCATTTACAGAGGAAAAAAAATAAAGCCTGTCCGGATAAGGTGACATTTTTAGTTCTTGTGTCAAAAAATTTGGCTATTTATACCACTTTCTGCTTCAGCAATACAAGTCTGGGTATATCCTTTCTACTGAAATGTTTTCAAATAGATTTATTTTGCATTTGGATGAAAGCGTAACAATTAACAAACGAACACTGAAATTAAGTTAATTTGAACAACAGCAGCTGAATTGATTGCTGAATTCATGATTCAACTTAATATGGTGTATCTCTGCCTTACAGATCAAAATACAAACTTCTGCACCAGCTTTTTCTGTCACTGCCTTGCACTGACATAGGTCTGGATCCTCCTTCACAGATAGCTGTATTTTCACAAGGTATTTGCCTGCTCTCCAGCTCCAGCTGGGTCACAGCAGGGCCCACACTGTGGGTGTGAATCAGAGAAAAAAGCAAAAGAAGCCCAGGCAAGGGTCAGATGATGAACTGTTCTGTGGATGAAGAGTGTGAAGATCCACAGAAACAATGCAAGCTCCTGGGCTGCAGGAATCTTTATCAGTAATCTCAGTATTGTTAGAGACTGTCATTGTCACTATACAAGAAAATTCCTTTTTCATCTCAGACTTTGTTCTAGGGTGTAAGGTCCACAGTGCTTCCACACTGAAGGAATGCATTTTTCTTCCTTGCAGATGGCAAAGCTCCGTAGCCTTTCCAAGAATGCTGAGAATGAACCCGTGATCCCTCTTGTTGACAACTGGCGCCCGCCGCAGCCCCTGAAGGGCAGGATAGTGAGAGCCTCATTCAAGTAAAATCCCAAGTCTCACTCTGCTGAACCTGAGTGAGAAAATCACAAAAATGTACATCAAAATGTACATCACAAAAGTGTAGTTAGTTTTTTGCTGTCTACTGCTTTTCCCCTGGATCCAGGTCTGTGTTTCTTCAGTTTGAAATTCTGAGTGGTAAAAGTGAATCTGTTTTTAAAAGCGGAAAAATACTGTATGCAAATACTAAGCATAATAAGCAAATGTGAGAAGTAATTATTCTTGACCTCAGTATTTATGGTCACTTCTCTGCCTTGTGGTCTTGTAAGAAAAATAGGCTCAGTTTCAACATTTAAAATTAAGTTCAAAGGAAAAATATAGGAAGGCAAAAAAATGAACCAGTAGTTCAGGACAGCAGAAGTAATGGTAGATGAACAGGAGAGAAATGTCTGTCTCTACACTGTGGTCTTGCTCAGACACTCTACCCTCAGAGGAGACATCCAAAGAATAAGTACCCCTTTAACATACCTGATTTCCCCTTCCCTTTCTTGTTCATAGTTTTTTATCCAAGATTAGATTAGTGTTCTGAGGGTAAAATCAGGCATACTCAGTTTCCATGTGAGGAAGGAAAGAGACCTTGCTGTCATTTCAACATTTGCTGCCTTTGCCATATCCTGCTGCTGCCATTGTTGAACTTTTCTTCTTTCACTGCTGCTGTTACTTCACCCATCCACTGTAGAGTCCTGCTGGTATCCTATTGCCTTGTATTTAGTATACCAGCTTTAGTATTTCTGAGGTAGAAGTGCCTTTCTTCTGCTGCTCTAGGTTATCTCCCAGAATTTTGGATTTTTGATGCTCTGCCTGCTTTTTATTTGACACCTTAATGGTTTCATCTATTAAGGATTTTGTTGCACATGGAAAGGATCTTTCTGGATGATTCATATGTGTCATTTGTCATCCCCACTACTGAAAAATCCACCTGTTTGTTTATTTGACTCTGCAGCTGGAGAATATAAGTGGATTCTGTTTGGCTCGGTTCCTTTGTGAGGAGACACATCAGCTTTCAAATATGATCCAAGCAAGGAATCACTGGCAGACAGAAACATATAAATCAACTTCCCCTGTCCTTCATCATGTAAGCTTTATCATTTCAGTGTACAAGTACCATCTAGGTTGAACTCACATACAGATCATGTGAATAAAGATCTACATTATATTCAACACCCAGGTGATTATTCAGCACTGGACACACAGAGGACAGGATGGACAAAGGTGGTGCATAAATCCTGCTGCACAAGCAGCTTCTGGATTCTCTGTGTTCCTGTAACTCACAGGAACTGCTGCTGTAGCTAGCAGAGCTAGCAATGGGTGTTCTTCTGGAGATGTTGCCACAAACATGTTCACAGCAGCATTTATAAGGGATATGTCAAAGTCTGAAAAAAACAGGGCTACAAATGGCTGGAATAGGCATTTCCCAGTTCTCCTTAACTATTCCATTTTCTACCATACTAGAAAAATGGTGCTCCCACAGGGAAGCAATGAATGGGCAACACTGGACAGATTCTGCTGTTATTAGCAGCACAATTGAGTGATAATTCAGAAATGAAATTGAGGGCAGATTTTGATCGTTTTTATTAATTTAGAATTGTTCTAAGGATTGCTGAATTCCCATTGGAGGTTAGTATTTTAGTTTATTAGGAATGTGTTTTGCTTAGTATAAAGCAGTTTCTCTTTAAAAACGAAGTTCATGTGAGTAGAAGCTGAAGTATTGATTGAATCCTGTTTACAAATGTTTTGGCACTGCCTTAATTTTATCAGAAGATCAGCTTTTGATATTATGAGTGCAGCACTTGCAAGGGTATTGATTTTAGGAGTCCCTTAGATCTTCTTTAAACTCTTGAATCTGTAAATCTTCTCAACACATAAAAATGTTACTACAGAAAGCTCATATGCAACAATTTTTTTTTACTGTACTATGTCTTACGTGTAAAATTTCTTCTCATATCCACATGCAGTTGATCTTGGTGATGAGAAAATTTTAACACAAGTAACTGAGAGAAGAATTTGAGTCTTTCAGCCTAAAAGCCATTTACTGTGATGTTTTAATCTCTTGTTATTGAGGCAATAAAACAAGATTAGCTGTCTGCACTTGAAATAACTGCTTTTATGTCTTCAGAGAATCAATAAATTGACTTACATAAAAAATTAACTGATTGCTGTTTTTATGCTAAGTGATGACTGAAAGTAGAAAAAACTTAGTAGAAAACCTTGCTGCTCCTTTGTTTGATACATATGCTTGTAATACAAAGGGGAAAGACATTTTAGCACTTTTTAGCTGTTGGAGTTTAGTACAAGAAGCACATTAATCAGTTAGTCGAAATGTTACATAATTCTGAAAATTGCTGATTAGTTTATAGTTTTGAAGCACACAAACTTGTTAAAAAATAATTGCCTACAAATCAGACAATGAGTGCACTTTGCTTGGTTTGCATGTTTCCTCTACTGCTTTTGAAAGGTAGAATAGGCAGAAGTTTATGAACTACTGAAATAGTTGTTTTGGTTCCAACAACCAACATTTGGTTTGTATGTTGGCAAAAAGGAGAATACAGTCTGAAATTTATATTGCTTCCTCATGCATCTCCTCTGATTCCATTCTGCCTTCAAACTATTATTACACAAAAGCATCAGCCTCACTACAAACATGCTTTAAAATTTTGGTTTTCCCTTGGAGAATAAAGTGCACAGAGTTTTGTTCCATTGCCTTTCTTCCTTTGATGAATAGTGTAGCTCAGCATTGATTACCTTGGTGACAAAATCAGAATATGTGGATTCTAATCCTCCTGCACTTCCTATCTTAGAGAAAAAAAAGCCAGTAAAAATTGCCCTAATCATTCTGGGGCACTAAGTACTTATGAATTTAGTGCCTATAATGTATATATTAATTACAGCAGGGCAGCCAAGTGATTCAAAATAATTATCACCTATTAGGTTTTGACAAATACTTGAACGTTCCCAGTTTCCCACACCTCACAAGAGGAATTACTAGAAAAATTAAAAGCTTATTCCTATAGTTTCACAGCTTTACTTTATTAACTGAAACAGGTGTCACCATCTTTCAGTCACGTGTAAATTCGTAACTGAACTGTGAATTCCTGGTATGGCCTTCGTGTACAACCAGCTATGATTCTGCATTTCTACTACAAAATGAAGAGAACTTTTTTTTTTTTCTGTATCTCAAAGAAAGATGCTCCTGGATGTCCTTGCTGATGTTTTTCTGCTGAGTAATCAGCACTGAAACACATTCATATTGTCAGGGAGTTGGACAAAACAGAACGGCATCTATTTCTTCCTGAGGCATTTTGTCCCATGCCTCAGCAAAGGGAGCAGTTGTATGGTGTGTGTTCCACCTTGTCTATCTGCCTTTCATCTCAATGAATTCTGGCATTTATCTTGTCAGTACTGGAGCACAAAGCATGTATTCAGGAATTATTTCATTTCCAAACCCACGAATTTAATAGAACATCTTATAAGATTCCTCACTCCCAAGAATTTAATAGAACTTTTTATAACATTCCTCACTCCCCCAAAAGATAATGTACAACCAATGATGAATTAAAGATCAAATCAGGCTCCATTTTTTAAAAAACGTATTTTTAAAGCATCTTCTTTTCAGTTTATGGCTGCTGTACACGTTGATTTGCAAATAAGTGCAATAAAATTAAATTAACATATTCAGTGTTATGTGTGAGGGAGAGACAGAAAAACTGTACAGTTTTGTGTTCATTAAAAGACAAACAGATTTGAATGCAGATGGAGAACTTGTGATATTACTGGGAAAAAAAGACCAACACAGTATTGCTATTATAGAAAATTTTAACTATATTTGGACTGAATAGCACAATCCTTGCAAGAATGTCCATGAACTTAAATGAGCAAAACACTTGTAGAATCATAGGCCTGAGTTGGACCTTAAAGACCATCTAGTTCCAACCACCATGCTATGGGCAGGGACACCTTCTACTAGACCATTATTTGAAAAAAAAAAACCAAAAAACATAGCAGATGGAAAAATTTCTGTAGAACAGGAGGATGGAGAAGAAAGAAATGCAATTTGTTCTGCAGACTGATGAAGGGAAGATACAAGCCCACAGTCTAAATATGTCACTTTCAATAAGGATAACTGTGAAGAACATGAATGCAAATAAAGGGTTAATAGGAATATATACATACACATATATATATATGTGAGAATGAAAATTGCCATTAAGTGAGATGGTAAATCAAGTAGGACAGTAGAGCAAACTTCATACAGATGGAGTTGTCTCTGCTTCAGAAAACAAAAAGATTGACATAATTAATTGCAGCCCTTCTGTTGAGCACTCTATTACACAAGATCTCCCTAGAGACAGCATCCTGCCTCTCTATAGGAAAATCCAACAGGAAGATAGGAAGCAATGATGCCATCAGGTATGCAAAAGAAAGGTTTCAGTCACTAATGAACCCCACCTGTAGTTAGCACAAGCAGGAGCACTGACAGAATGTTATCTGCATGGGAATTCTCAAAGTAAGTCTCACTGCTTCTGCCACTAATTCTTTAAGTCAGAGGCTGACATTAACTCATGCTTTTACAGTTCTGTCATGCCATCAGTAAGCAGAATATGCAGTAGGTGTTGGGAAAAAAATATCCCTTTGGTAAATTTGAGTAGCACACTGTCACTCTTTGACTGTTACTAATATCTTGCAGAAGACCTGTCAGAAAACTGCTGAAGAACTTGAAACTCCTTACTGCAATTAGACCAGCTTCCTCTCTGCACTAGACCAGCAAGCTCATGGACCAGTTGTCTCAGACCTTTATGGTGGAGATAATACATCTTTATTAGATTAAGATTTTTAATTATTCCCATTCTCATTAATTTTTAATATTTTTTTAAATGACATTCCCACAATTCACCCTACTTCACCTCACAGACAACACAAACATTCCTGCTAAAAACTAAAGTGAAGGATGCTGCTTCTTGCTTGGCTTGAAATGGTCATTTTGCAGAGCCCACACGGTGGAGCCAGTTCTTCAACAGTCACCTTCCTGACACCACTTCCAGCTAACAGGAGGCCTAGGCAGTGCAAATTCTTCTGGTCCTGCACAAGTAACTGAGCACTGAAACAAATGCAGTTTTTTCAAGTTCTTCTTGAGCTACAGGATCTAGTGTTTAAATAAATATTGATAGTACAATGGACTGGTATTCATTTCTACCTAAAAATCTTCTGTATTTTGTCTGCATGTTTATTCATGAAAAGTCTATGTAAGGAAGTGCTTTTGCTTTTACAGGCTGAGAATAGCCCAGACAATTCCATTCCTAAAATCCCAAAGAATCCTATCACGAGGTAAGAGGAGTTACAGGTGAAAATCAGCCACTGGTATGTACTGAACTGGCTGCTGATTTGAGTAATTATGAGGCTAAGACTGCAGGATAAATTACTCTCCATACTAGCAATACCCTGGCTGAACAGCAATTTCAGTCTACATAGCCCTTTTCTCTCTGCACATCTCAGTCATCCTTCATGGTTATGATAATTTCTACACTGAATTAAAAAACAAAGACATTTCCATCAAGGTTTGCTTCTTTCAGAGAACGGTGACTTTTTTTTCTTAACACTGCAGGCTACCAGCCATTAAGCCCTAATTTAAGAGCTCCCACAATGTTGTGAATTGTCTGTGTAATAAATCTCTGCTGGAGAAAGAATATAATCATCAAATATTTTTTTTTCTTGTCAGACATCATTGAGCAACAAATGGCAACAGTGTCAGCAGCCTATCTAAATTTACAGCTAAGCAAATGCTACTGACCCTTGAATAAACAAATGAAAGTTGATTTGTTGCCCAATAGTGTGTAAGATCTATAATTGAAACACTGATTTCATTGTCTCTGTTGGGAAAGGTAGGGAATGCAAGTTTAGAAACAATACTTTCCATGCCTAATGTCTTGGAGCATTTTGCTGTAAATTCCACCACTGAAAAATTCTGAAAAAGGGATAGAGTCAGTGTAATCTAAATAAAGCTGAGGCTTTTGAACATTTCTTCTGCCTTTAAGGTAATAATTGTGTCAGGACTTACATTAAATTACACACCATAAACATGGTACAGTATTAATTAACAGTGAAAATAATCATGTTCTTATATTGGTGTCCATCATCAGACTATTTTAATGCCACTGTGAGAAGTCCCACAAAATATTTCAAACATTTCCAACCAGGCTTCCTGTATGTTCTTCCCATAGCCTCAAAACACCAAATTCATAATATTTGCTGTGTGTATAGGTATCTTCTCCTTGTCTTAAAGGTGATGGGGGGTAAAAGTGCACTGCAGACAGTCTTGATCAGCAGTTCTCTGTAAAAGCAACTCCTTGCTGGGCTCTGATTGTGACCTTTTACCCTGGATATGATCTGGGTTATAGTGAGGTTTGCTTTCTGGTTTATGTTTCAATCAATTAGATCTTTTAATGGTTAATATTAAATAACATGCAACAATTAAAATTGCATTAATTAAAGTTAATAAAAGTAAGCATTGCTGTTAAATAGTCATTTTTGGAATCCTGACAAAATCTGCTGCTTTTGCTACTTCACTGAGCTTGGCTGTCCTAGTTAGTCTCTGTCACCCTTGCTGGAAGTAGTGTTCCCTTTTTACAGAATATGACTGAAGGGTTTGCCAATTTTACATAAGTTTTTGGTGTTTGCTGGGGTTTTTCTGTATAATGCTGAACTGAAAGCAACACTAGATTAGAGCTCTCTTTTTCTTCTTCTTAATGTATTGAAATGTTTTTAATAAGGAAATGAAGCCCCATTATTTGGAAAAGATCTTCCTGGAACAACTTCACAATAACATCTAGGCAACAATATGCATAAAACCATAAAACTTCCAAACAGTGAATCCATTACTTGTATTTGTATCTTCACATTACAGGATGTCGGGTCCAGTTCCTGATGCACCTGTTCAAGCAAGCCATCTCTTCACTTGGCAATATTTACTGTCACTGAGCTGTTGAATAAAAAACATGCACTCAAATTTGTTGCCTGGATAGACTTCATGAATGTGGGTGCACATATTTCCATGTCAGCGAGGGAACTCAAGGAGCAGGTGAATTCCATTTATGCAAGCATGGAGAAATTTTTGTGACCAGTAAATAAGCACCATAGCAGTGCCTGGTTATAACCACGCAGAACATCTCCTTGCTCCAGCTTCTGATTCACTGTGTGGTCTATCTGATGCACAAAAATGTCAAGCTTCCCTAGTTGGAACTGGTGAAGGGAATGTGTGAGAACATTCACATAATCTTAAACTAGGATAGAGTTTTGCCAAGCAGGCCAGACGGAGAGGGCACAAGGCAGTATTACCTGCAGAAGCTTCCCCATCTGTGCCTTGTCACAGGGAATCTCTGTGTAATCCATCTACCCTGTTAGCAGTTGCTGGAATTTATGATCAGGTTGTAATCCTTCCGTTCCTGCGTGGACACTTAATTAAAGCATGCAAATTACTTATTTACACTTACTTCACTTGGAAAACGCCCCTGGTTGCAGCTGGGGAAGGAAATGGCAGAGTCTTCACTATCAGGCTAAACCCATCCCCATATACATGATTGCACCGGCCACAGCCCAGAAATCCCTCTTGCTAATGTTTCCAGAATAATCTATGAATCAATTTATACACCAAAAATCTGATCTTGCTGTGGACATGCTTTCTCCTTGTGCTTCTTTTGTAGGCACTTGATAAGATCTACAGAGATTATGCCAGCCTGTCTCAATGGCAGTCTTACTGCTTGACTTGTGCCAGGGTTGTCTCTAGCAGCGGGTTCTGCTCTAGAGTTTGCCTCATGGATGCAGGATTTTGGGGGGCACCTTCTACCTTTCTAATGGTGATGCTTCCTTGCTTACCCAAGTCTGGTCTAGAATAGGCTGCTTCTCTTTCCATGGGAGATAGTCACTGCAGGCTGCAAACTGAACTGGCATAGCCAATGTGAACTTGTTGGATTTTTTTTGTCCTAGCAGGCAGACAGAGTTGCAAAATTCTCTGGAATTCTCTTTAGAAGTTCCCTGTGCTAAGCAGCTGTCTGGTTGACCCATCTCGTCACCAGATAGATTTTTGCAGGTGCAATCTTTCTACAGAAAAGCATGTTTCTGGATTATCCTGCACTGCCATCTCAACTGTACCAATGGCATAAACTGTTATCCCTAAGATGGTTCCCCACCCATCTGGTGCTTCTTGGGCACACTGCAGTTGTTCCACCTAAACTGCTGTACACTCACTGCAGTAGACCTGTTGGCTCCACAATGAAACTTGGGTGATATGTGTGTGTGTGTGTGTGCGTGCTTGCAAATGCAAGTATTTTCCAGGGCTTTGCAAGGAATTGCAAGGTAGCAGGCAAAAGAATGCAGTTGACAGAAATGCCTGGATGGCATTCAGAAAGTATCCAAATGAGCTCACAATTATGTGTTGTAGCTGCACTGCATTGCAAAGTGGGTAGATGGGAACACATGCTGAAATAGGCCAAGTGTTTTACCCGCATTCCAGCCAAGAGTGCCAACACATTTTTAACATTCACCTAGATAGGTTTACTTGGGCTTTTATTTCTAGCTTATCCATGTATAAAAATTTTTACCTACAAATGTGACAAAAATACTGATACTAACAAAATATGCCCTTTTTTTCTTGTTTCAGTATAGATTTTTGTCTACGTGGACTCTTAAATAATGTAAGTGATGGAGCAGAGTGTGCCATAGCAACTCTTTGATTTTGTAGACGAGTAGCAATAAAATCATAATAAATCCTGGCAGAAAGATATTTTATAGCACTATCTACTCCTAGTCTGTAAGTACGAGTTCCTTGACAATAGAAACTGTGGGGAGAAAATGGGGATTGTGACATAATAGCAAAATAATTCAACTCAGTATGTCGTTTTTCTTATTTTGGCAGACAAAGATCTCGCTGTTGATAGGTTTCCATTCATGCCTACCATGTTTTCCATTGCCTGGCACAAATTTCAGTGAAGTGGAAGGCATATGACAAACTGGCTTCTTGGCTGTAACATGCCACACCAACTATGGCATGCCCAATGAAAAGCACTGTGTGAATGTCCTTTGCACAGTGCCAGGCATGCTATGCACAACCCGCTGCAAAACAACATAGTGTTTTCTGCAGCTTCTTTTTTCGCTTTTTTATTTTCCACACATTCCTTATAAAAATAGAAGGTAGACTATATTGATATTTGCACAAGGCGCAAAGCAATTATTCCAAAACAGTTTTGTAATTTGGTGCAATTGCTCTGCAGTCTGGCACTACACTGAAACACAGTTAATGCAGGTATATCTTAGCCTACTCTACTGACTGAGCAAATCTAGTGAGCTCTGCTTCTCCTTGCCTGTGGTGCTCCAGCCCACCATCTTGCTGGCCCTCCACCACACTTGGCAATGCTTATTCAACATCTTTCTTGCAATAGCAGGCTCAAAATTGGATTCTAAAACTACTTCCACAAGTGGTGAAGATGGAAATTGTCATTCCTGCCAACCTGCTGGCTACATTCGTGTTAGTGCAGCTCAGTGTGCGCCACAGCAAGGGCACGCTGCTGGCTCAACTCATTTGCTGTTCACCAGGATCTCCACATCTTTTTGTGCAAAGGTGCCTGCTGGCCAGTCAGCCCCAGCCCATCCTCCCCAGGTGCAGGACTTTGCAGTGCCTTTGTTGAACTGCTTCAGGCTTCTGTCAGCCCATTTCTTCAGCCTGTCTGGACTCCTCTGGATAGCAGTTCATGATTTCATCCTTTAACTTCCTGAGGGTATATTTTGTGCCATTGTTGAGGTCATTAAGGTTCTGCCAGTAATAAGAAAAATGAAATTTCCTTCCAGAAAAATAATGGATACTCTGGTGGAGCAAATCTTGTTCATCATGTCTGAATAAAGTTAATATAAATTGCCATTATCTGTTTAACTTGTCTCTTTTTGATCATAGGTGTACAAAATTTCAAGGATGGGGACTGTGTATACTGGAGCATTTTACCAATGCATCAGTACTTTTACAGGATGTATTTACTGACCTTGCCATCTAGTCCTGTCACTTCTCCACTCACATACATTGTAATCTGCCTTCATTTTCACCTCTCTGTTGTATGGACTCCTGGCAACCAGCCTATCTCCTATCATGCAAATAATTCTTATACCACAAATATTTTTTTCACTTTTTTTCTTCACTGTTGTTCCTTACCACTTGGCCACCTTTCTCTTTTCTGCCTGCCCCAAGGACTCATAGCAGCTTCAGTAACCCATTTGCCAGGCTTAGTTCCCATTCTCCTTACAAGAGCTCCATATGTCCCTTGTCCAGACTATTCTCCTTATGACACAAGAGAGGCTTCATATCCCTCCTCTTCCCTTTATTTCCTTCTCCTGTCTTGCTGCTTGGCCAATAAATCACTCAGTGATTTATCAGTAAATATGCTTAATTGGTAAGAAGAGTATGGAAGACATTCAATTTCTAGCTGGGCAGAACAGTATCAACTGGTGAGACCAGCTGGCTGTTTATTTGATCTGCAGAAAACTGCAGAGTTATTTCAGCTACTGGAGTGCTACGGTGCTGCCCATTCCATAGTTATCACATTACTTCCAAGCAGAGAGAAATGGCATCAACATGATGTCATAACATTCAGCCAACTGGCTTATGTGATTGATGCTGAGCCCAACACTTTTTTGAAATATGCCACAGTTCTGAGGCTGGATCTTTCTAGGTTAGTTTTAGGCAAGCTT
The DNA here is from genome assembly GCA_013397155.1 of Irena cyanogastra. Lineage (NCBI taxonomy): Eukaryota > Metazoa > Chordata > Aves > Passeriformes > Irenidae > Irena > Irena cyanogastra. The sequence goes on from VWZV01007749.1 coordinate 231,308, forward strand.
ATATATATCACAGGTACTAAAATGGCTCCCATTTGTCAGCACATTTCCCTCATATTTTTATTCTATTGCACATGCATATTTTTCAGGTTGAATGGCATGCCTACTGTAGCACTGCAACTGACCACCAGTTCAGTAAGAACTAACAACACTGGGATTTTATTCCAATTGGTTGCTTTTCACATATAGATGCAAGACTAAAATGTCACTTTCTGAGTACCTCCTTTTGAAAAGCAATGTTTCATTCACTTTCCTAAAAGATCATGTCTTTGCTAGCAGCAAAATTCCACTGTGTTGACTCATAAAAATGAAATGACAAATGTCTGCTTAGTATCTTTTAAGCCAATCACTCTTCTAGTTGTGATCAGCTGATTTTCAAGTTTTTGTGTGTTTATATTCAATAAAGGCCAAACAATTAAACTATTCCTGCATCTTCCTTTCTTCAAGTAAAACTACAGATAACTTTGCCTGCTGCCTTTAGAAGCAGCTGATAGCCATTCTTGTGAAATGAGACTTCGTTCCTTTCTCCTGGTGGTATATTAAGTATGACTTTATTGCTCTCTCCTGGTGATCCACAGAATATTCAGAGGACTCTCAAATTCCCTCTACTAAGCTGTTATGTATCTTCATCAAAAAACTTAACATTTAAGGGCTCCAGATGCAATCTCTGAAGATAGTGTGAAACATCTGCTGTACCCTCATTAATTGCAATTTGGGAACCCCAGATAGGTTGGATAATTTTCCCACAGATCTCTTCTCTGTTCCTTCTAGTCTGCGTTCCATTTTGTAAATACTATATCAAAAGTTTATTTTGAGGGTTAAACAGCTGTAGAAGGGTGAGCTGGCATTCTCCATTTCTTGCAGAAATAACTCTAGAGAAGTAAGCATGGCCTCAGTAAGCATAGCCTTTTGGCAAAGGCTCAGCTCCTGAGATCAATGCTTTTGCACTGCCTTGTTCTCCCTTGTACAAACAATGTAGGATAAGGAGGAAGAGGCAAAGAAAAGAATAAAGAAAGTACTATCTGGGACAGAATGCTTAAATTAATGACACAGTTTGTATTAGTGTTTTTATGAATAAGGAGTTAGGATATACTATATAAGTGGCAGCATGTGACAAAAAATACGTCTGATCTTACTTGCAATTTCTATTGATCTCACTAGTAATGGAAAAAGGAATTTTTCTGTTTTAATAGTGGACTTTCTCAATCACTGTATTTCTTTCTTCACTTAGTTCTAGATAAAAAACATGCAAGAAACAAGATTCTTTGGATGAGAATCCTGTAATAAACTAATGCAGCAGAAGCCGATTCTTTGAAAACCTCAAAACAGAAATTACAGAAGTATCACAAAACTTTCCTAAACTCCTTTTTCATTATGCAAAAAGGTGGCTGGTATTCATTAACTTCTGTGGTTACACATTAAGTCTTTTCACTGACTCTATAACTTGACCCTCTGTATGGATGGCTTGTGTCAGAGCTTTGTCTCTTTTTTCTCATTTTCTCAGAAAAATGACAGAATGTGGAATTTTTGTAGATAGAGATGAAAGCATCATAGTTGCTGAGATCTCCAGGAGATACAGAGATAACCTGAAAGCATAAATTTACCTTTATATTTATAATCAAAGCAAAATTTATACATTCTGATCTGATGAGTTTTGGAATTACACACATCTAAATCCAGGAATGATGACACAATTACATACAATCATTCTTAGATTGAGGAATGTATCAACCTGATTTGAATGAACAGCCTTTTATTAAAGCATATTTGTCTATGCCCTGTACCTAAATTCAGAATAAGCTTCAAACATTTCTCCATCCCCACTGACAAATCCCTAGTTTTAAAGGTGATTAGTATTATGTGGAAAAATATCTATCTGAAGTGTAAAGTCCAAGCATATGTCTGAGAAGTAAATATAACTGCCCAACCTAAATCTCCTGGCCAGCTACGTGCCTTTGCCTCTTTGAACAGGAATTATCCTTGTACTTGGTCAAAATGAGACTACAGGCTCCTGTGTTAATGATCTTTTGTCTTATGCATCCGAAAGGAGAAGTGAATAATCACGAAGGATGGAAACAATATATTGAGGTGATAGTCTGCTAATCAGTCAAGGATCTTACACTAATTCCTGGTCCCTCGAGCAAAGCCTAAATAAAGTCATTTGGGAGGAATCACTATGTCAGGATTGCTAGAAATAGCAACCTCCTCCACTCTCTGGAAGTGAGTTATGAAACATGAGCAAACACAACCTCTTCATCTATTTCTGGAAGTAATTTTCATGTCTTTGTCCACAGCACCACCAGTGGTATCAAGGCTTTGCATGATGGATCCTCACAATTGCAGATCCACCCTCCCACCATGTTCCTCAGAGTTTTTAGTTTGCTGACACAGAAGAAGCTTTTGTGAGCACTTCTCCATGACATGTAAGGAAAGGGGATTCATGCTGCACTTTCTGTCCTAGGACTTTGCCTATCATTAGCTATACTGCAGAACTCTTTAACTTCTGATACATTTCAGCCCTCCTATAAAGGTAGGTAAGGTGCAGAATCTGGACCATAACCTTGAAGTGCTGAGGTTCACCTTACATCAAAACCATTTCATGGAATATTTAAAGGCATTTGAACCATAAACATCTTCTCATAAAGACAGGCTACAGTGAACATGGTCAGAGGAAGAGCAAGAGCTGGGGCATTTTAGACTGGAAAGTGGGATTGCTGTTTAAGTTTATAAAGATTGTGGGTTTCTCTTCCAGACCTTCTTTATGTGTGTTTGGATCTTAAGACTTTTATCACATCACTTACCACCGAAGATTGAGAATAAATCATTTATATAAGCTTTAGAAAATTATCCTGGTAAACTTAATCACCTGTTTAAAACTGGACTAGTCCTTTTCATTTCTGACTTACACTTTAAATTCAATGCAAATTAATATAAACCATACCTAAGTGAACAGGAGTGACAAAATTGTGGAATTTTCACAGCAGACATGCACACTTCACTTTTATGAAGTGATGACATCATTCTTACTCGATGCCAGAGCACACATGAGCAGATTGATCCACACTTAAATGGAGACTTACATTTCAGCATATATTCCATCTGGGTAATGCTTGCAGCAACACCATAATGGCTAACTAACTAGAAACTTCATAGCAATCTATGTATTGAATTTGTGTGTTTATTTTTTCATGGACAGATGCTGTCTGGTGAATTTTAATCTCACTTCCTGAATGCTCTTCTTTCATGAACTCAATGATTATCCTTTAAATCACTTTAAAATTAGAGACCAAGCCTGTCTTACATTTTTTGATAAATCTGACTTTAACATTATCTAAAGCACCAGTAGATTTATTAGTTACTTCACAGAGAGGGGGCCTGCCAAATTGTGGTCTGTGATCTGCCCTGAAATAACTTTCTGTATCTCATCAAGATATAAGAACAACAAAACTTGTCAAGGTTCTAGGGATTTTTGTGCATGGGGTGAATTATCAAGAATCCTGGAATCCTATTTCTAACTCCCTCATTATTCTGCTTTGTGACCATGAACAACTCCCAGTCTTCCTGACTACCTAGCTGCTTCCCTTCTCTTTTTAGACCACCTCTGCTTGAGACCAAATTCAATCTTGACCTTGTCATCTATGCCACCTGTGCATTTTCTTAAAACACTTCTCTTGTACAGACCATGTTCAATAATCAAGAGCCCAGCGAAGACTTTTAAAGGCTTTCCGTTTGGCAGAGAACAGTGTTTTTAAGGGATTCTACACAGGTCTTTTCTGAGAAAGAAGTGAGTGAGTATTTCATCTGGAAAGGGGTGTTGATGGACACAGGATCCTCAGGCTTGGGGAAAGGATTAAAACCCAGAGGGAAGGGGTAAGAACACTGTTTTGAATAAGGAAGAAGATCAAAGTAGAAGAAGCCAGAAGAAAGCCTCCTGTCCCACTTGGTCCTCTTGATGACCCTCAAGTCCTAGAGAAAAAGAGCTCGGTGAAAGCAGATACACAAAAGACGTTTGTTTTTCCTCAGAAATAACTTATTTATTTGATTTAAAGGTCTGAATTAAAGTGTCTAATGTTAAAATATTTTCTTAGATTGCTTCTTCCTTTCCACAGCCGTTTTTAGGTTATCTACATGTCAAGGAGTTCAGAACACACACTGACTGAAAAATTGCTGTGTCTGAGAGCTCAGGACAGAAATTATAGTATCTAAAAATTTCCGAGTCTTCCTACCCAGGCCGTAAAGTCCAACCCCAAACTGTCCATTCAAGTCGGTTTAAAAGACAGAGCACTTTTATGTCACATGCTCTCGATCTGGAGATTTGTCTGTGGGTCATGGCAGTGAGAAGATGCTCAGAAATGGAAGTGAAAACTGAGAAAGAGGTAGGAAACAGTATGTGCTCTGTTAGACATAAATACAAAGCTCCTGTGGACCTTGTTTATGTCTCCACTTTTAATATCACAAAGGCACTGGAATACCTTGGGTGGTTCCAAACCTTGATCTGTTATCTTGCCTCAAATTGTTCACGGCACAGTTACATGTAATTGTTCATTGGCTAACACCTCTCTTTAGCTTCAATAACTCTTACAATTTGTTGGTGTTTACCTCTCTGATGATGTGTATAGAAAGACAGCTGTCACTTACCCTCTTACTATTTGTTTGCTATGCAAAGCACACTAAGCTTTTATAGCCTCATCTTATAAAAGAGGCTCTTTAATGGCCTTGTCTCCCCTGCACCTGTTGCAATTCATCCTAATTCAGCTTCATGAGGCCAACAGACCTGTCTGAGAGGTCATACCAGGGTCTCTTCAACTCCAGTGACATGTCCTTGGTTCCTTCCTGTGTTTTTCTGTGATCAGTTCCTGCCTGGTAATGCTTACTGACATGTTATCACCAACAGAGCCCCTCTTCTTCCTTCTCTTTCAGTTCCTCTTCATATCAGAAAAAAAGTCTGTCAGCCAGGGCTATGATTCAAGGCTACTGTGTAGCACCTTCAGCTTCTAAATTTCCCCCACTGTAGTTTACACAACATTCAGGGATACTGATTTTTTTCTGCACCATGACTCCACACTTCCATCCTGCGCCATCTGCATTTTTCTTCAACCAACTCGTACTTTTCTCCCTCTCTTCATTACTAGCAAGTAAAAGAAGCTCACTCCTTCTCATTTGATAAGTCTTCTAAAATTTAAATCACAGTAATTAATCTTTCAATCTAATGTTTTGTCTTCTACTTAGTCGGTCCCTCATGCCTTTCACACCATTAGTGCTAACCTCTGTCTTTATCTCATCTGGCAATTCCCTATGTGTCAGAATAACAAATATTTTTAGAAGTCATTTGATTTCTGTGTGTCACATAAAGAACACATGCTTGCTAGCAAGTATGCTTACAATTTTAAGTGCAATCTGATGCATAACACCCTTCTAAATGAAAGGAGAATTAAGAGCTGAAGCAAAACAAGCAAATCCTATGCTTAATTTGATAATGACGATTTTATCTGGAGCTGGCAGGAACTGGATTTTCAGCTAGTTTAATGATTTCCATTTAGGAAATTTAGAGGAAGCAGCACCTTTTTAAAGGCTGGAGCAATTAATGTCACTGAATTTTTGCAGGGAAGCTGTTTATGAAGGCAACGGGAGACCGCACAGCAGGGAGCAGCGCTGGAACCCAGGCGAACACAGGGGAATTTCCTAGGGAAGGGTGTGAACCTGTGATAGCCATTTGCACGCAAAAGCTGTTGGACTCATCCTCTCACCCCCTGCTGGCCCCTGGATCAGGGCAATACTACACAGCCGGGAGGGAATCACGGCTCCAGGAGACACCCAGCCCCTCGGAACGGGACAGGCCTTGCGCCAGAAGAGGCTGTCTACAAACAGCCATAAAAGCCCCGCAGCCTGCCGGCGACCAGCGCCTTTCGTTTCAGCAGCCAGCCCTGCTTGATCTGGCTGCGTGTCCGCGCACGGATGCGCACATATCTCACTTGAATTTGAAAACTGTTCCTACATTGCCTGTGCCTAGTGCCGGGCATTCGTGCTTTTCTGTATTCCCATCTCCTCGGGGCGGGGACAGCCGGTGGCAGCCCTTTTCCCCTCGCAGGCCATTCCCAGCACTGTCCCGGGCCGGCTCCTTCCCCCGCACTCCCGGGGGACAGCGGAGCCCGGCGGGCGGTGCGAGGCAGCGCGGCTCTCCCCGCCCCCGGCTCCCGGGCCCTCCCGGCCCTCGGGCGGCGGGGACGGGCGCGGATTTGGCGGGAGTCTATAAAAAGCCGCTGTGAGACGAGGCCACCGTCCTGCCAGAGCCGCCGGCAGAGGCTGGTGCGCGGCGCCGGCACCGCACCATGATCAATCCCAACTACTACCCCTGGGGCTACGACAGCGACAACGGTGAGCAGGGCTCCTCCCGGCACCGAAACCCGGGCGAGACGGGGGCCCCGCTTCCCGAGGGAGCATGGCGGGGGATACGGCTCCATGCGGGCCCGGGGCTCTGCAGGCGGCGGGGCCGAGGCCGCTCGGTTGTCGCTCGCAGGCATGGAAGAGGCGAAGCTGGCGGAAGGAGAGATCAATGGCAGGGGGTCTTTGAATCAAATAAAATCAGTTTTCCTACTGTTAATGTAAATTAAAATTTGACATAGCAATAAAATCCGGCTTTAGGCTAGCCCTGATGCAGAAAGAGCAGTGCTGGGCTGCAGGCCCCGCCTGCCTGGAGAGGTTGGGTTATTGGTGGTCACTTGTTCCTGCTCTCTCCTCTGCGGCAGGAAGAACCAGTTCAGCGTTGGTCAGGCTTTTTCCACATGAACTTCTTGGTAAAACCATTATGATAATTAAATCCACCTTTCAAATTCTTGGCATGTCCAGGGATCAGTGGCCTTTTCTTGTTCCATGTGGCTACATGGTGCCTCATTTGAATCATTTCGGTATATCCCATCATATTTCTAGCCACTGCTGGACTTGGAGTATACATCTCTGGTTTTCTTCCTTGGCATATTATCACTCTCCTAGTAAGTCAGTCTTGAGGTTGCTGTAAGAGTTTAGGTTCAGTTGAAGGACTTGAAGTATACAGTATTTCAGCTAGAAATCAATCTCATTGCTTTTTATACAGTGGAACTTTTGATACGGCATGAATAGCAACTAGGCAATTACTTATTAATACACTTAAATGATGTTCTGTATGTAAGCAAAACCAAGCTTATGTGTTAATTGTAACAATTCATATCTCTCTGGAAAAGATTTTCATGATACTTCTCTGTACTTTTTTGTAGGACCAGATCAGTGGCATATAAATTACCCTTTTGCGAAAGGACGCCATCAGTCACCGATTGAGATCAATAACAAAGACGTGCATTATGATAGTTCTCTACTACCGTGGTTTGCTAGTTATGATCCCGGTGCAGCTAAGACCATCCTCAATAATGGGAAAACCTGCAGAGTTGTATTTGATGATTCATTCGATAGATCAGGTCGGTTTTGTTTTAATCTCTAACTGTCGTTATACCTAAGTGACTGTTTCTCAATTTGCATGGAGGAGCCTGCTCTGAATGTTCAGGCTCTCGGAAGGGTGCTGCGTACTGCTGTGTGTGATGTACAGGTTTCTCTGAATGGGTACCCTATGCTGCTGCTGGCAAAGTCTGGGACTCCTTTTAAAGTTCATCGGTAAAATCCTAGGGAATGGAGAGAGCCGCAAAGAAACTTGGTAGGGTGAATTAAAGTTTAAGATAAATTGCTGGGGCTGCAAAAAGTCATTGCAGTTGTGTTGCTTCCCAGGATGAAGGACACCCATGCTTTGTGAGAACTGAATTCCATTTTACCTATTTGAGATGCCCAGCAGAACATCTTAAGTTACAATATTTAAAAACTATCCATGTAATTTGTTGTAAATGAAGTAACAAGCCAGATGTTGCCACAACGTCACAGTATTTAATCACTTAAAACTCTTCTTGTTATTAATGAGGTTTTGTCTTAATGAAGATTGTAGGGCTGATAAATTTAATTGTGTCAGCTTTTATCCACTTGCAGCTATGACAGCATACAGTGTACAGACTTACTTCTTACCTGCATTAAAACTTACACTTTCTATAAGACTAGGGCTGACAGCTGTAATTACTAGGAGAAATGTTAGTAATAGGTTATTGCATGTTAAATATATATGGACATGGGTTTGTGTTAATTTAATGGATTTTTAATTAATTACTTGGGTTTCATGAAACTGGGGATCAAAATATATGTATGCTGGATTAATTAATATGTTATCAAAACTCACAAATTACTATGCAGTCGAGAGTTTTGTAACTTTTCTAGCAAAGTGGGAATTTTCAATGTTATTTGAAGAAAAATATTATAAATGTCAGATTAAATGATACACAAGTAAAGAAATGTAGCTGTGGCATATGAGACCTCCATGACTATTACCATTTCTACCATCTGTTGTATTTGTTAGAACAGCATCAGATATACCAATGGTTGCATCTTCTGCATAAAAATAAAAGTGTAAGTATTGTTAAAATAACTCAGATTTTGAATGGGAGGGAGTGTCCAGGCACAGCAATCTACAGCATGGATGCAACACTCATGACAAAGAGCAGAAAGTTTCAGAATGTTCTGAAATTTTTTTCAGATGAACTGCTCAGTAACTGTTGTGTTTTGATCTCAGAAATAAAAAGCGACTCACTGCAAAAAAAAAGTAGGTGTATATCTCAGCTCTTTGAAGTCAAGAAACATTCAGTGTTTGTTGTTATATCTCCTTTGTTACAGTATTGCCTGCAGAGTCTGTGGGTGGTGTTCTTTCTCTAATATAATGCTAATTGCAGGACGAATTTCGCTGTGCATACTCCTACTGACTTGAACACATTTTCAGTTTTTTAGGATATGTACAGTGGCTTATTTTTTATGTAAAAGAGCCACCAGCTGCACAAAACATACATATGCAATAGCAGTCATATAGGAATGAAGCTTTTATTCCTTTGGACAAAGACATTCATTCTCTCTATGTCTGTGTATGTGTCTATCTGTCTATCTGAATTTTTTCTGAGTTAGCCAGAGAACTAAGAACTTCATTTATTTTCCTGACTTTTTTCACTTACAGTGGTCATACCCATATCTGTACTTCTGTCTACATTTTCATTAGTTTTGATAAAATAGATTGCTGAATAAATTGCCAAAGTGAGTGAAAAAATTAATTACTTTGGATGTCTCCAAGTTTTACATCCATTGTGTATCCTGCCAAGAACACTTGGAGTATTCACAACTGGGGACAATTTCTTAAATTCAAATAATTAGAGTGTCATCCAATGTAATTCAGATATTATGTTGAAAAAGGCTTCATGAGTTTTATGTTTGGGGTTAGCCTAGTGGAAGGAATTTGAGAATTTATTTCCAGCTATTTATAAAGTCTGATTGACTTTAAGAATGTGCTACAAAATTGAAAGCTTTGCTGACTTTGCTGAGAGATAAAGTTGCTGTAGGAGCGGTATCATGCCTCTGCTGCCTGTCCATACAAGTTAATGGATTCTTGTGGACTCAGTTTCCTGTCTTACTGTAGATGGACCTTGTACACTGTAAAATGATTGCAGGTGGGGGCTGGAGTCTGAAAATTAAGGAAAGAACTGTGAGCTGAAATAAAACCTTCTAGTACCTGGGCTCAGTAAAACACACCAGAACTTGGGTCCTTTGGCAGCCTACCACTGCTATGTTTTTTTGGCCTGATCGGCAGTTCAGATACTCTTTTAGATCCAGCAGTGACCCATTCTTGGTTTGAATTAGGGCTGAAATCTTATTTCCACTATCAGAATCTGTTTATTTCTAAAATTCAAAAAATATTCATTTCAGAGAAGTGTCCTGAGAGCTTCTAGCTGGTGGCACTATTGTCATGATGCTCTTTGAGATATATAACTTCCTTACAGTTTATGACTCTTTGGCTGTTGTTGTAATACCTTGGTTAGATGCTTACACCAGAGCCTTTCTTTGTTTGAGAAACAGTAAAGATAAAAAAGTCTGGTAATGGAGCCCAAACAGAGCAACTGGGGAGAGATACACTAAGGCTGTGTCACATGGATACATGCCTTCATCTTTCCTCTTTGTTTCTTGCTTTTGTTGGCACTTCCTATGGACATTCATCAACCAAAGAGATTCCTACTTGTTCTTTTACTGGCTTTCAGATGGGTGACATTTAAGGGTTTGAAGTACCTCAGTGCAGGCACACATTCTTACAGGGTTACCTTGATGCTGTTTTCAGAATCTTTCCTATCAAAGAAATGTGTGGCTTTGAAAAGCCACATGTGGATGATGCAAAAAAGAAAAATTAGAGACAGTTACTGTAACAAGTTGGAGCTTGTTTGCTAATCAGCTCTTTTAGCATGACTAGGGCTTGTGGCCAGCATTTCCTCAAATACCCCTTTGTGGGAAACCTCATTTATTTTTGCAAATGAAATTTTGATTATCAACTTCTGGTAAATAAAACATTCATTTTTTCACTGGTTATTACAGAGTGAGGACAAACCCCAGTAACTTTAATTAAACCAGGGAGAAAGGAAGTCTGTCCATAGACATGCCAGTTTTGGTTGATTCCTACAAAACATTACTTAACATTTTGTCTGCTGAATTTATGCTGGGGAAAATCAGTAGCTGTTACAAAAATAGCACCACTAAATCCCACTACTGTTGTAGTTGTGGTACCACTCAATGGCTGTACTGCATAAGGCAAAAGGCAGCAAAGTTCAATTCTTCCTTCAGTGTAACAATACATCTGTCATTTGTCATGTCTGCATGAAGGTATTGAGAACCTCTGTACTTGGGTACAGGGAGTTTAGGATTTGAGCTTCTGTTAACTTTGAATTTCCATTGTTAGAATTAGAAGTGCTTGACTTTTAATTCTAGTCAAGGGCCTGCTGAGGCTGCAGCTACACAGAGGATTGTCAGTTTTCTGCCCCTGGACGTGGGGCAGCCACCTATTCACCCCCACGCAGATGACAAACGAAGATGATTTGGGAGCTCACTGATGAACAGGCTGTGATCCAGAGACACAAACTGGCAAAGACGTGTTACAGTGTAGGTGAGGGCGGGTGGCAGGCTGGCAGACTTGTGTCTGACACTTCTCTTTCCCAGTCTGTCCCTAAAAGAGTACAAAGTTCAAATAGAAACAAACGTAATCCTGCTGCATGTCTATTCAGTGCTTGCTTAAAGAAAATTTCAGTGAGAACTGAGATTTGTGTTCCAAAACCTTTTAGGAAACATATTTTATCCCTGCAGTTAGCCAGGCGGTTTCAGTACAGAGATCCTCTTCTGAGCAGAGGCTTTTTTATGACTTTTAAAATGTGGCACTGATGTGAAACAGCTGCGGTTTCTGTACCGCACTGTTAGATTCTATTATGAAGCAGCATTACAAAGGTAATTTGTCTTTTCAATTGTCATACAGTAGTACATTACTTAATTTAATTTCATTGGGGTTTACCAGTTCATTGTATGCATTTGTCAGGATGCAAGATCATAAATCTTCCTAGAACAGTCATTTCTTCTCATGTTGATAAATACAACTCATCTCATGAGTCTGTTTTGTTCTCTGTGGGTTTTTTCACCTGCCTTTACAGCAAACAGGGAAGGCATTTGTGTAGGCATAACTTTGCCAGTTTTACTTTTAGTGAGGACGAATGACAGTTGACACTAGCACAGATTAACAGCCAGACCCCTACAGAAGCTGCTCAGCAAGTGGATGCACATATTTGAAAAGCTTCTTGTCAGTTTTCTGTTGTTAAGGGCACCCAGCTAGCTAAGGTAAAGTGACTGGAGCAGCCATCTCCACTCAACTGCATGACACCTTCATTTTGCTGTGTCACAGAGTGAGAGACATGGTTTTCTTGCCTTAGTTACATCCTTCTGTGCAACACTTGCCCTAGTGATAACACTGAAAGTGAAAAAAAGCCAGTTCTTTTATTAGCCCGTTTTGTCTAATGCTGCTCAGCTGATGACAGATCAAATAAAAGGTGAGCTTTTTTCCAGAGCAGATGTCCATGTGTGTGTCCATGTAGTATTGTTCCATGATAGATCATTCTTCACTGTGAATGTGTGGGGGGCACAGAATTTGGGCAAGACAGACGTGACATTTTTATGTCTGGTATCAGGCACTAATGGGTCATTGAGGGTGATGTGCAAACCCATTTAGAGTCAGTCACTGAGCAATGGCATGAGAGTTTGCAAGGATAAGGCACCAAAAAAGGAGTGAATACTTTTCTCCCCTGTATTCCTGAGCTGGTTTGTGTATTCCTGCACCTGGGCCATGTTAATGGCAGCAAGTTTAAGGGAGTTAGATTTTGGTAATTCTGCCATGACTCTCAGATATTTAAGGTGAACATTTCCTATGTAATAATTGTCAGAAAAAGTCCCTGTTGCATGTAAATAATATATATTAACATTGCTGTAAAATAATGTCAAAATACTACCTCTTCTTTTATAAACTTATATTTTATATTCTTTTTCTGTTGTGTGGTTGTGCATTTTTATTTGCATAGTATTGCAAAAAAAAACAAAAACAAAAGTCCAAGAGGATAAAGGTATGTTTAGAATTTAAGTTCCAAAGCACATGCTTAAAAAAAAAATCTTAGTAATTTTGAGATATGCAGACATGGTTTGGGATTTTTAATGTTTTAAATATTGGGGAACTTAATTCTTGCAATGGTTTTGTATACCTTTCCCTTTTTAAAATGCAGGAAAATTTCATTTACTTACATTGTCATTACATGTACTTCTATGTTTAATATTACACACTTGTAATTAAAAGAAAGGAAATACACCTTTTTGTCCTTCAGGAGATGTTGCTTGCATCATTCTTTCTGCTTAAAGTGTGCTAGGTAAAAGTTACTGCCTATTTATAGATAAGTGAAACTGGAATGTGTTGGCATGAGATGATGCAGAGCTTCATCTAATGCCCAATCAAAAACATCTGCTGATGGCCTATCAGTGGAAATAATTACATATTTTTACCTTGAAGAGGATTATTTGGCCTTACAGATCTATTTTAATGGAGAATTGATGGCCTTGTCAGCTACTACTCTTACCCTGACTGTGTTCAGCAGAGTTCTGAACGTCTGTGGGAAGAAGTAAAAGGAATTTGTTGAGAAAAACAGCTTGCTCAACTCTTAGTACTGTATTTCTTGAGATTATAATGGATTTAATTATTTTCAGACTGAAGGATATTTTTCTCTGGCATATAAAGATCTGTTCTTAAGAACTGCTGAAAGTTTTATAGGAATGCTATAACTACTATTCTCAAAAAAAGTGAATGAGAGATCTTCTAGTATTTGATGAATGTAAATATGTTCTTTACATTTTATTGATTCTTTCAAACAGACCACCTTCATTTACAATATTATTTATAAATGGAAAGATTATTTAGAAAACTAGATATTCATCACTGGCTAGGCTTTTCTTTTAGGAAAATGGCTTGCATTCTCAGTGTTTGCTTTTCTGGTTTATTTTCTGCATTTTTTCTCCTCTTCCATAACTGGAGGGAGCAGCCATTAGAGCAGAAGCAGCATCAGTGATTTCATAACTCTTTAAACAAAGAAGTCATAGCCTGCAGTAAGATACACAATTTTGTAGTGTTTTCTGGGAATTTATTTATCATCCAGCACTTCAATAGTTGATCTTAATCGTGGTTATATTTGTGTGCTTTCACATCAGCAAATCCTAGATTCAGTTCAGGGGGAGATTAAGTCATCTGAATTTAGGTGTCTTATTGTGGGATTTTAAAAGTTGGTGGGTTATATCTAAACTGCTCTTCAAGGCAATGGAGTTGGAGTTCAAAGAATCCAGAGAGCAATTCAGGTCACTATCTGCTGAATGTCTACTTTAAGGCAAGCAGAATTACTCCAGAGGCTTGACTTTACCCTAACACAGGCATCCCGTGACATCTTTGGTAACCTAATCTATTTTCCCTTGCCTCCAGATACTTGTTTAGAAGGTACAGTTCTTCCACAGATCCTGGACCTGATCTCTCAGTCCTGTCCAGATGTCTCTGGACTATTCCAGAAAGTACTAGGTGCACATTTATGCAGCTGAATTAAATCAGTGATCTCTAGTGACTGTAATGGAAGCCTAGACACAAAAGTTCTCCTCTGACTGTAAGTGCATATGGCTGAAGGTGGTTGCCTGACGTGTGGCTAAAATCAGCGCAGATCTTCAGAACATAGGGCACAGCAAATACGTAAAATACATGTGTAAATATTGTAGATACATATGTATTTCATTCAGAAGAGCTGGGAGATCCTTGAGTCTGATGCTGTTGCAGATTGTCAATTGCAGTGCTGAGAGGAGGGCCACTGCCAGGAGTCTACAGGCTGCGGCAGCTGAACTTCCACTGGGGCTCATCTGATGACCACGGCTCGGAGCATGTTGTGAATGGAGTGAGGTATGCAGGAGAGGTAAGACTCACCACTTTTTGCTGTAAAACAGGGTGTAAAATAAAATCTGCCACTATTGTTCTGGTGGGACAAAATTTGTCATTTCTCTGTTTTTCTGGGAGTTCTTTCTATTTATTTGTCTGTGCCTTTTTATTCTTACTCTCATTGATTCTTATAAATCAGGTTGAAGTCATTCTCACAGCAGGAGAAAAGAAAAATTCTCTGTGTAACAAAGGTTTCCATGTTCTCAAACCAGTGTGGTGTGAAACAGCACAGCAAGACTGAATTACTCAGAAGCAATCCAAACTTACTAAAACAGTATTCTGAAAATACAGAATTATAGTAGAAGCATAAAATTGCAGTGATAGAAAGGGTGGAAAGAGAGAATTACCTTGGTTCTTTAGCACTTTAGGATTGTAAAGAAAATGAGAAATGTAGACTAATAATATACATGGATGACATTCATATGGATTCTTTGATAGAATTGCTGTAATTCGAATGCCAAATGGAAATGAAACGCATATCAGTAGATGATGTCTGAACTGCATGGTCTACCTGACCAAAGTTCAGCAACTTTTCTTCAGCTTTAAGATGAGATTACAGTTATTTTTTTTTCAATTTCTTATTCAGATATTTATAGTTTATTTTAAAGCAAATAGTATAATTATGCTATTAGATAATTAGATGTAACTAATAGATGACTTTGCTGTCCCTTTTTTCTCTTTTTTGGAAGGCTTCATTATCATTCCTTGTTGCCTCAAACTCACACAGTTATATGAAGAACTGTAAATTCAGCCTTCTCATAGCTTGCTGTTGAATAATGGGGGGTTTTTGCATGTTTTTCTTTGTTTCAAGCTACATTTGTTGCACTGGAATCCCAAATACAGTAATTACCTTGATGCTAAGAGAAGAACTGATGGGATTGCTGTTTTGGCCATATTTTTGCAAGTAAGTAGAAGCAACCCTTCTTTGCATTGATATGATGAAGTTTCTATTCTTACAGGTTATAAAAAAGCAAACCCTTCTGGTTGGGTATATTTTCTAGGGATCCTACCACATTGAAGGGGTTGACTTTCAGTAACGTATCCTTTTCAAGTTACAGAGCATGAGTCATCTCAAGTGGTATCCAAAACTACACACACTTGTCCCTGCAGCTATTGTGTCACTATGTAGCTCATGGAATGGGGACATGTGCCAGAAGTGGCCCCCTGACCAACAGCAGTCAGCTGTCTTTTTTGCTAACTGGGGACAGAGTTCAAGGACATGTATCTCTTCTAGCTTTTCATGAACTTTCTCTCAAACAAAACATCTCACAGGCAATACATATTACTTATCCTTTTTTATAAAATCCTTTAGGGGCATGCAGCCTTAGCCTGAAATATTAACTGTTGCTCTCTCTTGTTTAATTCATATGCCCTAGAGATAGAAAGCTGGATGTCTTTTTTGAGATCAACGATTGCAAACAATGTATCTGACCATGAAATCTGTGTTGTGAAATTACCTGTTATGCTGAAATTTCTGTACTGATTCAATTTCCCCCTTTGTATCACAATATCTGTTGGGGTACAGGCAGAGGTAATAGACAGAAGACACAGTTTACCAAGCTGATAGGGGTGATAGGTTGGATTAATGCATTATAGTTTTATAGTTGATAGATGTTTAGATGCTCATATAGAAAAATAGGTGAAAGAAGAAACCTGGTCAAGCAGAACTCCTTGCTTAGCTCACACTTTCTTCTTTACAGGTAGGGGAAACTCCCAAACCAGAGATGAAGAGAATACTTGAAGAAATAAATGCTATCAAAACAAAGGTAATGATGTTGGGCTTTTCATTCTAGGAGGATTGCTCAAAGTCTCAGGACAAGAAATAATAACAATATCTGACTTTCTAGTTTTCAAATTCTGCTCTACAACATTTCTAGAATATATTTGGGAATAAAATCATGGGTAGCTTTTCCTTAACATGAAAAATCCTTTCTTCCATTTACATATGAGCCTTCTTTGACTTTAGCAGGGCTTACGAGTTTGGCGAAAATGAATCATTTCTCCAGTCTTTGCTCACCTAAAAACTAGGCAGGGAACCTTATTGCCTCAGTGGGCAGTGCCAAATAAAAGGCATATTTAGAAATTGGTCAATTTGGTCTTAATATAAGCCAAGCCTAATGGATGTCTGGAAATGCCACTGACTAGACATTTGTGTCTTAGATAACATTATGTGATAAATCTCACATTTCATAGGCTGTCTTGCTTGTTATTGGCACAAATATTATAAAAGTAGTACCTGCCTCGCTTTGTTATATGGTGACATAATGCAATATTGAATAGCTAGAAAAAATTTCCATAAGAAAGGAGGCCAGAAGGAGGAGTATTTCTGCACAGAAATGAGTGAAACACATTGGTACTGGACACTGCTTCACATGAGTTAGCTCAGGTGCAAGAAGCAGCATCGTGGAGTTTGCTCTTATGTTATGCTTCTCTGGAGCATCGTGGAGTTTGCTGTTACATCATGCTTCTCTGGGCCCATCTGTGAAGGTCATTCAGTCCACCTATCTCACTGCACCATTATCTCATATAAATCTGTGCTTATTTTCCTCAGTTCATACATTTCAAGTATCTTAGTCACTCCCTGTTTCTTAAAATAACAGACCTGAAAACAAATCTTGGCTAGATTTGCTGAAGAGTTTTCTGTTCGGTTTTGTTGTGTTTGTGTTTTTATTTTAAAGGGGAAAAATGCTCCTTTTCCAAACTTCGATCCTTCAATTCTTTTCCCGAAATCTCATGACTACTGGACATACCATGGATCTGTCACTACTCCACCTTGTGAAGAGTGTGTTACCTGGATTATTCTTAGAGAGCCCATCATAGTCAGTTCAGACCAGGTAAACTTCCTCCTTCATTTTATTTACATGCCATAACCTGAATTTATTCTTTTGACAAGGAAAACAGTCATTGTACTTGTGAGAAATGACAGGATTAAAAGGAGAGTGAAGAACTACCCCACATCCAACACCCTGGTAGGTCAAGCCCACAGACATCGGAGAGCTTTTTAAATCAGTAAAAACGTAGCACAGTGTAGATGGTAAGAGTTTTCTTTCAAAAACATCTTTTATCAGAATACAAATGTAATGGGATTGGTGATTCTGTCTGTCCTGTATTGCAGATGGGAGTGCAAGTCAGAAGTGTTGAATTACATGCTTGATACCTGTTTCTGGAAGGGATACCAGCTAAATTGTCACTAACTGGAGCAACATCAGATAACTATAATTTATTGTCAATGTCAGAAACTTCTTTGGTCGCTTACTGTAAAGAAATGCTTATTGTTAATTCCTCTCCTGATTTCCCCCTAATCCACTTAGAGGAATTTGAATGCCCTCTTTCAGCACATTTCAGCCTATGGTTCTACTCTTACCACACAAGTCAGTTTTCTCATCTGAGGTTATTCCTCTAGTCAGCAGACTATAATGATGCAATACCACAAATTTCAAGGCTCCAGGATACAAAGAACATGAATATTAATCAAAGGATGACATATTATGTAGGTGTTATATTTGTATAAAATTTCATTTTAAGTTTTCAAGATGATAATATGTTTAGTGTATCATTGATGTGCATGTTATCACAAAAAGGAAGTATTTTTATTTTCTGGTACTTTGTATTTAAGTGGCTCTTTATCTTTTTAGTAATGCAAGTCAAGTATGATGAGAACCTTAGCTGGCAATAGATGAAATACGATAATGTGTTCATATAACTTGCAGCTTAATTTTCAGAGCTTATTGAATTTCTCTTGTCCATCTAAAAACTAAAATATGGGGGCTATTTTAAAGTGGGTACTTGTGTGAAAAATACAAATATGGTCTGGCTGGTTTCTTAGATGTTTATATTACAGAAGATCAGCTTAGATGTTTCAGAAAACATCTTAGATGTTTATATTACAGAAGATCAGCTACAGATTATATATATATTGAAAAGTGTACAATAAGTGTATTATACAGAAAAGTGTAGTCACTATTGAGCATCTCAGATTTAAAATGCATTTTTAAAGAAAGAACTAATCACATTATTGATCCAGCTTCATGAAAAGACTTTTTGACTACAGTCATGTTTGGGTCATGGTCTTTGTTTTAGCTGTACTAAAATTAGTGAGTTTTGGGAAACATACAGAGTGTTCTTTAACTATCCTTCCTATAGAAAAAATGGAGCATTTAAGTTAAAAATGAAATTACTACATAAAGATGAGACATTGGCTGTTACCCTGTGGTAGCTGCTTTTCAGGCAGAATTGGCAGCGTGTGTGAGTTACTGTCTAGAAATACAATAGAAATACTTCCCTCACTCCAGAGTGCCTGCTCTCTAAATAATGTATTCATAAGAGGATTGTGTTGCCAATTATTTCTAATCCTAGACAGTGTAGTACCATGGCAGCCTCATTAATAGTGATTATTTTAAGTGTGTGTGCATTTGCGGTGGATTTCTTGGATGCTTTTGCAGCCAGATGGTAACTGTATATTAGCCACAAGGGGAAGTGCAGTTGCTGCAAATCAGTGCTCTGCAGGAAAATCAATTCACCAGAAATCCCAGTGAGATACAGTGTGGGTGGCCTAGCTGCTCAGATTACTTTTAATGAAAGAACAGGAATTTAACTGTGGAATAACTCTGTCTAATTGCAGACTAATTTTTTCATCTTTATGTAATCATAGCCTGAATACATGTTGGTTTTTTACTGAGTAGAGCAGATCTTACACAAATAATAAACTCCAGCACTCTTCTCAGTAATTAACAAAACTGATTAACAATTTTCATCTCTTCCTGTACAAATTATTCTTCATCTGAAATCTGAAATTTAATTTCAGAATATAAATCCATTAGATGCATATTATGCTGGTTAGAAATGTGATCCCATCATTGTTCAGGCAGACTGAGATGGCTGGCTTTTCTGAGGTGTTCAGTGAAGAGTAATGTTGAGATTCCCAAGCTAGCTTAGTCCATAAACTGGAACAAGTTTAATCACAGTGAACCCAGGTTTTACAACCTAGACAGAAGTTCTGCTTGTATTGAAGTCTGTACTGAAAAGTAGGTACATCAGCTTATTGAAGCTCCTGGCAGACACAGGTGATGAGTACCCTGCATGGGGCTATGTTTCCAAAGTTTACATGGGAAATGTGTGCATGCTTTTCACGGTAAGTCATTCAAAAAGGGACAGTTTCGACTGTCTGAATCACAGCTGATGTGCTTTGGGTCGAGTGTAGTGCGTGGTAGTGACAACAAATGAATATGTGCCGCATCCTTTGAAAATCAGAAAGCAGTAAAGAAAGAGTATTATTGGTATGGCCAAGGAGAGTCAAGCTGCAGATCTTGTTTACAAACCATTTGAAACCCTGACCAAGTCTTTATCCAGATTTAAATTCCGATTCCTGTTATTAATAATGAACTTCTTGTGTCACTGCAGCAAAATATATCCTCTGCTGCAGACCTACCATGGAAGTGAACAATTAGTTTATAATTCAGCTTTAAAACCTTGTAATTCTAAAGGATTCTTAATGATCAGGCACTAAGGCAGGGTTAGAGTAGGAGAGGTTTATTACAGCACACGCTATTGTATTCACATTTTCTGAGTACTTCCCACAGTTCCCGTGGTTGTACACAGTTCTGTAGACAATACCTCTAAATGATATGATTTTTCACAATCCTGTTCAAATAGGACCCATTTTTCTGTTTTGACAATTCCTAAGAATATCACTGCTAGCAAAAGAACAGAGTTCGGTTCTTGTGGTGGTGGAGTGAAGGACATCTTCACAACTTCCCCAGCTGCACCAGCTTCCTTAGTTAAATTGTTGGGCTGTGGATTTGATCCCAAAGGATTTCCATCAGGACACTTCAATTTTTGCTCTTCTGCAGATGGCAAAGCTCCGCAGCCTCTCCAAGAATGCCGAGAACGAACCCGATCACCCCTTGGTTGATAACTGGCGCCCGACTCAGCCGCGGTATTTCAGGATGGTGAGCGCGTCGTTCCTCTAGCACGTGGCTCCTGCTAGGTGGCTCTCAGAGAGGCAACCTCTAGAAATAAGAGGTGGCTTTGTTTTGTGTCCTTTGCTGCATTTACACAGAACTCCAGCTGCAGGTCTGGAGACTGAAACTTGAGTTGTGGAATGAGAATTTCACTTTGAGAGGATAACATTTACTTAGGCAAATCCTACTGTTAAACTGGAAGTAGAGAATCTGTTTGGTTCTTCATAACTGCTTTAACATTAGCTTTTGTTAATAGTTCAAAGGAAGAAAGAAGATGCTACTAATCATTACAAGGCGATTTCCTATTGTGCACTTGTCCCTTGATGCTTGTCTGATTGCATGCCTAAAGATGTTTCAGTTTAGAGAAGTAATTGTTTTCACCATTAAAAAGGTATTTTTCAGTAGATGTTTTCAGCATTATCCATATCCAGCTCTAAGCTGCACCAGTTAATCCACAAGGCATTCTTGGAAATTATAAACTCTTGGTCATTGTACATAAAATATGAAAGGATATGAAATTGTGTTATAATCACTGATAAAGAGCTAAACTTTTACTTTCTTTAAACAATGGACAGGTGAAACAGATCTGTTCTGAAAATGGTATTCACCAACTTACATGTAGTTAAAACTATGGGAAGGGGGAAGAGCTATTTCTTTTTGTGCCACAACTGGTTCCCTTTATTAAAAGACTAATTTCCATTTTAATATTGTAGCAGTCAAGGTGACATAAATTCTGTGAAGTTGGTCTTTGTATCCTTCGTATATATTTTATTCATGTATGCAAATGGCTTCTCTGTGTAAAAAGGGTGTTAAAATAAGAAGAATCCTTAGTATTTTTAATTATTTTTGAGATAAATTTTCATTTCATGTACAAATGTAATCAATCCTGCTGTCAATGAAATTTGTGCATAAACATCTGAAACCACAGTTGCACTCTTAATCAAAATGCAGTTGACCAATGTGTTCTTGTCTCTTGTTTTGGCACAAAGAACAATGAAACAGGATTGTAAGCCTCTTATTGAAATAACACTATTTCTGCATTAAAAAAATCCAATAATAATAATAAATACATTTACTTAAGATATTTTTTGTTCTGTAGTTTTTTTACTATTTAGAAACATAGAAGTAGCAGAATTTTAAAGAAAGACCTGTCAATGTCGTCTGTATTATATCTCTATAGAAACTGATGATGCCAGGAGTCATAGAGGTGGTGACACAATCCAAAGGACAGGACAAGAAAATTATGTTAGCAGACGGTGGAAAGGTTATGTTTGCTGGTGCTGGAGGAAAGGACAAGGCAGCAATAGTATCTTTTTCAGAGATTTGTTTGAACTACAGGAGTACTGATTTCACATGACACCTAAATAGCCACATCCTTGAGATATCCACATCTATTCTTTTAGTGAGATCATCTCTATTCTGACAATGGCTTTCTTGCAACATCATATGAATCAACTTCACAAGTTGATTGCAGAGTGGAAAAGTTCAGTCTGTATCCAAACTCACTAAACCAAAAGGTCATTTGCCATTGAGCTCAGGAAATACAAAGCAAGCGCTGCTCTGGCAGTGGCTGGATTCTTGGCTGCCATGTTAAGGAGCAGGAGAATGTTGCTGAGCTTGTTGATGGGAGAGGGGATATATTCCTTCATTACAAAAAGGAAAATTGAAGCAAAAATTGAATTTCCAAAATGCTTAGTTTGTTGTGAGTTACAAGGTAAGTTGTTTTATTGTATTATTTAAATTGTTTTATAAGGTGTTTTATTAAACTGAGTTGCATATCCTAGAGTAGGCTTTTTTTTTTTTCCTTGCAATTTATGGTATTGCAAATCTGGAACATGTCATGTCAGGGGTTTTTAATGATATGGTGGCTTCCTAGACATGCTTTCAAAGGAGCTGTCTGGGTGCTATAAATTCAGCTGAGGTAAGCCTCATCCTCCAGAGCTGTGTTTATTAATTTGGAAACTTAAAAGTTGAAGTATTCTCTCGAAAGAAAGTGTCATTTGACTCTTCCATGCAGTTGATTTCATTTTATCTGTATTTATAATTAGGAAAAAGTAGACTAAATTCAGCCTAGGAGAGTTGAAGATAGGAGGAAGTGTGTGAAAAAGGGTTTTGGCAGTTGTTTTACAGACCCTGTCCCTATGTGCAGGGACTGCCGGAAGTAATGATGACTGATCTAGAAAACAATGGTACAGCAGGCATCAGGGGAAAAATGGAAAGAGTAGGAGTAGAAGGAAAATAAAAAGCCAAAGAATGGGGGTGGAGGCACTTCAGGGACCCTGTGAATCACGCTGTATGCTGAACATATGAGGAGATTAGGGAGAGTTTTGAAGGCAGCAGGGAGAAATGTGGGGTGCTGTGAGTCAGCATTTAGAATATGCTCATGTATCATGCAATTTTCTGCTCTCTCTGGCTGTGTTCATTGTTATTCTGCAGAGGTTACCCCTTGCTTTGCAGCTTTCCCCAAGTACAAGAAAAATTAATCACTGGTATGACTGAATTCAGATCACGTAGTAGTAACATCCATCATCCCTCACTTCTTACCTGCACATTCCCACTATGTGGTCTAACTCTGCACTGCAGGATCAGAGAGCACTGGGTTCAGAACTGCCTGGTAAAAAGGAAAGACATCCAGTTTTCATCTTGGTGGGGTAGAACACAACGAGTTACTACTGTATTTGACTTTCATACCATGTATGCCTGACTACACTTGGTGACATCAGTGCTAATTAGGGACAGCCCCTCTGAAACAGAAATGAGACATGCAGCCACACTGCACAGCTCATTGGCACCCCCTTCTCCAAGTTACTTTTCATCTGCTGCAGAGGTCAGAAATGACATGACCATGCTCTGTGGTGCTGCGAGACTTTCTGAAACTTGAAACATTTTAATGGTATGGCTGTACCTGCATCTGTGTCACTGACAGTCCTGAACATGAGCAAGAAGGTGCTGTGGAATGAAATGGCAGCTGCAGTAGCACCAGAGATATGATTATACTCTTCCACAATCAACTTTAGACTGGATCTCCCCTTCTAAAATTCATCAAACTAAAAGATAGCCATGGTAAATATGTGGGGAGTCCACTTTCTTATGTTTCTCATTGGGAACCTTTTCTCTAGCCCCAACATGTTGATCATAGAAGTTATCTGTGGGTTACCTGTCTGCAGCTGGGCAGAAGACCATCAACCTGCAGTCTCACTTTGTGGAGCTCTCTGAGGTGGGCAAGAGAAAGTAGATATAGATAATCTAAAATTTTATATAAAAATAGGTTTTAGTGTTGAAGAAGAGTCAAAATTCAGGCGATGGATATTTCTGAAGAATTTAGACTCATCGAATCTTTGGATCAGGACAAAACTTGATTAAATCTCATTTATCTCCAAATTTATGCCTATTCTCTATTTCATTAGAGTTGTTATAGGAAAATTAACAGATCTTAAGACCCTTTTTTAATGATAAATTAGACAGTATTTTGCAACCTATATGCATACTTGTTAATACCATGAGAAGAATTCAGAATTGTTTTGTTCAAGTTTCAGATTTGGGATCACAAATGGTTATTGGAACAGATACTGTGTCCTGTTGCCCAGCTGTGTGTCAGCACTGGCAGCTCACTGGAGCTGAGCTCCAGTCTGTCAGCTGGGGAAAGCCACCCATCCAGAAGGGCACAGAGCCAATCCCTAGTTACAGACATCAGGACGCACCATACTTCCAACAGAACATGCTGAAGTTTGGCTTGGTTTGGAAAACGTTTCATTGCTTCACCTCAAAGCCTTTTTGCCACCTAACAGACCTATGCCTCAGTGTTTTTACAGTTTACTGTCTGTGTATATATATGTGTGTATCAATATATACACAAAACATATGTGCTGTATAAATACACATTCTGCTGCTGATTTTGGTTAATGTTCAATAGTATTTGACTGAAACTGCAGCTAATTTCAGACTTGGGAGAAAAAGCATCCTTCTAGAGAAGTTAGTGTGCTTTTAACAAACCTGTCTCTGGTTGGCTGCCTGCCACACCTAGCTGTCTTCCAGAATAAAGGAGCAGAGGAAACAGCTCCCTTTCCCTCCTTTTCCAAGAATAAAAGAACTCCTCAGTTTGGAGCAGGTATGCTTCTTTCTGAGATCACTGGGGCCATTAATCACCTTGTCTTGCTTGAAAATGCTTGCTTAGAAGCTTAAAAGCACACTTGGTGGTCAGAGACTAGAGCCAGCACTTGGATTCCCAGTTTCAGATAACAGATCAAGAGAAAGAAGTCTGTAAAGGACCTTGAAAGTCCAAGTGAGATATGTGTGTTTAATGTGGCAAACAAACAAACAGCCAGGAGTCATAGAGGTGGTGACACAATCCAAAGGACAGGACAAGAAAATTATGTTAGCAGACGGTGGAAAGGTTATGTTTGCTGGTGCTGGAGGAAAGGACAAGGCAGCAATGAGGGTATGAGACACTGAGATCTTCAGCTGATTTTAAGATGGTTGGAATAACAGACTTTGCACCCAATATTTTCTAAACACCAATGCTGTTGCTGAATAGTATTTGGTTCTTTGCTCCATTTCATTTCAGAACTGCCCTTCGGAGTTGGTTCTTCTTTGGTTTCTTTCAGTTTGAGCTTCTTTTGTAGCAGTTCCAACCTATCCTTCAATTAGATTTTATTGTTTTCTAGAACTAAATCTTCAAACCACACTTCTTAGGATGTTACTACTTGGCATTATTGTACAGAATCATGTTCTTAGGCATCATCTTCTGTTCAAGGCAGAAATCCTTAGTATTCCTTTATTTACTGTTCCACTGCTTTCTTCTGTATTCCCACACAAATGACATGTAGGAGGGACATTCAAAGTCAAGAATTCATTTAGCCAGTTTTTTAAATACCTCTAAATTATTTCTTCCTTGCCATTCAAATGCTGAGAAGGACATAGAAATACTGTCAACTCCTTCTCAGGAGCTACTTGCTTTAATGACTGTATCTGCACCAGGAGTACTGGGAGGGTAAGTCAGTTACTTAATTGAAAGTTCATGAACCTTTCAGCAGTGGTCCCGTTCCTGCTTGACATGCTCTGACCTTTGCTATCATGTTTCTTCTGCAAGGTGCCTTATTAGATAAGTTCCTGCTTCAAATTCTTGATGGATTTAATGAAACAAGCAAAGTGCTGCAAGTAGACATGAACTCTTGACATATCTAGTTTCTACTTAAATTGACTATTTTGGTTCACTCTGCTAATGATAACTCCTGCAGTAAGATGACATGCAGAATGGTATTCCTAAGTGTCTTTATTAAAACGGCACAAAGTAGGTTGCCGTTCCAAACTAATTTAAAAGCTTCAGAAAGAGTAGCTGAAGAGATACTTGCACAGATACCATAGGACAAAAACTGTAGCTACCTGTGCATACAATTTAAAAGTGTCATGTCTTTATTTTATCCATTTAATAATAAAGGCAAAACCAGAGACAGACAAACTGATAAACACTCTGTCAGTGCTGCCCATGGTGACCAACCAGCCCTTATAAACCTCCTTACTGCTTAGGTATTGATTGGATTTTTGGACATCTTCAATGAAAGCTATTGTGGCCATTCATAGGTAATTCATTTTGCAGTGAGTCAGGGTAAAATCCATGACACACGCATTTCAGAAGCCTCTGTGACCTGTGAGAATTGTCAGTGGGAATGATTGCTCTGTTCTCTTTGAAATGGCTGTGCAGCAAACCCAAGGGAAGTCATTGCCCTTCCCCAGATGGGGCATGGATGGGTCTCCTCCCATCTTCTTGGCTGTTCCATGCAACTTGCAGGAGAGAAAAACTGAGACGATTTCTCACTTTATCAAATTTGGCCAATAGATACAAACAGGGAGGGGTGTTCAAATGTGCCAGTCCCATGCACATATGGATATGGAAAAGAACATTTTGTTTTGCTAAGCAAAATGGTCAGGTATTAAAAATCAAAATGGCCTCTATAAAGAACAGAAAAATACGAGCCTGCCCACCTGAAATTTCATGATTGCAAATATGTTTCTATCTCTTATAAAATGATAAAGACACTATTTCTGTGGGCTTACTGTTTTGATAAAATTTATGAATAAAGACAATAATAATAAAATTTCTGTAGATATGAGCTGAACACAAAGCATGAGATAATGCATTTAATTGCTGGCATATAATAAAGAATAAGCTTGTTTTGCTGAGAGGTTGTTGTTTGAAACTAGTAAATTCCTGTTCTTTTTTTACTGAGATTTTAAATCACTCCCCTCTGCCTGGTTCTCTTGTAAAGAAATAAAAATGATTATGTTCTTTAGAAGAGATTGATAGTAGGCAGATCTTTCTAGATCAGTGTTTCAGAAGACAATACTTTCAAATATAGATATTTTTTATAATAAAAATAATAAAATCAGTGCAGATTCTTAGCTGAAGCACGTATTTCAGCAATATGAAAGCATGATTGAAATGATTAATTTTTTGTGAGGGTCACCTATTTTTCACTTTTTTCATTTAAAAAAAAATCTAACTATTGGCATCTGCATAAGGCCATTAAGAAAGAGCAATGAATATCAGTAGCTACACTCTTGCCTATTACATGCCCTTCCAGGCTGCTATGTGACCCTCCAATCTGGCAGACCAACTCTTTTATAGCTTTTTACTCATGACATTGGTGTGGGAGGTTTCTGAGGCCAGGGCCCAATGTGTCTGAGCAGCTGTTCTTGTAGGGATCACTGATGATCTTTGTGTGAAAAAAGGTGATTCACTAGAAGATTAAGTGTGTATTTGCCCTACATACAAGTCACATAACTGACATCTATCCCTTTGTTTATTCTGGCAGACCCAGGAAGAGATGCTGATGGGTCTCACCTCAGATACTTCAGTGCCTCCCCAGTGTTTTGCTCTCTCCAGCCAGGCCAGGATGAGTTTCCCACAGTGTTGTTATGGAGTGTAATGTAGCCCTGAGGCTAACACTGGTACTAGTCTTGCCCTGCAAAACTATTCAGTCAATGAGTGGAGTCCAGTGGTTCAAACAACTAAGGTACTTTGTGGCCTTTGGCAGGTTCTTCTTTTCATCTTTACACTGGAATACAGAAACTAGTCCTAGGAGAAGGCATGTAGAGTCCTGCCAGTGCTTGGCCCAAGCAATGACTTAGAATAAGCAGTCGCTGTACATAATGAATGCAGTGTCTCTGGGGACTGGGAGACGGGTCTCATATCCATGTGAAAATCACAACTGTCCTGCTAAGGGAGTTGAGCATCCTTTTTTCTCCTTCTCTCACTCTAGACTCCTGAATATTTCACATTTTTCTTCAGGAATTCATCAGCATCAACTCTTGGAGGACAAAGAATCTTCAGGACTTAGTTAGTAGCATATGAACCTTGGCTGGCAAAAGTCTTATGTCTGAACACTCTTTGGCTAGACAGCTGCAAGGCTCACACATGCAGAGTGTCCCAGCAAAAATTTTTAAAGAACAATGGCAAAAATTGCTTTAGAGAAGGTTTTGTTCTGCACTTTGTATTAGTTTGGCTTGAAAAAAAATGCTTACTATATGGCTGCTTCTTGGGTCTATCAAGAAATAAACTGTAAAATCCTGAGCATAGGGTATGTTTATTAATTTGCATGCTGTTGCAACATTAGGTGCTCAAGTAGCTGTCAGTCCAGATATGAAGGCTTCTCTATTTGGTTTGCAGAATTATTTTTCATTTAATTTTTGTACTTCTGCAGCTATATTTGGTTAAGATTTGTTGGATTTTCAGCTGTAAACAACAAATATATAAGAATAAACTTTATCTTTGATCTGATAGCAAATAATCTCACCTACTAGAATTGTAATTGCATTTTTTCAGGTATTACAAGACTTTGGTTAATACATTTTATGTTCTATATGTCTAGGCAAGGTGTGCATTTAAAACTGTTTGCCTTGTGAATAAAGTCGAGATACTAGCACCCATTGTTTGGGTCCAGTCCCTTTCTTCTGAGCAAAGTCCCACTGAAAGTCTAAGCAGAAAAGCTGTTTCAGGGTTTCAAGGAGTGTTCTCCTGCTCCACTCTCCAGTAGTGAGCTCTGAAGGTGCAATGAATTTCAAGGATATCCACCCTGTGATTATTTGTTGAAAATCGTTTCTCGGTAGCAATAACACAAACAGTAGACATTTTCACCTCTAGAAACACTGGGGTTTAGCTTTTCTCTTCCTAGTTTCTTCAGGGGTGCACTACATTGAGTGGTTTTCCACAAGTAAGGAATGTGGATACTGGCACATAGATTATAGAAATAGATTAAAATTTCTGATAATTTCTTAAGTTTATTAAAGGTTATTCTTCTATTAGTCTCAGTAAATACAATGGTCTTAAGCCTGTTCTGAGAAATCGATTAGATTTAAGGATTATAGCCTTGCTTGCACTACTAGCCTTGAAGTTTCATCCTAGTTCTTTGCATCCTTCATTTCCTATTGTCTTTGAGCGATTCCAGTGTGACTCCATATTCTCTTCAGACTTCAAGGGAAGGTCAGCATCTGTCAAACGTAAACTTTGCCTTGGGAGACTCACCAATCTGCTGGAATTTCACAGTGAGTCTGGAGTTGATAAATAAGCTTAGGTCAAACTTTCAATCCTGGATTGCTCCAAGCAGGCTGTGCCAGAGTACATTTGTGCAGACAGATCAGATCAGATTTTCATTCTTGACTGGAGCCTTGAGTTTCAGCAAGCACATCATTCAAGTGAGTTCATATGAAAGCATGGCAATAATCACCTAAGGAAAGACAGTATGCACTATGCACGAGCCCTGCATGCTTTTGTTTTAAAGGAAGCAATTACAACTGGAGTACAAAACTTTTTTATAGAAAGGTTGAGGGTCAATGACCCCCATGGAAGAGAATGAGATTGAATAAATGTTTAACTATAATTTGGGTCTTTGGGAGGGTTACCTGGTACTGACATGTACAGTGATTTATGTAGTGCATGCTGTAACAAACCCCAGACATAAATTTTCTTCTCAGACACTTATCAACATAGCAATGAGAGATCATGTTATTGCCAGCAGAATTGCCACATTGGGATGGCAACATTTATCATCTCAGATTGCAATTTAAAAAGTTAATACAAACATATATATATATGAACACAAACAGGCATATTAAAGCACATAGGTAGTCTCACTAAAATCCATGATTTTTAAAAGATAAGTCTCTAGTACCTTTTATAATAATTTTTATTTGTTTAAGGTCACAGCAGACTATTGAGCAACAGTTACACCTGCCTTTCTTTCTAATTTATAGATCCCATATCCAGAGAGCAAAGAAGTGATGAAGGGAGGCAAGGAGATTCAAACTCAGATAATTATAACAACATGTAAACTGAAGGATTGAGTTCTCTTGGATGATTTTCAAGGACCTGGTGTAGCTGGACCAGAAAATGGGGTACAAATAAAAAAAGAATAATGGTTTTCATTTCCCTGTTACATTCAAAACTCACACAGAAAACCCAGCAGAGAAGCAGAGAGAAGGTTCAGCTGTCTGAGCTGGCTAGAAAGACAATTGTGCAGATGGGATGCAATGTTTCTTCTTTACACATGGAGACAGAGCACTGGGCTTACCAGGTTACTTAGCTGCTAGTCTGAAATCTGTTGCTTGGCATCTCCCTTTTTATGTGCACAGCTTTGCTGTTGCACCACTTTGAGCCCTCATCATTATCTGTCCCAGCTCCAAACCCTTCAGTCACTAAGATATCCCCTCCCTGTAGTAGTTTCTCTGCATATCACAGCCCTGATATTCCTGCCACACGTGTCAGAAATCTCACTACCGGTCACGTAAAAAAAGAAAAATTGATTCAGACTGTGATTAATCTTCAAGCATTTTATCTAGGATGAGGCTCTAGCTTGAGTTGGTTATTAATTACTCACATCTGTTTCTGCAGTAGGTGGGCCTACCAGAGGTCTCCAACACTTTGATCAAGGAGGCAACTTTCATGCCTGCTTGCCTCCAGTATTTTGGTTAAGTTTATGCCATCTCTCATTTCTTTGACAGAAAATCATTGTATCTCAAAACAGAAAATTCCCTCTGATGAATGGGAAACTTAGGATTCTAAGGTAATGTCAATGTTATTGCTCTTGTCCATACTCAGGGAGAGAACTGCCATTCAAAAAGTACTGTTGCAGGCCTAGAGAAATCCAGATAGGCTGGTAGCTTCTCTCAGAATTCTTTGCACTGAAAGTTAGTAGCAACAGAGGAAAAGCAGTTGGTACTGCCACGAGTCCCACGCAAGTATCCCATTGGGAACCCCATTGTCCCAGGGGTATGTGGCCAGGCAGGTTCATGGAGTGACTCTCATTGACTTCAGAAAATCTGGATCAAGCCTGAGGGCTATGCACAACTTCCCTGATGATCACAGTTTTCCACAGAGCTGTCTGCAAGAGACAAGCAGACTGGTACAGGACAACGCAAGGCTCTCCTAGGGACGTCACTCCAAAAGCTTAGACATTACATTTCAAATAGCTCCCCAATGGAATACAGATCCCACTCTGTGCTAACCTCCTTTGGTGACCCACTTGTAGCAACAGCTCATTAGTTTGTCCAGTATTTTCCATTTTCTGCGCCCCCAGTCTCTCTGGCTTTTCTCTCTTGCACACATCTACCCAGACACATTCCCACAGAGCCAGGCACGAGGCTGGGGAAGCTGGCGGTGAGGAGAAGGTGCCATGACCATGTGTTGCTCATGTCAGAGTGGGACAGCCTTTCCCCTGCCCCTGGCAGGCAGGAGTGTCTGGCACAGCAGGGCAAGATGCCTGGAGTGGGCAACACACAGAGACTGTCTGGGACGTCAGCAGCAAGCTGGGTCATGAGGAAAAAAGCCTTACAGTTGCAGGGGTAGTATCCCCTCAATAAATCAATAAAAAAAGTAAAACCCCTAAATAATTTGTTACCATACTACAGAACTAGAGGAAGACTCCACAGGAGTCAAAGTAAAGGAACTCAAACCAAAAAAACCAGTAACTCGTGGAGATCAGCTGGAGATCCTCCTACAAACACAAGATGAAGGAGAAATCTGACAACTTACTTTTTTTATTTTGGGGCTTCAGGAAACCTACCTAGTGCCTGATATCTAAAATATTAAAAATTTGAGAGGTTTCAGAAAAAACAGCAAAATACAATCAGTGAATTTTTTTTCAGAATATCAAAAAGTTGCTTTTTAATAAATTCCTTGACATTGCAGCATTTTTATGATCCTTTTAGTGGCCTAGTACCTACACTTGGGTTTTTTCTTCTGGTGCATATCTGAGAAGAGATGAGAAAAACAAAACTCTACGTTCACCACAATGCTCACAAGGTTTTGAATATTGCCATCTCAAGTTAAAACATATTAATTGTCCTAAGTTATCTCACTGAATTCAGAAAGGTATTTCACATATCTTATGTATGTCTGAACGATCCAACTGGCTGTCAGAGCATGCACTCCCTCCTAGCCCTTCACCTGATCCAGGCTGTGACAGGGGCTATGGTCTGATATGCAGAGGTGTTCCAGAAACCCCACAGGGCACTGTCCATTCACTGCATCCAACTGTCTATCTAAATACCCGGCTACAAGATTGAACCATGCACTCATAAAGCACTTACTTTCACTTACAACAGCTTGCTTAAACGCTTTATTGCTTTTCCTAAGTCACTGTTCCAGAATTCATTGTCAGGAGACAGAATCTGAGGATTAAGAGTTTTCAAAGATTCATTAAACAAGCTGTAAAACAAAACAAAACACAAACCAAACCAAACCAAATCAAAACAGCTAGAAGTAGATTCCAGGGGGAAAATGCTGCCCTGCTACAAGAACAGCACTTCCAAACTGTTTTTAGACACATGACAAATGCTGGCCAATTAGATAATGCTTGATAATTTGGAAAATAAAATTGTTTTGTCATCTTTACAATGAGTGTCTTAGACAAATCACCTATACTCTCATGTCTGCTCTCATGCCAAGCTGTCAAAGTGCTACCTTAGAAACAGAGCAAGTACCACATTTCCTTTTTGCCTGGTTTTAAGAAAAGTACATAAAGAACACCAAATAAATCCTAATTTGTTACTTTTCTTAAGATTAATGAGAAAATAGTTTAGCACACGAAAAATCCGCAGGCCTTGATAGATACTGGGAAAATTCCTATTACCTTATGGAAAGCTTTCTTCATTAGTATTCTTAGTATAAATTTTATTTCTTAGTATTTTCTCTCTTTTATTTTATGTTGAAAAATGATGGTGAGGTGAGGGAGTCATACTATCTTTGGTAGGGCTTTATTAACCTGGACTTTGGGAAGCTGCAGTTCAGTCATTGAGCCATCTCTCACTTGTTCATGGAGCTGATGATTCAGCCAGTTAAGCCCTGCCAGGGCTGGGATGCTTTTTGCACCCCCTGCACCTCTAGTACAAGGCAGAGGATAAGCAGCACAGGCTTCAGTGCTTCACTCAATAAGTGCTGAATGAGGAACTTTTTTTCTCTTGCACATGGGTGGACCTGAGGCCAGCCTGGGCTGCCCCAGAGTGGCAGAAGTTCCCAGCTGCTGTGGCCAGGGGTGCCCTTTATCATTTCATCTCAGTCTTGTGTGAATGAAATCTGCTGGCAAGAGCAGCAGGTCATGGACACCTCATCCTTCCTCACCTCTGCCAACAGAGATGCCTGGTCCACATCATGTCCCTGGTAGCCCAGGAGTCACAGGCCAGCAGGAAATCCAGCCAAAAAAATAAATTGGTGTCTACAGTGATAAGAGTCACAAAGCACTGATGGAACCATAAAGGCAGGAATAAGCATTATCCTTTTGCCCTTTCAGTTTCGACTGCTGATCCCTGGAAGGCATTTTCTCTTTTATTCCCTCTTTGTTTCCCAGGCTTCTATTCAGTCCCCTCTTCACCTCCCTGTTTTATCTTTCTGCTTCTGTGATTTCCACCCTCCTGAAAAGAGCCTGCAGGCCTTTCAACAGTATTGTTAGATAAATAAAGCCATGGTAAATCTCAATTACTTCTTATTTTAGCCAAAGCTCGTTCATTTTACCCTCTTTCTGTTGATAAGATATGTGAGGGAGTCTGCCATGCTTTCTGCAGACCCGAGACAAAGCTACAGAGACTTAAAAGGAAAATGTAGAAATTAGCTGGTGGCAAAGACCTCTCTGAAGAAGTATGATTCTGCTTGCCAAATTTCTACCAAGCAGATCACTTGGACTGCTTTGCATTATTGTCATTTTGCACAGTCCCCCATCCCAGAACAGACTTCCTGAAGCTCTAGTGAAGTAGGATTTTAACTCCATGTTTCTGAAGTGGATAGCTGTGAACAGGACAGCTCTAACAAAGTGAAGAGGCAAACCTCTAGGAGCCTTACTCTGAACCTCTGCAGAGCTGCAGACTTGTTTGGTCAGCAAGAACGAAGCCAGTCCTTAACACAAGTGCAAAGTACAGTCTCTGCAAAGGACTGACTGTTTCTGGCCCATTTTTTATTAACATGGCACTCCTACATTTCAGTCCCTACTCTTCTGTTACCTTTCTGTTCTGAGGGCACAAGTTTGGGCCATTCAGCACCTCCTTCCGTCACTGTAACTGCTCATTTTCTACCTCAATTTCTGTGACATCAGCGACTACAGACACCCATCCCCTTCTTCTGAAGGGGTCTCACCTCAGAAATACGACCAGACCTTGAAAAAGAGTAAAGTGTAGCGTGTGAAGGGAGCCCAACTCGTGCCCGGGGTGTTTCTGCGACGCTGAATCCGCCGGTGCTGCCCCGCCCGGCTGCCTCGCTCGCTGCCCCGCTTCCCGCAGCCTGTCCTGCCCTCTAGTGCCGGCCGGGGGCTGCTGTGCCGCCTCTCCCGCGGAACCGCACACCCCTGGGGCTCTGCGCCCGGACAACGTGCTAGGAACACCGCGAAGCCTCGCAGCAGAGCCCAGGGTGCACGGCTGTGAGCCCTGAGGGGGGCTATGAGCCATCCCAGGAGGGCTGCGGAGTCTCCATCCTTGGGGCCATTCGAAAAGCTGAGCGGCCGTGGTCCTGTACAACCCGCAGTGCCTTGGACTGCTGCAGCACCGGGGAACTGGGCTAGATGGTCTGAAGAGATCACATCCAGCCTAAATGATTCTGGTTTTCCTGGGCTTAAGCATGGCTAAATTTATCAACATCTATTAAAAACATTTTCTCAAATTCCACTTGCTTAATCTATCAGCAGCATTTGTATGTTTGTAGATGCCTTTGACTTGTTGTGCATGCTTCTATATTTTTGAGACATTCCTTTTAGCCTTAGACTTGGTGAAGTATGAGGAAGCTTCTAATGTCTTTTCTTGATTTTCTGGTTTCTTTTGAGATTTGCACTAAAGACATAACTAAGATCAAGAATTTTAGTGCAGAAAATCAACATTGTGCCTTTGGGTACTAGAGTAATTTATTTGGGTGGTTTTTCTTTGTTTTGGGGTTGTTGTTTTTTTTTTTCTTTTAATTGTGGGTTTAATTAATGAGGTGTTTTCATCATTGATGGCTGCAGTATCTTCCTCATGGGCTACAGCTGAAAACACTGTAGAGGCGTGTAACTCTTCAGCCTCATCTCTCTATGCTGAGGTAGAAGCAGTACTTTCCAGCTAGATGTGAGCAATCATATATTATTTTCTCCAGAAAAAAAAAAAAAACAACAACAACAAATCCCCCCCAGAACAGATGGATACAACCTGTAGACCAGACTATTTGGATCTTGTTGAATAGATATTGTATTTTTTTCGTTTCCCCCCTCATATGTCAGAGATTGGGCACATCTAGGGATATGATGACAAGTTTGATGTATCACCAGTGTTTTGGTGAGACACAAACAATTTCCAGTGCTGTCTCTTGAGCACATCAGTTGGAACTATTTCTAATCTGTATGCAGTGTAATAACCCGTGAAACAATCGCTATAAAGCTATAAAATCATACATTACACCAAAGTCAAGTTTGTATTAAGGAATTTGTGTTGTTTGCAGCTAAGAAAAGCAATACTCTCAAAAACAGATCACAAAGTGCTCAGTAAACCTATATTGCTTTTGTCTGAGAACAAAGTAAATAGGTGCCCATGAGGAGTGAGTAAACACATATGCAAGATGATTAACCACATAAATAATTTGTACCATTCTTTGCACTTTTTATCAACAGTAAAATTTATATCTAGCTAGTCTTGCTTGCATGTGATCAGTGGCAAAAAATTACCCCATTATCACAGGACATAAGGTCATGTGTTCATTTCAGTAGAATAGTGTATTATGGTCATTTGCTCCTGCTTGGGTTACTTACGATCCCAATGCAGCCATGGCTGTACTGAACCAGAGGAAACATGTAAAATTGCATTTCATAGCTCCTCTGACTTTTCTAGTTACTTTGTCTCACAAAGTTATTATAAAAAATTGATAGTAAAGACAAAGTACCTGCTCTGTATTCGTTATAACAACAGCATTATGGTGAGACAAAAGCTTATTCATTTATACAGTTTAATTGTACCGAATAAATTTTTTAACTCCACAGCTTATTTTTCATATGGAACAGCACAAAGACAAGAATTAAAACATTGAATAATTGTGATGTTTCTTTCAAACTGTGAGTTATCACTCCAATCTGCAGAACTGGTGTCTGCTAGGAGTTTTAATGCTTTCTCCTGAGGACAGACACTGCTTTTCAAGTCTACACCTGAGATATCCTTCTACCACTGCTGAACACTCAGTATAGAAGTCCACTAAGGAATCCTGTCTTTGTTGTTTCACCTTAATAAATCCTTCTTTTGGGAATATTATTTTCTGCTACCTCAAGTGCTTCCTCCAGATGCTCAAAAAACAATTTGCACTGTCCTTGCATTGCTGGTGTGATCTCATCACCTTCTGATCACTTCCAAAGAAGAAAGTTCTGAAAGCAATTTCTAGGCACATTAGGGACAAGAAAATAATCAAGAGTAGTCAGCTTGGCTTCACCAAGGGGAAGTCTTGCTTGACCAACTTGATAAAGTTATACAATGACTTGAGTGACCCAGTAGATGAGGGAAGAGCAGCAGATATTGTCTGCCTGGACTTCAGTGAGGCCTTTGACAATGTCTCCCATAAGATCCTCATAGAAAAGCTGTTGATACACAGGCTGGATGAGCAGACATTGAGGTTGGATGAGCAGACATTGGCTGAATGGCCAGGTCCAGAGGGTGGTCTCGAGAAGCATGGCCCCTAGTTGGAAGCCAGTAACTACTGGTGTATGCTATGAGTCAATACTGCTTTCAGTCCTGTTTAACATCTTCATTAATGATCTGGATGAAGGGGCAGTGTACCAACAGCAATTGTGCTGATGATTCAAACCTGGGAGGAGTGACTGAAACACCCAAGGGTCATGCTGCTATCCAGAGGGATGCTGGCAAGCTGAGAAATGGGCCAACAGGAATGGCATGACGTTCAACAAGGAGAAGTATGAAGTGCTGCCCCTGGGGAGGAACAACCCTCTGCACCAGTGTATGATGGGGGCCATTGTAAGTAAAAGGTTAATGATATTTGCATTTTATGCCTTAAACAAGTACTAGGTGGTGAAATCTGTTCCAGAAAACATTATGGGTGCCTATGCATAAGCTGCAAATGGAACAAAGTCTCAGATCTGGCCTTGCTGAAGCAGGACCAAAACTGGTATTTTTCATCACAACCTTCTGTTGAGACCCTCAGAGTAGATCCCCCACAACCACCAAACTGAGACCCAAGCAAGCAGAGTGGTAACACATTCTCTTGCCTCTTATGCTAATGAGGGACTGTATAATGAAACTCAGGAAATGAACTGGCTAAGACCCCACCAGCAAGAAGCCCAGGACACTGAAGGACTAATGGGATGCTACTGGATCCACGGTGATGATTATCTTCTGTTTACAGGGTCTTTCTCCTACTCCCTTTCTCTCACTCTTTCTGTCTTTCTCTTTTGTCTCCCTATACAAATAATTTTACAAAATAAAGCTGGAATTGTTGAACCACCATTTGGTCTCACTTGTACCTTAATTTGGGCAGAGGACTTTAACACTGAGTCATAACAGCCATTAATCTGAAAATACCTAAAAATTCATGCAGGACAGAGTGTTTCAAGGTCTTCCATGCTGTACAATTTGTTGTACAACAGATGCCAATTTACAGGACTACTTTGCATTGTCTACCTAAGTTAAACCAATGACATATAATTAAATCCCAGGAGCAATAATCTTCAAGTTCTTTCTGGCCCTTTATTAATCCCTGACCAAGACTAATGTAATTTTCAAAAAGATGAAACTTTGTGATTAAAAGTGACTGTAGTCACATCTGCCTAAAAATTCATGATTTGTGATAGAATAATTATTGGTCCCAGAAATTTGGATAAAAATACAATGTGAGATCAGCCTTGCTGGCGTCCTAGAGAACATGAATCTGTTAGAGAACATCCTTGGAATACATATGCCTTAATGACTCAGTTAGGGCTCACATTTCTGAAACCAAAGATAGAACTGGCAGAACTGTCTTAGCTGTATGCTTTCTCCACCCAAAACCAAGACATAAGGAAACAGGAGAAAAGAAAAACCAATGTTCCCATCAAAGAAGAGATAAGGCTGTTACCTAGCAAGTCCTTCACTTCAGTGGTGAGCAAAGAAAATTTATTACACTACAAGGTAGCACATATATCCATGATTACTGACTACAACATTAAAGCAAAATGATGATTTGGTCCACCCTTTGAGCAGCTATAAACAGAGATACCAGTTTATTTCATTGTTATGACACAGCTTAAAATTCTCTAGCTGGTGTGATGGAAACCACAGGCAGCAGTTTGCATCTGTCTCTTAGGATTCTTGCAGTATTTTTATCAAGCCTGATTCTTACCTACCTGCAGCCACATGTCTCTGTATCCGTGAGTGTGTGCACCTGCCGATGCCATCAATGCCACACACAGAGGTGGAATTGCACAGAGGTGGAATTGCAAAGCCAGCCTGAAGGTTGTGTTACTGTGTGGCACTGACCCACCAGTTGATGTGAAGACATTATTCCCAGAGCACCTGTTGCACGGTCCTGAAAATCTGCCCCAGTGTCCCTGCCCTGCAGTGTCCCTGTTTTACTCTCTAAGGCAAAGTCCTGCGCACTTAAAATTTTACTAGAATGTCTCTCCTAAACATCAGCCAGGGCCTGGCATTAGGTTGTAAGTTCTCTGAGAGCAAGGGCCATGTATTTATTTCATGTGTCTGCAGTACCTAAGTACCTGCTATTGCTGGGTAATGTCTCATGATTGAACGTGTAGCCACCATACATGTAGGTGAGTTTATGAGTGGAAAATAATTACCTAGGTGAGTTTATGAGTGGAAAATAATTACCTCTGAAATAATGAAATACCAAATCCATGTGACATTGCCAGATTAATTAAATGTCCATCAAACTGATCGTTTTCCTCTCTGTAGCAGGCCAAGTGTTCTTCGGAACAGTATGCACAGATCTCTCCAGCTATCAGATGAATGATCCATTCCTCTTTCAAACCTAGTGAAGATAATACTGAAAAAAGAACCTGAATCCCAGCTGAGATCAAAAACATGCTGCAAAAAATTGGACCAGTGAGACAGCACTTATCTTTTATATTCTAAATTAATTTCATACTAAAACGAATATACTCAGGTGGGCAAAATACCAGGATCTCATCATTTTTGTCCCTGAGGGAACAGTGACTCAGTAATGACCCTGCTTTCATCTGAGGCACAGATAAATCTGTAGCTGATGCTATGCAACGTAGATAGCTGAGTCAGAAATAAGGATCAGTATTTTGCAGCCAGAAGCTGATGAGATCACACCAGCATGCAAGGACAAGTTCCAAAATATCACATAACTTTAGTACCACAACGAAAAAATTGAGAAATGCC
>VWZV01007749.1:270997-375320 GCA_013397155.1 Irena cyanogastra
CGGGGCTGAGGCAGCTTCGCGCTGGGCCGAGATCAGCGGGGCCGGGCCGGGCTGCGCCGGGCCAGGCCGGGCCGGGCTCGCTGCGGCTCTCCGCTCTGGCTGGCGCCACATTCCTGTCTGCTCACGGGCAGTCTGAACGTAGGAGTTGCCGGGAGCGCCAATGCCAGCCCGCCGGGCAGCGCTCCCGACGGTCTGTGAAGGGCGCTGGCCGCCTGCGGTGTCAGGGTAGTTCATCATTAGGAGAAGCGATGCGGGGATGGGCAGGTTAAGGCATGGTCAGCTCGTGTCCCGCTCTGTCGGTCCTCGCTACATGTCCCGGGTTACGCGGTGCGAACTGTGGCGCTGAACCAGGGGTAAACCCGGCCTCTGCTGAGGCGCAGGCTCTGCCCTCTCCCACCGGCCCAGCCTGGGATTTGGGGAGCAGCCTGGGATNTGAGTGTGTGCACCTGCCGATGCCATCAATGCCACACACAGAGGTGGAATTGCACAGAGGTGGAATTGCAAAGCCAGCCTGAAGGTTGTGTTACTGTGTGGCACTGACCCACCAGTTGATGTGAAGACATTATTCCCAGAGCACCTGTTGCACGGTCCTGAAAATCTGCCCCAGTGTCCCTGCCCTGCAGTGTCCCTGTTTTACTCTCTAAGGCAAAGTCCTGCGCACTTAAAATTTTACTAGAATGTCTCTCCTAAACATCAGCCAGGGCCTGGCATTAGGTTGTAAGTTCTCTGAGAGCAAGGGCCATGTATTTATTTCATGTGTCTGCAGTACCTAAGTACCTGCTATTGCTGGGTAATGTCTCATGATTGAACGTGTAGCCACCATACATGTAGGTGAGTTTATGAGTGGAAAATAATTACCTAGGTGAGTTTATGAGTGGAAAATAATTACCTCTGAAATAATGAAATACCAAATCCATGTGACATTGCCAGATTAATTAAATGTCCATCAAACTGATCGTTTTCCTCTCTGTAGCAGGCCAAGTGTTCTTCGGAACAGTATGCACAGATCTCTCCAGCTATCAGATGAATGATCCATTCCTCTTTCAAACCTAGTGAAGATAATACTGAAAAAAGAACCTGAATCCCAGCTGAGATCAAAAACATGCTGCAAAAAATTGGACCAGTGAGACAGCACTTATCTTTTATATTCTAAATTAATTTCATACTAAAACGAATATACTCAGGTGGGCAAAATACCAGGATCTCATCATTTTTGTCCCTGAGGGAACAGTGACTCAGTAATGACCCTGCTTTCATCTGAGGCACAGATAAATCTGTAGCTGATGCTATGCAACGTAGATAGCTGAGTCAGAAATAAGGATCAGTATTTTGCAGCCAGAAGCTGATGAGATCACACCAGCATGCAAGGACAAGTTCCAAAATATCACATAACTTTAGTACCACAACGAAAAAATTGAGAAATGCCTTCCAGGCAGCTCTACATTCAAATGAGCTGGTCAATACTAGTATTTAAACACAACTGTGCACAAGCTTGTCTTTACTTTAGCCCAAGACTCTGGTTCACATCATTTTTGTGCTCAAGTGAAATCACGGTCATCCATTATAAAAAAAAAATAAGCAGGCATATTTGTATGGCATACTAACATGAGCAAAAATACCAGCCTTAGCTTAGTTGTACAGTACCCATTAATTAGCATGAAACATAAGGAGTTTTAGAAATGATCATACAAAACCACATATAACAACTTCGAACTGAAAGAAATGGAAGTTTACATTCTGACCATACTACACAGAGTACTTAAATTTTGAGCACTTATGCAGCACTTATGCACAAGAATTATCTGAATAGAAAAAGAATTGCCAGAAGCTGAACTTATCAAAGTGTCAGCAATTTTAGTATCCCTACATGGTCTATGGAGAGAGGAAATGCCCTTAGGATTGACCGAAACTGCTGTCAAACACTGGGCTTTTGGTAGTGAGGAGAGTTAATTTGACAGCAATTGAGTTGCTGGATTAATGTTCCTCCCCATCATTTGCCACTGACTGCATCTCTTTCAATGCAATCATTCTTATCTCAACTCAGAACCTCTGCTTTTAGTCTCTCTCTCACCAGGAGGGGGATGGGGAAAGAGAGCAGCTTAAGTGGGACTTGATTTTCCAGCTGTGTTTTAAACCATGCAGAATAATCTTTTTTTTTTTCTTGAGAATTATTACTTTACACAGATGGACAGGACAGCATTGAGCAAGTATTTTCATTTGTGAAGTCGTTCGTGACAGTTAATTCTACTTGTTTTATGTGCTGACGATTTGAGCTTCTGAACAGGCCCTGCAGTTCCTAACGTGGGCACCAGTGAGAGGCAGAACTTGCTACAGACTGAGCTCACAGCACAGTCACCCACGAATGGGCGCTGGGTTTCCACAGAACGAGATAAAAACGGGGGACAATTCGTGTCGCCTCCCGTTTGTGCCGATGCTGCCATGCTCAGCGCCAGGGCCTCCACGGGAACCCGGGCGGGACGAGCCCGCACCGCCGGGCCCCGGCCGCGTCCCGCCGGGCAGCGCCGCGCTCCGCCCGCCAAGCGGCAGCAGCGGCCNTAGCCCTGGTCGTACTGGCTGAGCATACCCCACGGCACAGCCAAGCGTGTGGGCTGAGATGTGGGGCACGGGGAGATATAATCGGGTTGTGAGCTGCAAGCAGGGAGCAGATTAATGCGGATTTGAACTCCCTGTGGAAGGAATTGGAGCGGACGTGTTCAGGCGTTTGCAGTGTGTTGGTATTGGTATAAGCTTTCCTCCCCCGCATATGCACGTTGGATTTAACAGCACAAAAGTAGACCTTTGCCTTCCCCTTTCAAGGGAACTTCTCATCGCTACAGAGGTGTCGTCACTTATATAGCTCCATGCAATCACAAGATCCAGTGCAATAGAGACAGAACATAAACCACATTTATATGCACATCTAAACGACAGTAATAATGCAGGCAGGCACAGGCATTTCCAGCTGAGATTGTGCCTTCTGGATATGCTATGGTTTTCAGCTCTGTTGTTTTTGGGGTCTTCTTGGGTCAGCCCTATTATGCCATTTTCCTGTAGCCCTTCAGATGCCCTCTCCCCCTCGGTATGCCCTGTGCTAGGCACACTGTATTCAAGTAGTTAAATTTCCATGATGCAAACAGAAACAAACCTTATAAGCCTTGTCAGAGGCAGAAGAAAGACTCACTGGTGTTAGATGGCAGGGTTTAAAATGTAAAGCCTAAATCAGCAGAAGAAGAAGGCTTTTTTCCTACAGGCTGAAGGACCAAAAAGTCATGGACTTGTGGTTCTGAAACTCCTGCTTAAGGTCCAGCAGGGCCAGGCTACCAGATCTGGTATGGCATGTTCTCTGCTGTGTATCAGGGACTCAATGAGAGACAGTTTTATCTGTCACATATATTTAAGTCCTTTTATCTGAGGAAAGAAAAAGGGAATAAAGATGAACCCCCAAACAATGGAAGAATTATTTCTATTAGATAACTCATATTTTCTCTTAACTTGGGAATAATTCTGAGTCAACATCTCTT
The DNA here is from genome assembly GCA_013397155.1 of Irena cyanogastra. Lineage (NCBI taxonomy): Eukaryota > Metazoa > Chordata > Aves > Passeriformes > Irenidae > Irena > Irena cyanogastra. The sequence goes on from VWZV01007749.1 coordinate 274,519, forward strand.
TGCCACAATACAGATTGGTTTAAAACTTATTGGAACAGAGGAGTGGCCCTAGTAAAGCTTCGGGCCTAGGAAGTGCTTCTTTCCAGTTGCTGCCTGGAAGACCCCAGCAGCAGTGGCAGGTGATTATAGAAGTTTGCTTCATGGGACCTCTGTGGAGCCACAGAAGAAACATTCCACCCTATTTCCATCTGCCAGGTCTCTCAGGGTGGGCAGGAGGAAAACCAGAGACGGCTAGGGTGCACCTGGCACTGGCCAAGCCACTATTTTTTGCTGTCCTCAGAGGTAAACATTAACATTGCCCATAGAAATCAAGAGTTGGAGCTTTTTTCTGGAACTGTTGAATTTAATGACAATTATTTAGCATGATTTCTTGTATGACTTTTTACTCTGTACAATGTCTTCCGTACCTCCCTTAAATCTGTGATTTTGTGCCTCAGTGAGTTTATTATTACTGTTTCTCCTTTCTTTGTTTATAAAAATAGAAAGTATGCTATGTTATGTTTGGATTATCTGGTCTGATCTGCTCTGTACACCAACAGTTTTTGAAAGTGCACCCAAGATAATTAATACTTGTTGAAGTCAAGGTGAAGTCTGTGAGTGACTGAATATGAACACATATATGTTTGTATTGACAGAGTTCATCTGATGCATTATTTTATCTATGTGTTGCTTAGTTTCCAAGTTTTGTAGAAGGCCTAGAAAGTGGAGCTATTGTAATTGTGACTAGGTATGTCTTTGCATTCTTTGCACTGTTGTTGATATTTATGGAAAAGATACTTTATTTTTTTATCTGCATATTGTTGTGGGTTTTCCTTCTGCTAGCATCAATTTGTCTTAAATTCTCTTACAGATTTTGTTTAATAAAATTAGGTTTATATTCCAAGGCACTGATGTTTCCTTGAATTTTCAGGAAACTTTTATGCTCAAGTATTGATATTTATTTCCTTGTAAGCTTAAAACTTTGCAAGAAAACAAAAGATATTAAAGAAATAGAGGAAAAGCAGCCAGTGAAATAATACAAGTACAGCAGGACATAGTGAAATAATTAACCCTAAGTTCATGAAATGGAGGTTCAACAAAGGCTTGCAGGCAGCCTGCCTAATAGCAGTTATATAATAGCAATAATTTGTTGCCTTTCTGCAGAGCTCTTTTTACCCCCCTTCTCCCCCCTGATAAAATGTTTAGCACACCTTGTACCGTGCTGCAGGGGCTTGAGCACATGAGCTTATTGTTTTGCTGTTTATACCTCCCTTTCCCAAATGCCTGGAATTTCTGGTTCCCCAGCAACCCCAGGGGAGTCCAAATCTTGCACTCTGCACTATGCAGTAACGTCTGTATGGTCTGGAGTGGGTTTAGGGCTGAAAAGTCATTGCACTTTAACCTGGGGGAAAAAAAAAGGGGGGAAAAATAACAAACCAAGGAGTGAAACCTGCAGACTGTAGTACCAGAATTTTATAAGAGTGGGTCACAGGAAGCATTTCAGCCATGGTGATTTATGAATTTGGAACCACTTATCAACTCTGTCCTGCTTCTATTTATCCTGTCTTCCCAGACATTATCCATGCAACACAAGGCTGTGTGATCCCTGATAACTGTAGGAGTGAAAATTGAAATATTAAACAGACTTATCATGATCTGAGGCTTTCTGCATCCACTGTCTCCCACCAGTTTTAGAAAATTATTACCTTCACCTACACAGGGCTCATTTATGTAAAATTGCAACAGTGGTATTATAATGCAGTGGTAGCATAATGCAGGAAGGGCTTGGCTGCTAATTTTTTTTCCCTTTCTGGTAGGAAAGTATGTATATTAGAGGGACATCAGTGGAGTTAGGAAATGAAAAGCAGCATTGGGAAGGTATTTAGCTGTCTTTTCCTCATAGTTAAACTAAGTGTTCCATTTGGCAAGCAATAACCTTCATGACAATAGCCATTAGCTATGCTGTTATCTTTTTGGCATCAGATTTTTTTGTACAGAAGTACAGACACATTTTGTGAAAGCAGGGAAGTTGACTCCATTAACACTACACCTTCAGGAGCCTTCACAGTCTTGTGGTTCTTCCTCTCCCAGATCATCTCATATTTCAGTCCTGCCCTCCAAAAACTGTAAGATGTCCATTTTGGAGCATAATGTTGGAAAAAACTTCTTAAGTAAGTTGTTCCTGGTTAGATGTGTAATGCTCTCACATGATTGGATGCTGCTGTTCAGAAACATCCTGTGCTCTAAATCAGATTTTTCAGAGACTGATCATGAGGGAGTTTAAGGCTCCATGCTTTGGATAGGGCCTTACAGAAAAGCTGACAAAGGGGCTCATGATGTGTGTAAGAGATGCACTTTGAGTGACATCCTTAGCCTCACCTTGCTGCAGCTTGATCTGCTAAGGTCATTGATAGAGCAACATGTAGATACCCAGCTGCACCTGATCTTGCAAGACCATGACACAATGATGCCTGGAACTTCTGCTAATGTCACCCTTCCAGGGCCATCCATCAGCCTGTGAGAAATCTAGTATTCTTCCACCATTAAGAGACTGTTCCTTGACTTGAGAGGACAAGAATTAATATTAATGATGAAAATCTTTTGAGAAAAAAATGAAGACTGACCAGCAGTGTCACAGTTTTCAGAAAACAGGAGTGTAGGGGGAAATTAATACAAGTTTGTAGAAGCACTGGAAGACACAGAAATGTGAATAAGACTATTCACATTTCTGTGTCTTGCAGTGCTTCTACACCTGCTCCTGGTTCTTTGTCTCTCTACTACACTACCTTAGAAATGATGGGAGAAAAAGAAGGTAAGCCTTAGTTTTCTAACTCACTTATATTCTCACAAGATTCTTTTGCTAATTCAGATCTTACTATCCCTTAAGGATAAGTCTGCTAACTCAGGCTGCTATCATTGCAGACATATAAAGGCATTGAAATCTTAGTTGTGGGGTTGGAGTATCGATGTTATTAACAATAAAAGGGCTTGGGATGTAGAAAAGTCTTTTATTGGAAGAGTTTAGATGTCCTCCAGAAGAGTCAAATACTGTATGTGCACTATGGAAGGTGCAAGGGGGGGGGACAAAACAGGTAGAAATGGAGCATTTAGTTTGAACAGAGCTCTTCAGGAAGCAGTCAGGAAGATCAAAAGACAAGCTAAGACGCTTGAAAAATACGGCATGAACTGATATTGTCAGAAATCCATCAAATCACAATGAAAAACAGAGCAAGATGAATTGCTGAATATTTGCAGATAAAGAGAGAGAAAAGGCCTGGAGAATTTCCATGAACTAGCCACAGAAGTAGACTCAAAGTGAGAAAGGAAAGAGAGGCATTCCTAGAGGACAGAGATAACATTATAATGGAGAATTTGGAGAAAGGAAAATGTCAGCTCCAAAACTGGCCCTTCTGGGTAGTAGAATTAAGATAAGGCACATCAGAAAGATCGACTCAAGAGTGGACCAACACAAGAACTGAGATACATCAAAAGAAATGTGGATATATTGGGGGGAAAATAGTGTTTACTGAAATAACCATAACTTATAAAGAGAAGAAACTTGGACTAAAGAATTTAATACTCATAAAAAATGCATACTAATAATACTGGCATTTAGTTCATGAATCCTGGAAACTAAAGTAGGAGCCAGTTAGGAGAAAAGGTAGATAATGTTATATTGTGTGTCTATACTATTACCTTAACCAGCCTGACTTTTATGTTAAGAACACTTAAGCTAGAAAAACCTATTCATTTCCTGTACAAATATTAGCATAAAATAGATGTCTCAGATCAATAGCATATCCACAAGCCATTCAATACCTTGTAATCAAACAAAGTATTTAGTTTGTTTCAAAGCCAATCCCATGCAGTCAAGTTTATTTTGTGTTTTATTAACACTAAAGGATACCCTGTCATCTCTTATCTATCTTCCCAAGGAAAAAAATAATTCCTTTTTAATTAGGTCATTGCAGTCATGTGCTGCTGCTATTATATAGACTCTTCCTGGTATATAATGATGGCTTAATACAGCATAGCATTTAAGGAGGTTTGATGCTGGCATGGATATATTAATATGCAGGCTGTAGAGCAGGTAGAGACAATCGACTTTGATAATACACATTCCTTTCCTGAGTTCTGTCCCTGTTCTGACCAAACCTAAGGCTGGCAGATAAGTTAGGGTCATTTTTAACAATACTGCAAGCTAGAGGACACAAATTGATATGAAAGACCTACACTGAAGCCATTGAATAAAATCTGCTTTTCAAGTCTGTCATCATTCAGTGCTTAGAATTTTAACAGAGATCAAGATTATCCCATATACATAATTCTGAGCTATCCACTCTTACTATTTTATTCTTTTTTAAGGTAAAGATAGACAAGAGACGTGGGAGGGATTTAAGAGTGATATTGGTTGTTGTTCACCTGGAAAGGAGATTGGTGATATTTTTCAGAGAAGATCCAGTTTGTTTATAAGTTAGAGGAGTTAATTGGCAAAAACTATACAGCTTACTTATAAAAATGTCATCAAGCAGAAAGACCAAAAGATGTTGAATTAAGCCTAATTTAAATTTAGGTTTATTCTGATAAAACTATTTTAAGAGGTATCTTAAAACACCTTGTTTATAAGACTGTTTAAATTCTGAAATGTCACTGTACGCTTTTGCCATTAATAAAGTTTAGACCTAGTTTTCATTATGTAATAGTCATATTAAAAAATCCATGGATTTTGAACTTGGCTCTGTTGCAATATTTTTGCTAGGAACAATTACAGGTTCTTCTAAAGACAGTTGATTATTTGTGTGTGTCTGAGGCTGCCTCTGGAATGTTACTCTAACTGGACAAATTATATAATTCCAAAAATAGTAATTTGCTAGCAAAGTTCCATGTAGTTGCTGTCCAGAGTGATTTTCAGTTTTGTAGTAACTTCTTGGGTCTGGAATAGTTCTGCTACAGGTGAAACCTGTGTAATATTTTCCCCAGAACCCTTACTGTGGGAAAATGTCAGACTGTTGTTGTACATCATTTGTGAAGAAGAGTCATGAGGCAGAGAGAGTGAGTTAACAAGGTCAGGGAGTGTACAGCTGACTGTGCCAGCCTATATGCAATAAACGCCCTGTATTGCACAACTTGCTGTGGTGTTCAGAGCTCTTCCCTTTGTAGCTGTTGTTTCTGCCAACACTATTGATCAGTCCTTTGCCTTGTGTGCACTCCAGTCCAAAATAAAGCTATTCCTGCCCAGAGGGGCTTTTGTCTTATCCCAGTCTCCATTATTCTTTGCAGCAAATAATTGATATGAATTGATGTTAACCACACCTAGTCAATTGTCTTTTGGGATAGAGATGGCTGTAGTTTGGCACGTAACTTGCCACACATTCAGGCACAGCTCCCACCCTAGAGTGTGCCATTTGACTGACAGGGATTCTATGCCAGTGTAGGATCTCATGACAGCCCCTAGCTGCAGGAAGAGGTGAGCTGGTACAGGCTGACGAATCCAGCTGGTCACACCAGCACTTGGTGTAACTGCAGCAAGCACAGCCTGGCTCTGCTCACAATGAGAAGCTGCTGTCATGTGTAAACTACCTCCAGTTCTTCCTTTCCTCATCTTCTCAACAGATCTGGTACTTGTCTCATGACCAGTCAAACAAAACTTTGGGTTGTGGCTCAGCAGTTCCTGGCTCTCCCTCTTATCAGCCACAGTTTCTTCTTTTCATGTTCTTTCCTTCCCTATCTAGAGCTGATTAGTCCTTCACACCTCAAACTGTGTTGTGAATTCTGCCCATCATGGTGGAGCTATTATCAATAACGTATTGATGATAATGCAGTCAGTGTGCTGCAAGGCTTCATCACAGATCAGCTTGTTGTATCACCTTATAAATGAGCCCATGTTGCTTGTGAGAGGTCATCTGTTAAATATCCAGGTTTTGTGCTTGTCTGGCAGAGAGGTAGATAAAAGAGCTTTACTGTAGCAGATAACTTCATTCTGTGTTGACCACTGTGAAAACTCATCAGAAATGATGGTTCTTTCCTTTTCTAGGAGATCACTTGTGTGTCTCTTATGACAAGGTGCTTCTAAATTAAGAAAACTCATTAATGACTTAAAACTCAGTTTTATTGATGGATACAAAATGAAAGTTACACTTTTTTCCAGAGCTTTCTGATAAACAGCTTAGCAATTCGTTCAGAAGTGTTCAGTAAGTAAATTATTAACATGAACAGTTCCTATTAATCCCTCTACAAAGGTGTATGAAAAAACTCCAACCTTTGTGATCTAAATTGAGTCTGAGGACCTATTTTGGAGATTACAGATCATCATGCCTCATGGCCTAAGCAAGACAAGCAGGATGTGCTTCAAGATGCATCCTGTTTTAATGTTCCTTATAAAAACAAAGTGCTTGAAAAGGCTTGATTGACCTTTAATCTACCTTGCATCTCATAATGGAGATTCTTCAAAATTAAGAACTGCTCTAGGACAGGAGAGACTTTCCAGGAATCTTCAAAGTCTGGGTTTCTGATTGCATCAGAAGTTTTAATAAACTCATTGAAGCGATGTAAATGTCTTAAGTTTTACTTCTTCCTTTTCCTGTCTTTCTATGGTGATAAATGCTATAAAAAATTCTATTGTTTGCCTGAAAACTGCTTTTTGATTTCTTAAAATAAGAGCTGGCAGTGTATGAATACTGTTAACACTGATGCTCTACAACAAAAGTTTTTCATGTCATACAATTTGATCTGGATTCAGTGACACTTGAATCCTGTTTGTCAGCAGGTATGTCTGACCAAGATAACAAGTCTGAGAAGTGCTTGTTTCCTTTTCGAATGGAAGCAGCCTTAAAACTGCTGGCAAATCAGTTTGGATGCTTCCACTTCATACTGTCAAACCATCCCTGTGTCAAATGACAAGCCCCATCAGAGCTATTTCTTCAAATAAAGGACAGTCTCCATGACTTTGCAGAGTCAACCTCACTAGATGTTTTTATTCAACACAGCAGCTTTGCCATTGCCCTTCAGTGTTACTTTGCATTCAAGAAGGAGGTTCCATAATTTTTTTCCTCTGTGCATAGAAATTTCAGATGATAGCTGTAACTGACTGCAATAATGCTTGGTCTTGACCGCTGCAGAGAGAAAAAAAAGTATTCAGCAGACACAGCATGTGATGTCTTTCGGGAAAACATGCAATTTTTAGAAGAAGTTTACCTAGTAGTCTTAATTCCCAATTGCAAGTTATCTGTACAAGCACAGAAAAGTGCTGTTGCCTTTTTATTTTTTTTTTTTAAGAGCACTCTGTATTCTAGGCTGGCTGTACACAGCTTTGTCCTCACATTGCCACCCTTCTGCCTGCATCCCTTTCTACAGGATTTGTCCCCAGCACTGGCAACTGCAACACATCACTGACACTGAAAGAGCCATAACAGCTTATACAGCACCATCATGGATCTTTTTCTGGGTCAATACATCACTGTGCTAAGTGTCTCCACTTCTGTGAACTTATTATTTAGGGGTTTTCACCATTTTTGTAAACCACAATTTGCGTGTTAAAATTAAACTTGTTCAAAAAATGTCCGCTGTGCATTCTGACAAACCCACATACATAGTTTAACTGGTCAGCCAAGCCTGTTTCCCAGGGAATTGCTGACAGAAAAAAACATGACTACCAAAATCATGTTTTTGGTAAAATCAGCTTTTGTAAGCAACTCTTTCTCCTCTAAACTCTGGCAATGAGATGTAATTAATTTCTATGTCTAAATTCAGTTTGAGTTCCATTCTGTGAAGAATACTCAGCTCAAAAGAAGAGATGAGGAAGAGATTATATCCTGCTGCTAGTCCAATATAGAAAACCATTTGGAATTTAAAGGCAAACATAATTTCTGTAATGTTTTGATATAAAAAAGGTGGTAGCTGCTCATCATTATTTGCAGTTGTTTCCAGTAATAGCAGACAATCTAGTACACAATGTGCATTTATTTGTACATTTTGAAAGGCTTTTTACAATGAGCAGCATAATCAAACCAGTTTTTGTGTAGTGTATCAGTCCTGGGAAAATACTAATCCGATCAGAATCCTTAAGAAGGCTGACTAATGCCAATGCTTACTGAACAGAAGTTTTCAGAGTTGCATGCCAGAAACACTACGAAAAATGAAGAAATATGAAAATAGTAGTTACATTACTGAACTTTGTTTTCCGAAAAGTTGAAAAGTCGATTTTGTGAGCTATACAATACATCAGAATATGATAAATTAGAAGTATTTGGGTAACATTGCAATTTTAAATTTTAATTAGTTTAAAGCAATCCAATTTCAAAGCATCTACTTTCTATTCATTCTTGTTGAAGATCAAGTCCTGCATTCCACCTGTAAGTAGGGTCTTCCTTTAGCTGTAAAGTAGACATGAATTTGGTTTCTTAATTTTCTTTCATTTTCTACTTCTGAAAAAGAAAAACGTACAGCTTGCACAGATAGGAAAACAAAAGGAACTCTGTAAAAGCATTTTACAATCTGTGACTTTGTAAAGTGTTTAAAACTCTGATGAGCTTTTAACAATAATCTTTCTTTTTAATGGGTGATAATCAACATGCCCAAAGTAAGCATCTTAAAATGCTAAAGTCGTGAATTGTTATTTTTTCTAGATTGTCCTATGCTGCTTGAAAATACTGTCAACCCCACTGTTGTTTCTGAAGATAACTACCATTTTCCTCTAAGAGCAGCAGCTAGCCAATTTCACTTTACCTAAAGCCATCTTTTCCAAAGAAAATCTATGGCAAAGCTAAGTTCTGTCTCTGATGTGTTTTAATAATTTGTGGGGAGTGTTGCAGGGTGACACTAATATTTTCAGTTAGCCTGGTTGTTTTCAAGGTTGCTGCATCCTGAGCAAGTAAAAGAGATATTCCATGAAATCCACTCTAGGATGGAAAAGCATGTAGAAGATTTTCACAGAAAGGAATACAGTGGAGAGCAGACAATATCCATTCCAACACAAAGCCTTAAACATGGCTGAGATGACCAGTGATGTTATCCACTGACAGGGGCTGAAGTTTTCAATGACTTTCTGACTAAAAACTGGTTCAACCAGCTCTGTACTGCTTTTCCTTTTCACACCACCTCAGGCTTTAATCTGCAGAGGACATTCTGGGGTCAAGCTCTGACATGAGTAGGAGATGAAGTATTATCCCCAGTTCAAACTGTTTGCAAGATAACATATCTGAAATAGTTACCTCGGTACCTTCTCTCAAGGAGTGAGGAAGATATCAGCAACTCTGCAGGTCAACATTCAGAAAACTGACATGAAAGAACCTTTTCTTTATTTTTTCAGTCTGTGCTGAAAACAGTTTACCTAGTCCTACAAGGCTGGCTTTACAGTTTGCTTTGATTGCATATGCCAGTGAAAAGGTTGAACTGATTTGAACTTTGTGAGATGGATAGCAGCTGTTGTACTAAGCTGTTTAAACCCACCAATTTGGGCTTAAACCTTGGCTGAGTAAATACAAAGCCTTAACCATACATAGCACCCATAATGAGCTTTCCTTTTTCAATTTTTGCAAATATAAATTATTTTCAAATCAACAATATTTCACTGCTGGATTTTCCAATGCCAAATTTTCCATTGCCAGATACTGAAATATCTTACAAAAAAAAAAAAAACAAACCAAAAAAACCCCTAAAAATAAAGCAGGTGAGTTTATTTTCATTTTTCATGAGTGAAGTTATTGTTCATCACTGCTGAATGCAGTACAGTTCTCTCCTCCCTAAAACAAAGTTTTAAAAAGCCTAGCATTGGAATCTTGCAAAAATCTGAAAAATTATGTCTTTGTGTATGTGTGTGCATGTCTAGTACATCTGTGGAATAGGAGAAAGGAAGATAAAATGGATGAGAAGTAATGTAAACAAAACCAGCCTAAGATAGTGTGTGCACTTCCTGTTGGTTTCTGTAGCCTTTAAAGTCTAAAAAATCACTATATGCATATCATAGGAAAAGTTCCAAAGCATTCTTTCTGAAGTCACGAGGTTGTTTCCTTATCACTGAGTAAGGCATCTAATGCTGACACAAGTAGGACAATAATGTTAAATTTTTACCCAGGTAGAAAAGAATGAGTGAGCAGTTAATAGTCAAGAAAGAAACATTAGTTCTGAGACACAAGCTTGTTACAATTCAGAATTACACATAACCCCAGAAAATCTGAAGGTCCTTTGCCCAATATCTCAGCCTATCACAGAATTTCATAGGGAATGCAGAACCTTTCATTTAGTGGCAGCTTGATATAGAAATGTATAGCAAAAGAAATTTCTAAGTATCTTACAGTAAGTTTTTCCTAGGCAGAAATGTAAACAAACCAACAAATATTTTGTCAAAATAAAACTCAACTAGTTGTTTTCCCAGGAACCAAAAAAGAGATATGCATTACGTGACTATTTAATCTATTTATTAAGTATTTGCAAACCTTGGCAGGTTTCCTTGCTGCTTTCAAACTACCTCCAATTCAGTGACAGATTCACACAGCTGCTAGGATTGTCCAGTTCAATTTGCAGTATTTCATTAGAACCAGAGGCCTCAGGTAGGCTTTAGATCAAAGGTTAGGGTTTGTATCCATCCTTCTTCTTTACACCCCTTCATGGCAAAAGACCCAGATTCATGTGAAGGGCTTTTGGGCAGAGCTAGGAGAAGACCTTTTGTTTCTAAGAGGGTTTGCTTTGCTATTTCCTGCTCGTTTGGATGTGAAACTTAAGCAAGAGAAACTAAAAAAAAAACAAAAAAAAACAAAAAAAAAACCACCCCAACCAATATTTATTCCCTTGTGACACGATGCTTGGAAGCTCTGCACAGTGCAGTCATTGGTGTTCAGCCACCATCTAATTCCCATCTTGGGGGCAACTGAGAGCTCCTGTGGAAGCTCTCCTTGGTCACTGCTCTGCACTCAGCTCATAGTCCCTTTTCCCAACACATGAGAATTTTCATTACACTGTCTGTAGCCGGAGCAGAAACTTCTTTCAAAAGGTAAAAGAGGAGCTTGTCACCATTCCCTTGCACCCTGAGAAGCAGCATTCCTGTCTTCTTAGAAAGAGCTTTGTATAGGATCTCATGTAAAGTAGATCTCAGAATGCCCATTACAGGGGTATCTGGTTGGATACTATTTTCAGTGCCTTCACTTTACACATTCAGCAAACAGCAGAGCATGGCATGGTCTCTAATAACAAAAACAGAATACCTCACAGTGTGCTGTGTGTTTTTGTTTGTTTTGTTTAATTTGAAATTAAGAAGGTGTCACAGAAGTTCAAGTCTCATTTCTTCATAAATTTTACATTTTTACCTGCAATGAAGGTGAAAGCAATATGGCTGTTTGATTTTGGTGGTTTTTTTAAGTTCAGATGATTTAATTGATCTACATTTAGCAGGATAGATGGCATTAATAAACTCATCAGAGAACCCAACAGAATTAGGTACATACAATTATTTATGTAGATGAACATTTGTATGGTAATAGTTGACACCACGGTAAATACTCAATTTTCTCACAAATCTATTTTCTGTTATTTCTTTCACCTGTACTTAAGAGGTAAGGTTCAATCCTTTTCCCATAGCTACCTCTTAGCATGTGTAATTAGGTACTCCTCTTTTTTTGTTTCCACTTCTCTCTTCTTTAGTTCAATTTCATAAACTGATTTCCTACCTTTTCTTTTGTTTTTGGAAAGATACAGAAGTTTACTTTGGAACTTTTTGTTCTGTCTTTTGAGAATTCCCTTCTCACTCATTTTAGTGTTTCTAAAGCTGTAATATTTGGTGAGTCCACATATGAGCATGTGCTACATCAACTATTTTTCACTACAGCAGAGGAAAGCCTTTTATTTTCATCAGTCAGTGTACCAGTACAATAAAAATGTTTTATGTTCTAGCCAAATGTAGCTTTTTGCCTCCAGAAGTTACTGAGGATATCAGAAGCAAGAACCTTTTGGATGCTAGTAACTTTTTAAAAGAGGAATCTCTAACTTGCTGACCTTGGTGGGCAGAAACTCTAGAGTGAACATTATCTCCTCAATCTTCCAAATGATGCTGGCAACTCTTGGCAGAGGAATACCGAGTGACTTCCCTGTGACCAGCTGGAAGCTGATGGCTTTGATTATTTTATAAACCAGTGTTAAATCTTTAGCATATGCAGTGTTGTACCGTGTCAGACTGGCGAGCTGCTGCTGCTGCTGTCGGTGCCCAGCAATACGCTCATGTGCATCCTGGCAATAGACTTCTAGGAGGAGCTGATGTGAGGTTACCACGTGGCACAATGCCAGCTGCTGGAGGCAGAGGTTTTCAAAACATTATGGAGGGTATTTGCAGAAAGTTACATAGTGAGAAGTCAGGATGATCACCACAGACACGTTCATGTGTGAGGAGGAAGGCACACTATCACATGAACAAGGAAATAGCACCTGAAACTGTAAAGACCAGACACCTAAAGGCCTGGTTGTAAGACAGTTCAAAACATCATGGCGGCTAGTGAACCACTGCATTAGCCTGGTGTGAGAAGCCACACACACAGAGATTCCCCTAAAGATGCAGGACTTAACTAAAATGTCCTTATTGACATTAATTTTACACTGCACGGGGCTTTAACATGTGGATGTAATTTCACTGAATCATGACAAATAGCTTTTGTCTGGAAACTAAAATTTATCCATGTAGACAAGCTTGTTCATTTTTACAGTAGAGATTACTTAAATATGGTATATTTCAAAGTGTGTATGTATATTTCAAAATGCATTGAAGTGGCATGTATCAGCAATAGTTAGAACTCCACAAGAGAGCAGTCAGGTTTTGTCCACTGCACTGACATGTCATGAAGCTTGCCTTGCTAGTACTTGCATTAGTCTCTCATTAGATATTAGTAGTAAACCATTGTTTTTGTAATACAAGAAAGGACTCTAACCTGACTGAAGACCAAAAATTACTTTTATTTTCATAATTGCATTTAACTTTCACAGAATTGCTAGAATGAATCAGAACACTGCAAGGTTCTTCTGCATCTTGCTCAGCACTGAACAGTAGCATGACTGTTAATGTTAAAAAAAGACTGCAAATAGATTTTCAGAGTTGAAAATCTACCATGAAAATTAAAAGGTAGATTTACAACATAATCACCAAATGCACTTCTGCTGAAAATGTCTAGCAGGTTACAGCCTGTGTGACGTGATCATTCCTGCAGCCAGAGTACTATTAGAAGTTGGTGATTTACTAAGGAAAAAAATACTTTGATATGGAAGCATCTGTGCCATTTTCCATCTGTACTGACATTTTCTGTGCTTTACAAGTAATAATAATCACAATAAAAATATATTTCAGGAAATTTCATAAAGCATACACAAACAGGATGTGCCCTTCCTATGCACAGTCAACAACTGTTCTATGACATGTAAAACTTCAAAACAGAATTAGTGGGGCCTAAGTGATGTATAGGCTTTGTACTGTCCTTTGCCCAGAAATGAGTACCATAAACAGCATGGAGGTATCTGAGTGAGTGAAGAGTTTGCACTTACTGAAGCTATTAATACTGCTTCTGTTTGTATTTAATATGATTCAAAAGTATCGTCAAATCTAGAAACACCAATTTATTTACCACATTCGGATGTGATCTGACTCCAAGAAATTGAGGGGAGATGAAGAATAGCATCTGGTTTTATTAGCTTCTAAAAACCTTCACAGTATGTGATACTAGTAGTGACAGAAAAGGGAAACAAGATTACACTGGCTTCTTTTCTACCCAAAATGTTAATGTCAATCATGAGTAATCAAACAGCTACAGTAATTATCTAATCTGTTCCCTGTATTTGTATTGCTTGAAATGTATATATAATGCTTCTGTTGCCACAAGATTTGTGAATATGTGCTTTAGGAACTGCTCCTACACATTCTGTACATGCAAGTAGGCCTCACGGGTGTGCGTCATTCCACTGACTTCATCACAACTGTGGCAGAGAGGAGCAGCCTCATGGAGCAGAGTTTGGATTTCTGTGAGAAGCCTGAACTGCTGCAGGCACTGAGCTGATGTGCATTGTGTCCTTTTGCTGTTGCTGACATGCCTTGCAGCTTCACCCATGTGCAGTGTTATCAATTGTACCATTTCTAATATCCACCTTCCTCTCAGGGCTAGCTGCTGGCTTTGCCCGAGGCACTGCGTTCTGCCATACATCCACAGTCACAGATTATGAGTCTGATGTGGGTAGGAGACAGAAAAGAAAGGCTGGAATCAACAAGCCCAAGTCAATGCCAGGCTCTCATTAGTCCCTTGGCATGGGCTCAAGCCTGCAAGTACTGCTGAATGATCAAGGAAAATAGGTATTTGATTTTAAGAGCACTGGACTTTCTATTTGTGGATGTATGTCTGTGTGCTTAGGATGCACCACATGTCTACTGATAAGAAAATGAAGAGTCAAGTAATCAAAAATCCCAGTCCCTTGGTGATGTTGGTGACTTAATTTCCCTGGTAAGAGCCCTAAGATCTTTTAGGAAGCCTACCATGCCAAACATTGTGTCGTGTTTAATCCTGTACTTGTCCTTTTTATGGTACTCCTGTTGACGTCAGTGGAAACTTGTCTTGTGAGAGTACAGAGGAATCAGGCTGAATGGATTTTTTCAACAGTAAAATTGAATGGAAGGAAACCTTCTGAAAGGTACCAAGATCTTATTCCTTCTTACAACATAAAGGGACGTTTTTTGCTTTGTCCTTCAAGGGTTCTTACCTATACAGATTTGTGTATCTCTGCATTTACTGACTGTTTATTATACTGGATAGCAAGACTGGCAGGTTTGAAAGTGATTGATACAAAGTATCTATAACAATCGAACAAGGAATTACTAATAAATGTGTAACATGCATTTCCATTTGTTGTTCTACATCACACGCCACAGCCATTTCTAAGTAACTTCTGTGTATACAAAATGCCATCACATTTCCATTTTGTGGTCGCTAAACCATACTGAAGCATGCAAATGTATGGACCCACACTGTGTTAATCACTAATAAGCTTTAAATATTTTCTGCTTATACTTGAAAGGGTCTGAGAAATGCCTGTGATTTTTGTAAGCAATTTCCAGCTGGTTACGTTTGCTGTTATCAATAGTACCCATTACACAAATAGACTTTTCTCCCTTCTCTTACAAATACAAACAAAAGGCACACATTTTACAATGCTGAATGTAAATGATGAAGTCATTCTGGTGTTGTTATTCTAGATTTACAGTGACCTCACTGAAAACAGAACCTAGACCCCCGTGGTTTAATCACAACAGAACAATATTAAAACCAGATTTGAATAAACCATCTTAATAAGAAAATGGGGTTAAGTCACAATGTCATTTCCATACCGAAAACTGCTCAGAGCAAGACAGAGAAAAGCCTTCAAACAGGACCATCTGCAAGCGCACTCGGGTAGGAGCTGCCCCTCGGGGGCAGCCCGCCCACCGCGGCGCCGGGCCGAGGGAAGCCGGCACGACACGGAACGGAGCCGCCGCTGGAAGGGCTGCCAAGGTCCGATCCCTCCTGTCCTGCCACAGAACACCGGAGCGTTGCGCAATAGGAAAACATCTAAAATATGTATTGCACAGTTTTGTTCTCGCTAATCCAGCCTCGAGAGCGGTAGCTGAGCTGCACTCACAGTTAAGTGTGTAATGCCTTAATGATAAGAATTACACGTAAGCACAACTCGACCTGCAGCTTCTCCGGAGGCGATCAGGAAAAACGCACTACGGAGCAATAAGCGGTGACGTCCCCGTTCTTCTGAAGCCCCACCACAGCTCCCCTCCGCAACTCCGCCGATCTCCACCTCCAAAACCTGGCACCTATGACAAACCCTGGCTGCAGGACCCTTCGGCACTGCTGAACTGCCCTGCCGGGCTGCCCTCTTCCCTCTTTTCCCTCCGCTCCCGGCAGGGAGCAGCACCCGACCGCCCTGCCACGCCGCTCACCCGCACATACACACAGACACAGACATACACACCGAGGGACAGACGGACGCGCACCCGCTCGCTCTCTCGCACCCGCCGCCCGCCCCGCACCGGCTCCCAGCGCGCTGCTCGGCCCTGCCGCCGGCACCTCCCAAGGTCACGGCGCCCCGCAGCGCCCGCAGGTGCGCGATGCGCGGAAGGAGGGCGGGGGAGGTCGGCACCGCGGAGGGGCCCGGCACCGCGGAGGGGCCCGGCAACCCCGGCCCGCCTGCGGCCGCACCGAACCGCCTCGCACCGCCCGCCCGCCTGCTGGGGGCGCTCTTCGCCGGGCCCGCCACAGCTCCGCGGCCGATGGCGGATTATAAGGGACCGCTCTCTCCGCCCCCAGCGGAGTCTCCCTCCGCCCTCGCCCGCACTCCCCACCCCTCCTCTGGCCGCAGAGAAGGGCATGGAGTTGGCGGGAGCCTATAAAAGCGCTTGAGAGCGCGTTGGGGCCGTGGTGCTGTGACAGCCTCCACGGGCAGAGCAGGGCCGCGCACCATGTCCCACCACTGGGGATACGGCAGCCACGACGGTGAGTGCCCGGCGGTGCGGGACACCTGCCGACAGGTCCCCGGCAGCCGCGCCCGGGACGTGCCCGCTGCTGCCCCGCGGAGCCCTTGCCTGGAGCGGCAGTGAGCTCCGTGGCGCTTTTTTTCTCGTAACCTTGAAATGCACCTGCGCCCGGCCAGCCTGTGCGGCGCTCCGCGCGCTGTGCTGGAGCATCTCCTGCTTCCCTGCCGACATTCCTTTACTCCGGGAAGGGAAGGACGGGCGCTGCTCCACAGGACGGGGTGTCCCCGAGGACTCCCCGGCACAACCCCCGCCTCAGCCGCCGAGGCTGTGCGGCTGCCGGGTGCCCAGGTGGGATCTTCTCTCGCCTGTGCTGCCGCTACCGCCAGCCCACACAAGTGGCACGCAGTTAAAGGCTGCTGCTGGTGTTCGAACATCCCGATTTCCAGAGGGAGGGTTATCGCTTTTATCCCCCGAACTTTGTGTCTTCGCACTGAGTTGCTTTCCGCTGTCTTACAGGACCCGCTCACTGGCATGAGCACTTTCCCATCGCCAATGGAGAGCGCCAGTCCCCCATTGACATCTGCCGCAAGTCCGCCAAGTACGACTCCTCTCTGAAGCCTCTTAGCTTCAGTTATGATGCCAGCACGGCCAGAAACATCGTCAACAACGGGCACTCCTTCAACGTGGAGTTTGATGATTCTTCCGACAAGTCAGGTGAGACCTCAACTTCGTGTCCAGGAGGGAAATGGCAGAAATTGCTACTAACACTCCTACTAAAATGTATACTAAATCCATAAAGGTTTTCTAAGGATGAAAACATACCAAAATATTCTGGCTTCTGTTAGGTGAGGGTTCAGCGAACAGGAAACTGAGATCCCATTAGAAGAAAACTAAGGCTATCTAGGCAGCAAAACTCTAGTGAAATTAATTGGTTTATTTTTGTGTAAATCAGAAGGATCTGGATAAGGGGTTGGCTGTGGAAAGAAAAAAATTTAGAAGTATTTGACAGGAATCATTTTAGGCATAGGTTATCATAACCTACTAATCAAATGGTTAAAAGAAGAGGCAAAATACATTGTAGGAAAAAAATGGCCTTAGAATAGCAAAGGATTACAGCTAACAACTTGAAGTGGAAATAGTTTCTTTGGTTATCAAAATATTATTTCATATTTCTGAAGCCAGTGTGCTCTCAGGTTAGTAGAGAAACAGAGGAATGATTAGAAAATACTTCTTTGTTCTTTTGTAATTCAAAAAAGCATTATCCCTGGCATTTCTCGATGCTGGGCTTTCTAGATAAAGTGTCTGACGCATTCCTACAAAGTTTGCTAGCAGGCAGTCAGTCCACAGTGTCTTGCTGTTCATTGTGCTCTGTGGTGAAATTAAGCACAGAATCCTGCAAAACCTTGGTAATCCTTACTGAAAGGAACAGCCTTTCTGACAGGCGGGCTGAATCCGAGGTGTCCTTGCAACAAGGGTTCTGTATGTTGTCTTGGTAGTTTTTCATGTGGCTACATTGGCAGAAGTCATCACCCTGCCACAATGAATGAATGTGCCTTTAATTTGGACAACAAAAACCGTCCTGTTGTAAGTCACTGCCTTCTCTATGCACTGCCTGATTGAACTTGCTTGAGCAAGTGTCCTATTTTTCCTAAGTGTTTTGTTGGGCATGTCATTTAGAGAATTGTGCTGAAACCAAATGATCTGTGCCTACTAAAAATACAAGGTTTTTGTAACTAATGTAATACAGCAGTATAACAGACATTCAGCAGTGCTCTAATTTGACTTTGTATTTTAACTATAGTTTTTATGCTGGACAATATTAAGGGGTCAGATATAAGTGTTAACATTGTATAAAAACACATAGGTCCATATATAATTTACAAAAAAGCATCAATGTTAATATTTCTACAGTTTTAAAAAGGAGAGGAAAAAGGTATTCTGACCTCTGTTTATTTTTTTGAAACACTGGGAAGCTAAAGGAGCTGCATTGTGTTCAATTTAAGTATCATGGAGAATAAGGTAAATGATCCAGAGTACAAAAAAGAGATATTCTTTTCTTACCAGATATGTGCAAGTCTGCTCTTGCTGCCATCCTCCTCTCACTGAGCCCAAAGCAATCAGGTTCAGGTCTCCACAGTGTAAAAAAAATATTGTATTCACTTGGTGTGTACCTAAATCTGGAAAGAACTGTGAAAATCAGGTTGTGAGGAAAAAATGGCAGGAACATAAAATAATTTAAAGAAACGTCTGCAGGAAGAATGCTCTTTATGAGAAGTCAGTATAGAACCAGAACATCTGTGACAAGGATCCTTTGACAAATACGCAGTGACACAGCTTTCAGAGTGGGAGGATAGGCGATGCAAGTAGAAATATTCTCAGTATCTCTATTAGTGAATCAAAAAATTATCATTCTTTAGAAACAAAAACCACTAAACAGATTTCTGTGCAGCTGGGTAGGGGTGGATCATTCACTACTAGACTTCCTATTGAAACTTAGAGTGCATAGAATCTACCTGGCAGCACACTTAATGGCTTCATTTGTATGCGGTTAACTAGGTAACCTACTTTCCTTACACAAAATAGAGCTGTCTTTGACTTGTATCTGCCTGATTCTGCATTTGAGACTCAAATGTGCATACCCAGTTCTTGGTTAGACATCACACAGCAATCACAGGGAGAAGCTATGTGAGGTTACGTGATGTGCAGGTATGTTTTACAGAAGACAATGGAATAATATCCTGTAAATACTTCCCACAGGCTGTATTGCTTGTTTCTATGAGCTGTCCCATATGTGGTAATGGATTATCTGCAGTAGTAGGCGCAAAATGAAGTAATAAGATCATTGTTTGTGAATAATCTTCAAGATGAGTAACTGCATGCCAAGTAGATCCATTTCATTAAGAACCTTCAGTCTCATAACTAATGATACTGAAGCAAACTGAACAGCATTTCTAGGTCTTAGTGTCTGTTTGATCACTCCTGCTCCTCTGAATATACAAAACGAGTTATTGCAATTAAAAAAAAAAAAAACCCAAGCAGGTAGTAATAGCATAATAAAAATAGGAATTTTCTGGTTTGTATCCTTGGAGTCTTTTGGAATGCTTTCTTGGGGTTTGATGTAGAAACTGAACTGTGAACTTCCCCATTCAGTTGCTTCTGACTAGTCTTTGCCTTCAGTTCTTGCAGTTGCTTTCTTAATTTTCATGACCACTGTCTTTTAATAGTAGTGGAATGTAAAGTATTTGTAGGCATTCATCTTTAAAATTCTTTAATTTTAAAAATTTCTTCTTCATTTTGACAGCAAAAAAGTCATTTTGGTAAAAATGTCGCTAGGAATAAAACTTTGAATTTAGGTTCATCCACTCTTGTGATGGAACCAGACCTTACATGTATGGGTGAAGCCAGTGATGATGATAATTTTTCAAATAAGGTGTGTTACTATAATCCAGGAACTTTACAGCAAAGGAGTCTAAGTAAGGGCACTTCTTTTATCATATTAAACGTTGCATATTCCAGTCTTCTGTAAGGACTTGTGTATCATTTCCCTCACTTTAAAAGACAGAAGTAAACAGTGACCTCTCAGAGCTGTAAAACCACAGGACGTGACTCTGCTCAAAAAACCCTCAAGAGCCTGAAAGATTTTGTAACATGCATAAAGTGAATGTTCTCTGTGTGAGTTTTTCTAGAAAATCTTTGATTTATCTAAGTTCTGAAATTTAAGTGAGACATGTTCACAACAGTAGACTCTGTATTCTGTATTTCCTGATCAAGTGTTTGAGCTTATGAAAAAAAGAAGTCAATCAGCCATGATTTTATTCTGTAACAAGAATGTTAAAATATCATATTTTAGCTGTAGAACCTGACAGAAGTGAATTGCAACTATGGTGTAAAACTCTAGAGACTTGACAAAAGGTGATGGTAATTTATGCTTGTGGCTAAATCTCTTAATTGTTTCCTTCTCCTTGCTGCTGAGCTAGAGCATTGAAATTCAAGTCAGTGTCCCAAGCAAATCTGACATTTTTGCAAATATTAAGTCATAGTAGAACTTAAAAATTATGAGAAGACCTTGAAAATGAAAATACTGTATTTGCCTTGATGCTAGCTCCCCTTGAGAGTCTTTCAGTAGTTGTAATCCAATATATTGCCTGATTCTTTCTATAATTGTAAATATTAATGCATACACTTCAGCTGTCTTGAATTATGACTCACTGTAAATAATCTATTTTGTCACAGTGGTTGTTGAAGAGCCAGTGCTCAGTTGCCAGTGAGTTTCTTTGAAAATAGTGCCACTCTTGCTCTTCTCTTAAATGGAGGAAGAAACATGTAGGTCGGCTGTCTTTAAGGCACAACTCTTAATCAAAAGTCACTGCTACTGGTCTATTTTTAGGCTTCCCAGATCTAAAGATATAATATTGCATGCCATCAGTATGGGGTCATGTATTGAAGGTCCATAGTGCAATATAGCTTAAGCAATGAATGTGTTGATCCTTTGGAATCAGAAATCAGAGAATTGATTGATTGTAGATTTAGGGGACTGTATTCAACCACCTGCTTATGTCACATGTAATGTTGTGCATGGCTTGGCTAAAAAGTCAGAGGTTTCAAGAGCGTGTGATCTTTTAAGTCATTTTTCCTGTGAACTGGGATCACCAGAAGCTGCTAAGTCTGTATAAACAAGTGACTTGAATAGCTCCAGTATTTCCAGGAACTGAAAAGTAAGATGAGAGGGCATGAGATTACTCTTGCATGTTTCAGGTCTTCGTTTCTTTACAGAAAAGTGTCCTTCATTTACGCTGGGGTGGGATTGGTTTATTGGTGGGGAGGGGTTTTGTTTGTTTAGGGTTTTAGGTTGGTTGGTTGTTTTTTTTGGTTTTTTTTTTTTTGTTTGTTTGTTTTTTTAATGTTAACATGCAATTTCTGAGCAGAAATTTGACCTGGATTGTGCATTTAACAATCATGGAAATTTCTTTCCCTTTTGCTAATCCCTCCTCTAGAGGCGCTTTTAATGCAAAACCAGGAGAAACTAGTCAGCTGTTATCAGCTGGGGCCACTTGGAAAAGTTTATTTTTAAGTTGTAATGAAGCTGTGTGCCAGATGTCACGATTACCGCTCTTCTCAGCTGATAAGTTGTTTATTTACTTACAGGCATGAGGGACTGCTGCATGCTTATAGGCAATGCTCACACCTTGAGTTTGTTAGTCCTTCATTAGATCTCAGCGTAGTATGGACACTGTCCAGTACACAATTTTCAGTACAGTGAGCAGCCACTGGCTTAGTATTTAAGTATTACTATTAGAAATTAAGTCAGTTGATACTTTCAAGAGAATTTTAATGCTTTCAGATTGGTTCCTAAAGTTTTTGTAAGCCTATATAGTTTGAAATGTGAGGGGTGAAGGCTGGTCAGAGACTTAGTACAGCATCTTATGATTCTCAGAATTTCTGTATAAGACACTACATGAGAAATAAGCTCTACTGGTCCTCGGGAGCTAGAGGAATGTTAAGAACCTAAATGACTTTGTATCCTGAAGCAGGTCAGAGTCTTCCTGGCTGCTGCCCAGTCTGGATGAAATAGTTCAACTGAGGTGAATTGGAACCACTGGCCTGCTGCAGATACACGTCTCCAGAGCTGCTGTGTTTTGGCAGCTGTTTAATTCTGGTCTATCTCTGTGGAACATCCTTGTAGCCTTATCAGGCTAAATGTAGGCTAAATTTCTAGCAAGGTCAGAAGTAGGTTTGTTTTGGTTTTTTTTCCTTATGATATTTTTTTCTCATAGTGAAACCCATTACAGATGTTTTCTGCAAATATGAGCCCTACAGTCAGATGCTTCAGTACTGTCTTGCTCTTGTTGCTTGTCATGATACAATGTCCTAGGAGCAATGTCTGAAAGAGGTAACATAAAGAAAGAAACATCTCACAAAATGGGACTCTCTGTACTCCACTTTTCACAGAAGCGACAGCTCACCCTAACTGAACTCTAGTCTGTCAGATGGGAAGCCCATCCTTACATAAGAACACAAGGCTTATTCCTGAGCATCCTCATAAGAGCCTTTTTCATGTCATTAATAGTACATGATGCTCAAGTGGGTTTGTTTTCTTGCCTCAAGTAATGCTTCATCTGCTTTGTCTCTTCAAGTCCTGTTTTCCGTTGTACAGATGTCTGTGTATACACAAAAGCTTACCAAATATTAGCACTAACGTATGTACTATGCATATGTTTACATAACCATATACCTAGAATATTGTTTGCACGTCACATCTACTGTAGGCTGATACAAAATCATGGTTTTTCTTTGTGCTAAAGCAGCGTGTGTGTGAGAGGGCTGTTCTCAAAGGCAGATGCTTGAAATATCTTGTTGCTGGGTTTTTGTTTGGTGGAATCTCAATTAGAATTAATTCTCCAAGTTTGGAGCTTTTGGACATCCACTGTGGTCTAGGGGACCCATTATTTCAGCTACTGGAAGGAGCTTTGTAGTCAGTGATTGTCATTTGTAGAACATTTTCTCATTCTGCATTTTCTCAGATGAAAATACTGCTGAATACAGTAGTATTTTTTCTTGTCACAGTAATTTGTATGACAGGAAGGAGTTCAGGCTAACTCATTAAACAGTTGATTAATCCTTTGACATGTTTATTGGCTTGAGGAGATGTATTAGCCTTCTGCTCTGTATGAAGAGAACATTCCATAGGAGTTAACTAAATAACAGTAATTCCCACAGTATTCCTGCAAAAATTTAGGTGTAGATGCTGCCACTTCCTGGAAGAGCGTATGAAGTGGTCCACAGTATTTTTTTACAAGGCTGTTCTGTTCTACTTTGGCAGGACAGCTGCTCACCAACTTGCCTTTAAATAGAACAGTGAAGGTGTGTAGCCTCAGTAAACAGCTGTACCAGATGCAGCAAAACACCCTCTGATTTCTGTGTGTTTTCAAATATCCCAAGAAAGTATAATGGAGTCAAATCAACTTCACCTTCTGTATCCAAGAAATCCCATGGTTGGTATAAGTCACATAAATGGAAAGGTTTGTGTGGTTATTTGACTTCCTGAATTAGTGCTGCTGATGCTTGTGTTCAGCTAATTTAGACCATGTTACAAAATCATTTAACAGTGAAATATAATTACTGGATGTTACTAGTGTAACTTTTCCAGTCAAGGGTAGAAGATAGCATGGTAATGGAAAAAAAATTACCATTTCTAATCTAAGGAGAGTAGCTCCAAATTTGTCAATAGGTGTCTAATAGTGGAAAAGAAGAAAGGGCACTGTAAAACTGTCAATAAGGGCTGTAACACAAGACCAGGTTATGATGTAAACTGTCTTGAGTAAATGGAATCTGTGAGAAAAGAAGGTTTTTCTAGCTCATCTTGTGCTATCTTCAGACAGCATTGCATCTGAAGCTGTGCTATAAAACAGAAAGGATCACAGCTCCATATGTATTTTCAGGATGGTTTTCACTAATACTGATTTCAAAAGTTAAGGAAATAAATAAATAAATTGATTTAATCAGTTAATTTCAAGAGCTAATGATGAAATGCTCAGATATGGATCATCCCATCCTTTTTAAAAAGGGATGGAGAGGTTGGTTTTTTTAACGTGGCCTCGAGTTGATATTCCTGTCACATGGAACAAAGACAGGAAGTTGCTGGTATGAATGTTGTTCTGATTCTCTGTGAACTTTTATATTGCAAAAGCTGGTAGCATTTAATTATGGTTTAAAAAACTTGTTCTGAAGAAAAAACCAGTTCTATCATTCCTACTTTGCCTTTTAAGTTAATTTTTATTTTATTTTTAATACTTCTCAGTATTTCCAAGAAAATAACTGCTTAACATAGGTTAGAACAAGAGGGCCGTTCTGTAATTAAGCCTGCTGGATTTGTATTCATTCACACTAATCTAATTATTACTTTCTTTGAATGCTCTGCTGTGAGTCAAAATAAGCTAGTGCTGGATTTGAGAACCACAGAATGAGAAAAGTAAGCAAAAACTGCAAAGAGATTTTTCTGCATCTTTTGGGGTTTCGAGACTATAGCAAACTTTGTGTAGAGAAATAACACTGCAAATGAACTCAAGAACATTGCATGGTTCTGCTTTTCAGCATGCTTTCCATTGATTAATAATGGCGGATTAACCTGTGCTGTGCTAGTGCTTTCTGAGGTCGAGGAGTGGTGGAACCTCAGTCCATTTCTACCTGCAACAACCAGCAGGACCGTGAGCTAAAGGAAGTGAAACATTGCAACTCCATGGCATCATTTTAAAATGAAACATTATATTGTATGCATTAAATGATTTTGAATCTGTAAAGACACAGCAACCAGTTGCTTTATTTCCAAAAGGAACTAATGCCCTTTCACAGTTGCTGTTCTGAAAAAAGTGCTCAGATTTGTCGTCCTGTGCTTGAAACAGTTTTGCTTCTTGGTAACTAGCACATGCAGAAATGTAAAAGTAGAATAAGATAAGTTCCGATTTGATTATTTAAAGTAGACATTCTTCTTTGGATCACATAGCTTAGAAATAGGTAGGGCAAGTCCTGGTCTCTTGGCTACAGTATTGGAAATTACACAGGTTGCAGTGGAACATCTATTTATGTTTTTCAAATAAAAATACATGTTGGGAGACTTTTAAATATATTTACCAAAGGAGCCTTAGGCAAATGCTAAATTTGTCCACTGAAGCCAAATTTTGCATGCACTGGTGGAAACTAATGTGTTATTAAGAAATCTTACTTCATTTCATGTATTGCAAATTTTTAGTGAAATCTTTCTCATTGTATTGTTTATATCCATGGCTGGTGTTCTATGCTTGTATATAATGGGACTTTTTCAAACCTGAACATGCAGCCAGCTTTTCCAATCAGCATTTGATGTATGTTTTCACACATGCACGTGTTGTGCTAGTGCCTAGACTAATTGCAGACTGAGAGGAAAGCATCTTTACTCCACAGAATCATTTTGTGGCACATACACAGAGCACACTTACATGTAATATCTGATGTCAGCACTCTTCTGTCACTTTATTGTATATCTATTTATAAATTGGTCTCTTAAAATATCTAATGCGTCAAATTACTTTTTGTTTTTAAGTTTTTAAATATTAACAGCGTAAAGATTTAATTTTGAATTTGGATTTGACATGCTTGGGGAAAAAAAAAGGAAAAAATCCCCAACCAAATCACAAACTGGTGTGAAACCTTTCTCTGATAACTTAGATAAATAGCTCTATTTAATAGAACTGTTTGTTATTATTCTGTGCTTTATGCTGCAGTGGAGGAGACATTGTCTGTGCCCTGAGCATTTTGCAATGGTAGGGCTTGATCCTGCATATCGTAAGGGTGATTGGTCACAGCTGGAGTAGAAGGGTAAAACTAACAAGCAGAATAAGGGAGCTTGCTCTTCTATAATTCAAAGCATGGCTGGGAACTTCACTCAGCAGTCCCATTGCACAAGTAGTGCCAGATAACAGAGAGCATAAATAAGCAACTCATTTCCAAAAAATCTGTCTGTGTAGGGATTGCCATTTGTACCACTATGGGAAGGACAAGATACTTGAATTCACATCTCTGCACTGTCTTGTCCTGTGCCTAGTGCTTTACCTTGCTGCAACAAGGCTAACCCATGACTAACAGGAGTTCAGATTTAAATTGGAACCAAAAACATCTTACTCAATCCAATCTGCCACAGGATTTGCAGGATTAAGTCCTAAATGGATGAAGTGTCTAAAATGAAAGGACAGACTACATTAGTACATGGAAGATGATTCAGTCTACACATGTACTTCCTTAGAATGTAAGAGGCCCACACAGAATCAAAAGGCTTTTTTATCTATTTGGTGACAGAAAAGTTACATCTTCCCTCATCACTTGTAATACTAGCATGCCTGTTAAATTGCTGATGAGATGCTCACTCTAAAGTCACGTTTTTATGCATTTATTCTCGATTTTGGTGTATTGCAGTAATGTACCATTGAGGATGATCTGGAGTAGCATGGCAGCATGCAATGAACTATAAATCACATAAAAGACTTGAGATAGCTGCTTCAGTTTGAAGGGAGACTTGATAACAAAAATTATATGAGTTGCTAATAAAAGCTCTTTTCTTTGCAGTGGTGCAAGGAGGAGCGCTGGATGGAATCTACAGGCTGGTGCAGTTTCACATTCACTGGGGATCCTGTGATGGCCAGGGATCTGAGCACACTGTGGATGGTGTGAAGTATGATGCAGAGGTAGGACATGCTTTACCTTCTCCAATCTTCCTTGTATAATGAGGGGATTTTTTTTTTAAGTGTTCCACTGCAGTAGCAGTTTCAATACATATCTTCATAGGAGAAGGTTACCATTGACAATTTTGGTAGGATGCCACCTTAGAACATAGTCCTTGCAAGAGCAGGAGATTAAATTTGTAATTTTTCTCAGCTACTTCATGTCAAAGAGAAAAAGAAAACCCAACATTAATAATACCTGTTTTTTTCTCTGCTTTCTCAGTGGCTCTTGGAAATTATTAAAAAAGAGAATTGCAGCACATCTGTACATGCACATCCCCTTTTCCTAGCTTCAATTTTTAACATCAGAGCTATTTATAAAAGCAGCAGAATAATTTTGGGGCAGATATTTTCATATTTTGGTAGCAAAGAATCAAGGGGAGCTATGAAGAGGGCAGACAGCAAAGTGCAATCTTACAGGCACTCTTCATGCTACCCTTGAGATTCCAGATGTCCCTCAGACCACTTCAGACTCCTTATTACAGTCTGATACAGACACTGAGTGACTTTAGTGCCTTGCATCCCACCTTTCCTTGTCCCCTGTTTGGAAATCTACCTCTGGTTTCTGTGACTGATTTCTAAAATACATTCATAAATTCACATTTGTGGAACATACTTGTGATTTGCATTGACAGATAAAAGAAATTGCCCCACAAATTCGTTGGTTCTGCTGCCTTTTCATGAGGGAAGTAGCTTTTCTCTTATATGAGAAACTTTCAATTTACCTCTGTCTTTCACAGTACCATAATTACTTGTTCAACTTGACTTGCAGGTGTGGGGAAACAGCCTGATGAACTTAAATTGGAAATAACTTGGAAATTAAAAAGAAAGTAACATCCTGGCTGACATAACCTGGAGATTAATTTCATATTCTTTTCCCAGTCTTTCCAGTAAAGGCCAAGACTTTCTTAAAAAAAAAAAGCCTTCAAAATTGTGAATCAAATCTGTAGTTAATGTGTCTTTCTGCTTCTTCTGACACTGGCAATATATGTCAGTGTGGTAAGAACTCCAGGATATATAGCATTGAAATACTACACTGAAATCCTGTGGGCTGTATGTGGGAAAAACTTATGCTGAAGATAACAGGAGTTTCACCACATGAGAAGCAGAATGATACAGCCACAGCTTGCCTTTAAAACTCATCAGGGAATAGGAGTGAGGAGCAAAATAAAATACATTATAGAAATCTCTTTGAATAAATGAAACTTTAAAGTAGATAAATAATGCAACAAATTCTTAACTGTACACGAAAGCTTTCAAGCCTCAGCAGTAAAATACCATCTTGTTCTTAATAAATTACTTCCTGCTTTTTCATTTGTGAAGTATTCTAGATGGAATATCATCTTCACAGTGCATCTTTGTTTTCTTGCTCCTAGCTTCATATTGTTCACTGGAATGTAAAATATGGTAAATTTGCTGAAGCTGTGAAGCATCCTGATGGTTTAGCTGTGGTGGGCATCTTCATGAAGGTTTGTCAAACTTTTTCTTTTTTGTTATTTGTCCAGCACATTCCTTGTGTTGCAGGGGTGAACCTAAGAGCAGAAAATAGAGAATAATACAGCATTGTGCTATACTGCCCGAATCCATAGCAAACTAGCTGGTGCTCCAAATTCTTACCTTCCTCTATAAAAATTGTACTCTGGCCGTGGAGTTTGACTGCCATCCATCACTGTGGCAGCCCTGTAGCAGCATTCTTGCCTTCATTAAGACAGTGATGATGCCTTAAGTCTTATCAGTGAAAAGTGATGCACGTGACTGACCGAGTTGTGTGTATGGATCTGCAGTGTGACCAGCCTAAATAACACCTATTTTCCTTTTCTTGTCATTGTTAAATGCCAGAGTGTTTTGTGTTAGTTGAATTGTCCTCACAGCTAGTTGGAGGAGGTGTCTGCTCCAGCAGTGTGTAGTATTCCATCCTAGCCTCACAGAGGGTGACTATTTTCTTAGGAGAGTGACTTCCATAAAAGAAGAACAGCTTAGGTCCAAAAATAATTCCACACACTGTAAATGAAAATAGCTTCATTCTGTCCAGTGTCCTTGGCTGACCTGTTTGTGCTCGCTGTCAGCTGGCATGATTTTACAGAGCCTGTTTAAGTCACTTACACTGTAATACTCCTATTATGTAATGAAGTGTGGCTGTAAAAAAGTTTCCTTGAGAACTGCAACAGAAAACTAAAGGTGACATGAGAATACATGGTGATTTTTATTTTCGTATGATGTGTGTTACAGGTGGGAAATGCCAAGCCTGAGATGCAGAAGGTTGTGGATGCTCTGAGCTCCATTCAAACCAAGGTAATACTTGCTGTCTGTGCTAATGGACACCTATCACAACTGTACTATGTTACTATCTTTGGAAAGTAGATTTTTGTACTTCTTCCCAGCCTGCTGCATATTTGAAAGTAAAACAAACCTTCCTGCCATCAGCACAAGTGCTCCTATAATTCTAAAAGCAAAACATATTGGAATGAAATTGAGGTAGAGAGCATGGAGTACTAGAAACAGTGATTATTTCCTATCTTTGTGACTACATTTCTCTGTCTTATAACTGTATTTAAACCTATAGGATAGGATTTATCTTCCTAATCTAAATTACATTCCTAGGCGCCCTTTCTTGTCAGTGGTAACAGATGGAAAGGGCATTTCCCCTCATCTGTGCATCTGTGGGTTAAATTTCCTTTTTCCAAGAGAGTATGCTTGGCTGTTTCTAGAGAGAGTTCAGATAAACAGTTTGATCAGGATATATAATTTAGGGGAAAAAGTCTTCCTGTATTTTAAATATTGTGTGCAGTGTGTGTGTGTGTGATTTTAGTGTGCTGAATAATGAGAAACTAAAAGTACTTAGTGAGTAATTAGGTACCTTCATAGTGAGTAAAGGCCAATGAGAAAAGTGGACAGGAAAGGTGAAAAATGAGACTATGCTGTCATATTTCTCATCAGGCTCCCTTTGTGGTAAATGGATATTGCTCTCCAACAGGTCTCACAGGTTCTGTGTTTCCAGTGCAATCAGTGTACGTGGCATCTGAAATCTCATTGTTTTTCAGGCAAGATTAAATCTTATCTCTAAGACCGAGGAACATAAATGCACCATTTGATATGAGAAGCAATATCTTGAAAATCTTGTAGGAAATATATTGCTGAGAGTATTTAATCCTAAAGGTACTATAGTTGGCATGCAACACTTGATGCCAAATTCCATTTCTGCCTTCCTACAAGCATGGAGCTTTCCTAGGAGACTTCACTACTGCAATCCTAGTGTGTGTATGTGGTCTCTCTCTGACATCAGCCCATCTGCTTACTTTATTTTAGGGAAAGCAAGCTTCCTTTACAAATTTTGACCCCACTGGACTCCTTCCTGCATGCAGAGACTACTGGACATACCCTGGCTCGCTGACCACTCCACCACTGCTTGAATGTGTGATCTGGCACGTTCTGAAGGAGCCCATCACTGTGAGCCCTGAGCAGGTAGGTTCCCATGGATGGTGCCAGTGGATGTGTACTGGAGTTACACCCATGGCTTCAGTTCAGCCCACCAGGTGATCTGTGAGGTGGCAGTGTTAGTGCAGAGCTGTGCAGGGTATTAGCTAGCATCACATGTCAAAAATGTCTATCTGAAGTGGTAATCCTCTTCTGGACTCTGCCTGTGGATGTAGAGTTTACTGTAGAATGTAAGACTGTCTTCTGTTTGGGCACTCCAGGGAAGCTGGGGGTGGGGGGGAGAAGTTAAAAAAATTATCAGATACTTTCCAGATACATGGTTAGAGCTGTCATGTGGTAAAAATTTGAAAAATTGAGGCATGCATGAAAGGACCATTTGCACATGCAGAGTTAGTCCAGCATGTATTGTGAGCATCAGCAGGTTTGCTGTACATGCAATTACCTCTCTGGGTGTGCTTGCCCTGAAAAGGCCAGGTTTACAAAGCACCTGGGGAGCATGTGGGCTGCATCCACAGTCTCACACCGTAGAGCTGCATTTTCCAGCATTTCCAGGACACTGAGCTCTTTCTGTAAGTTCTGTTTGTCACAGAACAGACTGGGAAATCCTACGCAGATTTGTGGTGATTTTAACAAAGCTCCCATTGTTTGGAAGAGGCAAAATTTGCAGATTCCAGAAGTCTGCTGCCTAAGAAAATACTCTGTTGACCAGCCTGAGAAGGATAGTCTTCCTAGTAGGAAGAAGCTTGTGCAGATTACATCACTCTTGGCCCCAGCTTTCTGTGCTACCCATTAATGAAATTACGTACAGGCAAGATTCCATTTTTGGGTTCAGATCTGTGTGCTTGAGAGATATAAATAGAATCTAGAGCCTATAAATACAAACCAGCCCAGAAGGGCTTTAGTTTAACCTTCAAATTCCTGAGTATCTTTTATTGATGGTAGACATGCTAACAACCTGCACCTAATTCTAGGGGGTTTCTGATATGAAGGAAAATGCAACTGAGCTGTTTTAGAACTTAAAATAATAAAAGAATATGTGATAAGGAAGAACTATTGGAAGTAACAACTGTAGCAGTGATTGATTGCCGTTGGTAAACTGCAAGGGAGCATTAAAGTTGACACTATTTACTTACTCCAAACTATTCCTATTGCTGTTGATAATCCAAAGTTTGCAAATACGGTTTTATTGTAAGGCAGGAGCATGCTCACCAAAATAGTGGTTTTTTTCTACTATACCTACCCTAACCACCTACAAGTGGTAAAAGTTACCACTTATTTCTCCCCCACACATCCCTCCATATTACCATCAATATTTCCACACTTGAGTGGCAGTTTCCTTTTTCATTCCCATACTGATCAAAACAAGAGACCATATATAAGAGTATTGTTTTGAGGTTTAAGATGGATAGGTTTTCCAAATCTGAAAAGAAGCTGGATATGACAGCAGGGTGTAGCAAGCCAGCTATCACTTGTTCTGACACAGCAGTTACTAGCAGAGGTTGAGCTCTGAACTTTATTCAGGCTCTGAACTTTGTTTGGTCCTGAAGGTAAAGTCCAGCAGAGACAGGTCACTGCTGAGGCTATTTTTCCTTGAATGTGGAAAAAGCTGGTCTAGAACCTGACCTGTAGGAAACCCTGTGCCCCACTTACATTCATCAGCACTTCTACCTCTGTGAGATTGTGTTTAGGGTGGGTTATTATTTTGGCATATCATTTGTGAGTTTTCGAGTTTCCCATTTAGACATAAAGGTGCTTTTGTTACATCAGATTGTGCAAACACCAATTGTACTTTAGGAACAAGTGCCATAACTATACAGTATGCTCCTATTAATGCAAAGCAGTTTTCCCCTCTCACATCATTTGAAAATCAGGATAACTTGAATTTATTCAACATTTATTTTGACCCAAGAGTAAAGCCATTTTTAATTGTTATTATTTCAAATGGACTTAAAAAAACCCAGCCAAAACTGTATAACTTGCAGAAGATTCTGAAAAGATTTCAGTTCATATCTGGATCAAGGACAAACAGGAAATGTGTGTTGATGTCCTTGTTTTTTGTGCTTTCACAGTTGTTCTTGCCAGGATATTTTTCGGACAGGAGGCTGTGTCAAGGCTGGAAATGGTGTGGATGAAATGCAGACACGTGGGTGTTGATGCCATCTCTAGACTATTAGTACTGGCAAAACTTTGAGTTGTAGTTCTAATTCAGGCCCAAGATGTGTAATTTCAAGAAGTTCTGCTGAAATGAGAGGATGCATTTAAGGATATTTTGCCTTTTTCCACAGATGTGCAAACTCCGTGGCCTTTGCTTCAATGCTGAGAATGAGCCCGTGTGCCATATGGTGGACAACTGGCGCCCATGTCAGCCTTTGAAGAGCAGAGAAGTCAGAGCCTCCTTCCAGTAACCTCAGTGCTGAGAGTGTTAGGAATTGCTGTGTTCGTGAGGAGCCCCTTTTGCTAAGCCCAAATCAAACTTTGCCATGTGTGCCCGGGCAAAATCTTGTCTCCCAGATCCATTCTTTCTTTTGCTCTGCTAATGAAATGTGAAAGGCTCTTGGCCGGATGGGAAAGGGTTCTTAAGGTGTGGGGTTGGGGGAGGCAGGGGGTGGGTGGCTGTGTGCATTTTGGTGACTATTACTGAGACTGACACTCGGGTATGACAGTAAGTTGGCTACTTGGGAGAGGATATGGTGGTAGCAAAATAAGCCATTTTAAGAAACCTCATCCACTGGTGTGATAGTACACGTAACTAACGATAACTTGAAGCTTTGTAAGAAGCACAGGAATACAGAATCTAGCTATAATTTAGGAAAAAAAGGTATTTTGAGAAAGTTAAGGAAAATGAATATTCTAGAATTAGACTTCTTAGATTTTAAGAAACTGACATGTAAATATTTTTGAGACTATTTTGCATTTTTACCCATGCTGTCAACAGCCTTAGTTATGTCTTAATGGTAGTGTTGGGTTTTTTAATTAAAAATGTTCTAAATTAAATGTTATCTTTAAAAGTTATTACCATAGAAATAATGCAAAATATCTTTTCATTGAAATAATATATGTTCTAATTTAAAAAGGAAAATAATATTGTATTTTAGATAACTTCTCTAATAAATCTATACTTCTATTTTTGCTTCTCTGCTGTTATTTTAATTCTGGTAAGGAGCTACTAATCTGTTCACATGGTTGCATATTAAACATAATTACTAAACACATACATTGGGAATTGTCTTCAGTGACACTGAACATGAATGCAAGACTACATGGATATGTTGAGAAATTTTCTCTAAGTAGGTATCTTCTCTCTGATAGCAGAAGGAAGTGTTAATTTTGACCAATCACTACAAATTATCATCAAAATTGAATGTGTAATGAAAGATGCACTCGCAAAACTTTTGAACAAAATTCTACTGAAGAATGAGCTCAACAAATTCTGGTGCTAGGTTTTAAATTAATTTATTATGAGTTTGCTACCCCATCAGGAATCACTTTGTAATTTATAAGGTATCAGTTGGGCAGGCTATGTTGTGAAGAACCTGGATCTTGAAATACGTAAGATAGAAATGAAGATGTCTAAAAATGCATACAAAGATCTTCAGAAAAATCTGTCAAATCTCAACCTTTGAAAAGCTTCCACATTTAAAATGCCCACCCATCCTACCCCCACAAAAAAAAAAACCCAACCAAAATATGGGTTTTAAAAGTCTAAACCCATACCTTGACAGCTATGATACCCTGGATACTAGGCAGTAAGACTGCTTGAGGAGTGGTAATCTCATTGGTACAAGAACAGCTGAAAAAAAATTATCCAGGCTGGTACATGACAAAGGATGTGAACTAGTGTCTGGGGTAAAAACCTGGAAAGGCCCTTGAGGTTCTAGCCACTGCTGCAGTAAAGAGTTTCATATCTTATATTCCATCACACTTCAAGGTTTCTCCATCAATAATAGCTAACAGCAAAGACAATCAACATCAGCCATATATTTATCATCTTGTTTGTGCAAGCCTGTTTACCTGGAATGTTGCCAGTGCCATCTGTTTGCCTTTGCTGAGGATGAAGTACTTATGTATTCAGCCAGACAGTTCAAGCTGGTGTTCCTAGGTCACATACTTGGGTACAGGAAGAGCCTGTATGATGTCTTACCTGTGTGGTCTACCAGGCAACACTGGTCTTTTGTCTTTTTTTAGAAGTAAGCCAAATTACAGAACCACCCCTCAAAATCCTCACCAAAAAAAAACCCTTTCTAGCCCCTCTCCAGCATAAAATGAGACGTGAACTTACCACAAATTCACATTTTGCAGTTAGATTCCAGTGCAATTGATAGATAACCTTTTCCAAGGGAGATATGTGTTGTCCAACCTGGAAATAAATAAAACAATTTCCTTGTCATTCATGAATCATTTCCTGAATTGTGAGTTCAATTAAGATATGGTGAACTCTTCCCTCTGACCTTATTAACTAATAGCTTATATAAAGAGTTTGTAATTAGGTCTTGCAGTTGTTGCACAGCAGACTTAACACCCATTCTAACATCATCCTGTTTTAACTGGAAAACTGTTGCTGAATTCATAATGTAAATTAAGAGACCACTTTGGTCATGGAACCAAAGATGTTCCAGCGCATGTAATTGTGTTACTGTCAAGTAGGCAGCTCTGATTAAAGGGAAATTAACGTAGAAGGAAAAAAAAAGGGCCAGTGCATTAATTTGAAATCATCATAGGATACTCAGCCAGCACTTGGATGGGGAAAAGAGGGAAGCACATTCACTTGCAAACTGTTCATTTTGCACGGTTTGTGATCTTGTCTGGCACTTGTCTGCCAACTCCATGTGTTAGAACATTTTATGATTTTTCCACTGCTATTTCTAAGGCTTGGATGTGTCCTAGATTGACATGGGCGGGTAGAACTGTGATTAGAGATGTTCCCTGGAAGATAAGATTAATGATGCCCTGCATGCAGTCAGCAATATTTATAGAAGTCCAGATAGTTTATAGAAGAGTATCACTCACTACATGACAGCTTTAGGATTTTCTGACTCTTCAAAGGAAAGCCGTGCAAGCAACAGCTGTGTCAAATCTAGTACCATAGAAACAAGGAGTGATGAAAGTACAAGCAGTAGCTTTATTGAAAAACTCCCATGGACCCTTTAACATCCACCACTTCCTCTTCCAAACCACAGCACCCCATACATTCATGTAGCACTTGGTGACAGTTGCTTGCACTGAGTGTTTGGTGTATTTTAAGTCTATTTGGGAACTGGACATTTCACTGCTGTGCACTTCCTCTTTCTGTATGATGGTAAACAGCTGTGCTGCCTTGATGCCATCAACATCAGTTCACTCAGGCCATGAGGCTCCCCAGCCACCAACTTCCTAAAGGCAGATGCACAAAACTTTTCAGGGATCCCTAACTAATTTTAGACGACATTTCACTCTTGTTTTTTATCCAAGCTGCAAACTAAAGCCATTTGGTTTGGGTATGTCCCCAGCCCAGTGTGAGTTCCAGTGATTCTGGAATTCACCCTAACAAGGAGCTCTCCAGAATGCTCGCTTTATTCAGAGTTCAAAGCAACAGAGCTCTGGTGCCTGACTCAGATGCTCAGCAGGCTCAGTGCTAACATGGAGTAGCTGTGCTGCTAATCCCTGATTAGTCAGTTCTGTCCAGAGAGGATGTCAGTGCACTCCAGTGTATTAAAAAATAAAAAGATACCCTCAGGTTATTTGGGAAAAGGCAATACATAAGCCCTGTCTTATGTGCTTACACCTTGCATGGTGTGAGGTATTCTATGTATGTATACAGGCAGTCACTGCTCTTTTAAACTCACACCCTGAAAGAATGAAGAAATGCATTGATACCACATGCAATAAACAAGTAACAGGTGTGTATTAACTACATCGTTTTCCTAAGACATTTGGTTTAATGAGGCTTGTACTAATAATCAGTGGTCAGAAACCTGGAAAATTTGCTGCAAAGTGTTGATCTCCTTCTGTCTTGAGAAGCCCAAAGGACCCTCACTCCAGTGCACCTGCAGGGTTCATCAGTGTAAAAACTGGAGTCCTTGACCCCTGAAGGATCCTCTTTGCTCATCCTGTGCCACCCTACCTTACAGAGGAAAAAGCAGGCTGGTGTCATGACTCATGGGATATTCTCTCCTTTTCTGCTCCACAACTGGAGCAGGAGGAGTCCAATGCACCTAAGCAGGGAAATGCAAAGGAAATCCTTTTCGAAGCAAACAAGAAAGGATATCCAATGATCCTGAGTTTGTGAAACTGTGTAGCAGCAAAATACTTTGTTGGAGTTACTCAAAGGTCAGGGAAGAGCTTCCTCTTTCCTTTGCTTAAATCCCTCTTCAATCAGCTGACTTGAACTTGGTTCAAGCAAAGTAACATGAGCATATTTAATGGGCTGATACATCAGGTGATGCAGGATACTGTAATTTGGATGATGCATCTCTTCACCTTTATTAGTGGTGTAAAAAGTTACATCAAAAGTTACTATAAATAGTCTAATTGTTTTATTCTCAAATGACAGTCTTAAATAATATATTCCTTGAATCAAAATCAATACCTAAATGCTTCTAGATACTTGCACCGAGCATGTGTTTCGGT
This sequence comes from Irena cyanogastra, assembly GCA_013397155.1. Lineage (NCBI taxonomy): Eukaryota > Metazoa > Chordata > Aves > Passeriformes > Irenidae > Irena > Irena cyanogastra. The sequence continues at coordinate 311,266 of VWZV01007749.1, forward strand.
TGTTTTAGTGGTTAATAATCATGCTTCAAGAGGGAAGGTAGAAGTAGTAAAGAAAACAAAAGCAGCATTGGGCTGAAACAAAAGAGAAAAACAAGGCTTGAAAATATACCATCCTCACTCTAAATCTGTTCTTGGGAGACATTTAAAAGGACAGCATTTTGCAGATCAGCTTAAAAGAGGGTGGTAAACATAATTTCCTCCTACTCTCTGTAGAAGTTCATCAGTCTCTCTTAAATACTGACTAGTAATAGAGGTCATATCCAGACTGCATTTTGAAAGCAAAGTATTTTAAATTATTTTTAGAGACATAAACAAGCATTCAATTAATGATAATGCCTACAGATAAAAAATGCAGTAGTCCCAGAATGAGTAAAATTCCCCTGCTGTGAGTTCTTAAATGCCACCTTCTGCTCTGCATTTCCTAAGGTTCTCTCTCCCTGGAGAAGAACTCGTCACATCATCAAGTGTATGGGGGAAGAAACTCCAGAAGTTAAGGCCTGATCATGAAAACTCTGATGTGACTAATCACTTGCATGAGTAATCCTATCCATTAATCAAAGTTTAATTGGTTTCCCACACACATTGCACAGGAAGGGCTATTCTCCTTCCATGAGTAGCAGAGGTAGGAGGCTGCAAACTTGAGAGGTCAGGTGTCCTGTTCCTTTCAGTTTCAGTTTAGGCATGTATCCTGAGGAATAATGGAAAGGGGATAGGATGGAGCGATGGGTGTGAGCTAGGCTGTTGGGACTGTTCATGTGAAGAAATCTGAGCATGCTCCTAAGTGACTTGCAGAATACAGCTCCTAATTTCTGTTCTATTCCCATCTAGTTATCTAATCCTTGTAAAATCTCCAGGTAAATGGCAGTGTCAGATCATTCTCCTATGAAAATCTGTTACTATTTCTCAGAGGATATTGCAACTGAGCAGTTACCTAGGTTAAGAAGAAAGAAAAGAAAGAAAAATAGCAAATGGGAAAAAAAAGCTAAATTTGTTAAGTATCGAGATTATTTTTATTTGGAGGAATAATGTTTGAGGATGTGAATAATGTTTGGAGGAATAATGCAATTGACCTGGTTTGTCATCAATCATCATACTGTGTTTAATACAGTTATATGATAATAACAAAGTATATGAATAATGGTTTTTTAGACCTTAGGCCTCACATCTAACAACTGCAATGTATCTGACTGCATGATAAGTGTCAATCCCAATTCATGAAAAGGAAAAGCCTGCCCTCCTTCAGCATGTTACGTTCTCAGTAATATAAACCTTTGAAAAAGTGTTTGTTTTTAATGGTTGTTCAGAGACCATTTTTCTTACAGTGGATATGAGATAGAAAAGCAATATACCAATTATCACCCAAAACAAATAATCCTCATCAAGCCAATCAAATATTTTGTACTCAGGAAGTAGTCGCTTTATCTTTGATTTCAACCGTTTGCACTTTGATCAAAACTGTACCTTTTGAAGTGTTCACTATTCATAAGAAGGAAAAACTGGGTCACATGTCTACTCCAGTAAAACATACTGTGTATTTCAGACACCACAGATTTGCTTATGGTTGCCTAAAGAAACTAGAGATTCCCACTAGGGTTGAAAAAAAGCTTTATTAAAAGATGTTTCAAGGACTCAAATGAAACTAATTGCCCAGGAGGGATAGGGAGACAAGAAAAAGTAGGTCTGACATAGGCAGCCATCACTCCTACTCACTGCATTCTTCAGTGACTGAAGAGCGAATGACACCAGACTCTTAGGAAATTCAGTGCCTGCAAGCTTGATTGGGTAAGACAGCAAGTCTAATCTGCATTTAATGAATGATTCAGGAATGACTTTAAGAGCCTAACTTTATGGTAGCAGGGTGTTGACAGAATTAGGTACATGCTCTGTGCCTATCTTGTGACCTCGCTAATTATGGGTTTTTTAAAAAGCTATTACACTTCTTCCATGAAGTTTCATAATTTGTTGTCTGTTTTTTACTTCCAGCTAAGATCTAGCATTTTGTTAAAACTTATGCTACCATGAAAGCAGAAGCAGAAGCTAGAAAATAATGAAAGAAAAAGGAAAACTGTCTAAACCTGTTATTTCTGCCGTGCAGTGTAGGCAGACAGATATTTATGCCTCCATGGAGCCCCAGTATTATTAGTGTGTATTCACAGAGATCAGTAAGAGGATTTTGACCTATATTGGTCTAAGTGACAAAAACATAAAGGTAAATGAGAACAAAGAAAACTGATCAAATATAAAAAAGAAGATTAGGACATAATTCTTTTTAATCCTAACAATATTTTCTTTGAGATAGGGAAGAATGACAATTTGCTTTTAAGAGGTGGTTCTTAGATGTATTATTTTTCAAAAATAAATTATTTGTGAATGTTGGCAGCATTGCAAAATGTCATGAAGGGAAAACTATATTGATAAGCACAACCTGCAGTGGCACCATCAAGGTATCAGTCCTTCCTGAAGTCTGAAAGCCCTTCAGCCTGTTTCTTTTGCTTCAGCAGGGAAAACTTGCTGAGGCACATCTAAAGCTGACTATGTATGCCAAGGTTCCAGCAGGGAGGAGTTGTGTTCAGGAGACGGATAATCACCACACTTTTCAGGCCTTTCTGAATGCCTTGGTCCTTCAGTCACTGAAATGTGTGTGCAGAATTCATTCAGCAGGTACCACTGATGATTGCCTCCCTGCACCTTACTTCAGGTGCCATACAACCCTCACTTTCTCAGCTCCCACAGCCTCCATCACTTTCCTCCTTCCCTAGCTGGGACCACACCACAGTGGTCTAGACTACCACGTGCTCTGAGTGTAGATTCCCAATTCATGTTCCATGTCTTAAAAACACAGAGCCTGGGATAACCAGGGCACTGTGAAACAGGAGTCACACTCTGACAAGAAAAAAGTTGCTAGCAAAATAATACAGTGATAACCTACTGAGTGGCTGAGTTATGGCCGCGGGTTCCTTTCTTGTGGTTAGCAGATTAGGTTTCTCCGGTGGTTTTCTGGTTTTGTGTCCAACTGAATTTCTTTAGCGCTTTGGACAGCAGTGTGGCTAAAAGCAAAGCATTTTGAACTATTACCTGAGTAAAATAAAGGCAAACACAGAACTAAAAATGATCTACAAAGATATCCTCTGTACAACCAGAAAAAAGCACAAGGGTCATACATTAACTAACGAGACTATTTTTACTTCCCAGCGGTAAGAAATGAGCCACTGATTGGAAGAGCAATAGAGACGTGCTTGAGAGAATGAGGGCTCTCAGCCCTTTGAAGCAGTCAGGGGAATCTGGGTTAGACAGTGGCACCACCAGTCATGCAGCCTGTGCTCCAACAGCCTTGCAGCTCAGAGCTTTCCTCCTGCAGGCTGCTGTACTTACCGCCAGCCTCGTGAAGGCTGTGACGCAAGATTTCCGCAGACTTATAAGGTTGAAAATATCCTCAACAGCTTCAGCTCTTGCAAGGCATTTCAAGATGTATGCAAAACCTGCTGCAACAAGCCCAGTCTGGATGTGCAGAGCTGAAAAAAAGTGGCACACTCTGCAGTATTTCTGTTATAAATCCTCTGTTCCAGGGGACTGAAATGCAACAGTAATTAGTCACTGCAGGATGGAGCTGGGCAAGAAAACGTTCCAGATAACCACATGCTACTTTTCTTTCAGAAGAACTGAGAATATTGCACGTGTATGTGAAACACTGGGCAGATTACTCCAGAGCCTGGAAATTATTTCATTTTCCATGTTAATAAAAATAGATTTAACAGCAAAAACTGGCATACCACAAGATTTTGCAGCAATGGAATTTCACAAGATAGAAATGCTATGACCAAATTAGAGCCTGTCTACCTCTGTTCCCATGTCTTAATCAAAGGTCCTTTATTTAGCCCTTCCCCCAGTTCTGCAGGGTTTTTTTAAACACAAAAGCTAGGCTTTTTCTCATGACCGTAAACTAAATCAGTGCCACAGAGTTTCTTCACAGAGAGCCATTAGTGGCTCTCAAAGTTTGAGCTTTAAAATGTGGTACTGGAAATTCATACACCTTCAAATCCATTTTATGGCTGTGGCTCTGTGACTACTCTGAACCCTTCTGGTGTTCTGATAGAAGCTGTGCTGTCAACAATGTCTGACAATATTTTTTGCTGTGCTTTTTTCCACCTGTTTTCGCTGGTCATCTGTGAGTCTTACATCCAGAAAATTTAGTTAAATCTCCTTCTACAACCACAGCATCAAGGAAAAAAAAAAAGAAGGGAAAAACATCTATTCTGCAGGTAGTTCAAACCTGTTTCTTGAGGGGATGGCAGGTAGGAGTATATTTACCTGAGATTTTGTTCTTAATTGTTCTAGATAGAGAATATCTGTGGAGAGTTCACTGATGGCAAAATAATCATGAGACAAACATCACCCAGATGGTGTAAGCACAAGAATCACTTCTTTTGTCATATGGCACTGTCCTGGGGTGACCAGGACAGACACATAATCAGATGCTGTCCAAGAAGATGATGGTTGACTTTGTAATTATAGCAAGATAGACCCTGAAACTGAAGCAACCATGACTTCTGGTAAGTGCTGCCCACTATGGACACCAGCAGCTGTAGCTGTGCACCAGCAAGTCTTCTGTCACTGTTTATGTGCTCTTTGTTTCAATTCACAGAAATGAAACATCACAAGTCATGTTCTTTGTCCCTCTGTTTGGATAAAACTCAAGCTTTTTTCCACAGATTTGCAACACCCAATGAAAACTCAGTCGTTCGTATTTCATCTATTCAAACCGAATGGCTTGTTCTGATTGGGACTTTGTTACAGTGTCAATCAGTTTCTTATACCAAAAATATTTTAAATGTTCATCTTTAAACACATGTTGAAGAAAGCTTGGCATTTATAAATTTTAAAGGGATAGTACACATCTTGTCTTTTTTTTCTTTTCAGTTTAATGTTCCTCACCTGGATTTATTATGGGCTAGGCCATGGTTTCATCATCACCACACAGAAAGCAATAAAAAAATCAACATATATTAGAGAGAGACAAATAGAAATGTCTAAATATGTCAGTTATACCATGAAAGCTCTTGAATACAGCAAACCATGCACAGAGGAGCAAACTAGACAAAAAGAGATGTCAGTAACAGCACTACTTTCTCATGATAACTGTCAGGAATTTTTCTACACTGAGATTATTCTTTTTGGCCATAAAGATAAAACACTATGAGGACATTAACTTTCAACAGTTTCCCACTACTTGAAGGTATTTATCCCCAAAATCAAAAATGAAGTTAATATGCTATCAATTTTTAAGAGGTAGCCATAGACTCAAGTTGGAAATCTCTTCTAAAACCACACAGCAGTACATTGCCCACAGTGTTGAGCTGATAACAAAATTGATAATTCAGTATTGAAAGTAACTTCTTTTTTCTGTGGTTCTTGGTCTTATCTTTAGAAAATGCATGAGCTGGAGTAACTGCTGCCCTGGAGTTTGGTCAAGAGCAGTGGAGTCTTGTAGCCTGTGCTGAAATTAACTTAAATCCAACAAAAACATATAAAGACTAAGGTGAGAAAAAAAATTTTTGATGCCCAAACAGACAATAAAACCCTTTTTTTTTTTTCTTCCCCGTCTTACTGTCTTGCAGTCTCTTTATTATCACTGTAGACCAGTATCTATAATAATATTCAATATTAATTCAGGTCTATGGTGGCCTGAGGTGGGATGAGGCCTGAGGTTCCAATCAGGAATTCATTAGAGTAAATAGGCTCATGTCTTCACCCTGCATGAACACAGAGAGAGGTTTAGCTCCTGCTTTCTTGCAATGAACATAAAATTAATTCCTTACACTACCCTTTCCCCCCAGAATCCCATTCAGACCCTGCAGAGAGGGAAGCTCTCTGAGATGAGTTCTAGTACCTTCCACTAGTACTACACTGACTTAACACCAGCTTCCAGGTTTTCATTTGAATGTAGCAAAGTGTTGTGGTGGGAGTAAATTACTCTGTAAAATTGAACATGATGAGGCATGTGAGGGCTTTTAAAAGGGCTTTGAATCATCTCAGTCATCTTCACACTTTCCCCACTGTTTGGCAAGTGGTACAAGACGTCTCGTTTTTAAAGGACTGTTGCAGGCTGCCTGGTACTACTTGTGATTCAGCCTCCTTTTTGCAGACAGGTTTTCTTCCAACCTACACACCAGGGAGGCGGTGGAACAACTTCAATTCACTCAATCTCTGAGACACGGAGTCTAGTGGCAATTTTCAGGGAAGTATTACTGCAGAAAACATTAAAAAATCTCAGGTATATCACCAAAGATTTGCTTCATTTTGCTACAGAAAAAAAACCCCAAAACCCCAAACCAGTCCCCAGCCAAGTAATACAAGGTCAACCAGCCTGAATTTGCTTGTATTAGTCTCTATTTATCTTTCACATGCAGCAGTGGTGAAAATGATTGTTTGAACTTGTAACTCTAGAAACCACAACCATGAGGATGAGACCTGATTAACTATCTTAAGGTCCAGCAGCTTTACTCACAGCAACAAAATGTAGTAGTAAATGAAACTTAACTTATAAGTTTCTTTGTCAATATTTTTGCAAGTAAAATTCCAAAACAGAAGCCATTACATAGGGGCTAAATGTCTGGGACATTTTATCAGTCCAGGAAATCAGCTCTGTAATAATCATAATGCTTTCACCTGTTTTAAAAATAAGAAAAAAAAAATGTTCTCTGGATGCTTCAAACAAAGAAGATTGTCTGATTTTAAGCAAAATGGGTGAATATAAAACACTTGGACCCCTTTTGGTCTGGTTATAAACAAAAGTTTTAGTTAATTGATTACTGTGAATTTACTGGGATACATTTATCCATAATATTCTGGGAGTACCTATTTGTTTGATTGTGCTAATATTTCATTCTGGTTTTGCCAGATGGAGGTACAGCCATGTAAGATTTTCAGAAGCTAATATGGGGTATGCCAGAGTGGGGTCTGAGACTGACTCCGTGATTTGTTGGAGTAAAAAATTTCTGCTAGTCACAGGAGAGAGATGTGGTGTTTTAATGACAGAAATTTTATTCAGCTTCAGAATGAAACACAACTGCTATTGCAATTTTCAAGAGAATAACACTCACAGTATTCTAATCTTTTACCAAAACTGACAATTACTGCATATCTACGTTTCATGATACTGTCAATGCAACTTTTCTTCTTTGACTTAGCACATTAAAGAAGATGTACATGCCCATTCTGTTGCTCACCATATAATTGTAAATCTTATGTAAATCAGCACAAAATTCTACTGTTTCACTTCTAGAAATTGAATGATCAGGGAAAGAAATGAACAGCCCTACAGATTTCAGCCTGAATGAAGAGAAAGGGCGTTGAATAAGTACAAGTTTTTCTAGTGTTGCTTATTACATTTGTCTTTTAGAATCCTGATGTAATGGGCATTCATATAAATATGACTCAGATATTTTGAAATTTTGACATATGTATTAGATTGTGAGTTATGCTTTTGGGGTCCCAGTCCCGAGTTTTAATTCTTTTTATTGATCTCAGGAAGCCTATAATCTTCTTCAGGCAGTCTATACAAAGTTCACCCTCACAGTCAAATTAAGTTCTTTTGTCCTGTTTAGAAATGCAGAACATTTACATCCTAAAGACATCTATCCTGAGCTAATCTGCCAGTGAACGGGATTCCCTACACCCATTGTCTCTGGGGGTTGAGAAGGGTGAAAGAGAAGTTATTTGTTTGCCAGAGACTTATTCTACCTGAGCCCCTCCAATGCACAGTATAAGCCACAGCTTTCCACTGGCTATCAGGCAGAATAGAAGCAGATGTCTGACAGCTTTGTGGCACAACTGATCACACAACATAAGCTAAACTAATCTCTGATCCAGATCCTGGACTGGGGCCATGCTTTGACATGGTCAAAACGTGCTGATTTCTGAGATCAGTGAGACTCTGTGAGACTTGACAAAGCATTTTGGGGAAGAAGGGAGGAACACCCCCCCCCCCCCCCCGAAAAAAATCCAGGTCACTCTGTTACTGACAGTTCGCTTCCTTGACCCATGGTTGATTCAACACCTACATCCAGACAATCCCAAATAGCCCCAAGTTTTGTCACCCAACAATAAATCCTTCTGGGAAATATAACAATAAGAAACCTCAATATATGGCAGGACTTCAGGCAGAATCACTCCTCAGGCATGGCCACAGTGGCTTCTACTCAGAGAAAAATGCGTCACTGGCTGCAAAGAGATGAGCTTGCCATGTCTCTGCTATCTGAGAATTCCCTCAAGGGATTTCACAAATAACAGATTGGTCCTCTTGGGACCCTAGAGGACAGAAAAGGAATGTCATAACCATGAACGTGTCTTTGAAGGCTTTTAACTGGGGAGAGGTCTGCTGCTCTTGGCAGGTATTACTCAGATACAAGCTCTAACAGGATATCTACGATACTTAGATACAAGCTCTAACAGGAGCTGATGCTCAGCCATGCCAGCTGAATTCATGCATCAGGCACTATAAATCATATGAGCAAAGACATTATCCTTACATGAAGGTCTGCCAATATTTTAGCTTCAGGATCCAAGAAAATTGCCTTTCAACAAATCTTACAGGCTAGTTGTTCTCTTAAAAATCGGTACTAGCCAAGGACCTTCTGTAAGAGCAAAGAAAGCTACTTCTCATCTCTCAGAAGACATCAAATATTTATTGAAATCTTCATTTATTTAGCCACCCACAGAGAACCACATACAAGAGATCTTAGCTGCTGGTTTGACCTTGACTATTTAATGAGATGTATAATGATTCCATTGCAGCAAGCAGAGCCTGGCAGGACAAATGCAAGCAGCCCCTGCATTAAGGTCTCTCATCTTCTACAAAACCAGCTGTGGGGGAAAATGGTAATATTAGACGAAGGAAACAGATGAAGATGAAGGAAACAGATGAAGATGAAGGAAACAAATCTCAGCATGCAGGATCAACATATGGTGGTACCAAATATCAGATGCCAAAAGAAGAACTAATGCTATTTGCAGGCCTGTTTCATGCCATAGTTTTTTCTATGTAAGACATAGGAAGCATTCGTATTTCATGGTGGCTGGTAGCAACAAATTTGTTATTGCTCAAAATAAAATGTATTTAAGTAGTATCTTCTCTCCTAGTGTCTTCTATTGTATATTTGCTGCTATTTATATCAGTGCAAAGCAAGTGTATTTCACTCACAAAACGGACATTTTGAGATTTTCTTTTAGAAGTAGTAAGTGTTTGTCCAAGGGTTATATGACGGTGAAGGAATAAATTCCTTTCCAAAAGTCTTTCCAAAAGTCTTTCCTAAAGTCTTTCCAAAAGCAGCAGGGAGTATTAGAGGTCCATTAAGCTTGTCATGACATAAAACTGCAAGATGTGTCTCCTGCTCAGAAGACAGGTTTGCACCGCGTCCATACCTCTCCATCTGGAGACACTGTGAGGAAACTAAATGTAATTATAGTCTCTTGCGCTTCTTTATTGTACCAAGGAACAAACCTTTCAGAATACAAGTACAGAGGATGCTTTGCCTACTTTTTTTTTTAAGTTAGCTTCTTTAGGAGGAATAATTGTCACAATTCTGCACGTCTTCACTCCAAAGTTTTCACCTATCCAGAGACGAGAATGGCCGTCTCAGTCATATATAATGTCATATATATGTCATATATAATGACAAGCTATAAGCTTGTCATTGTGCTCATAGCACAAGCTATAAGGATACTTTTCAGACGGTGAGGGCTTTTGAAGCATAGGCATTGTTGTTAGGTACTTAAGTCTGACTACTCTTTATATTGGCCCATAAAGATGGCCTGTGTCATGTAGATAGCTTGGAGGAAGCGCATATGAATGAGGGAGTTGGAGGTGGGAAGGTCAACTGCTTTACAGCTCAGGTCAAAGAGACATTTTAGTGAATGGGAAGGGCTGGGTTAAAGAAAGTTCACAGTCTGATACGGAGAAGGGGACCAGTATCCCTGAGAGAGGCACATATGTTTAGGATAAGCAATTAATAGGGATTTCCAAGACAAAAACGGGTTTATGTTTCAGAAAAAGACCAAATAAACTTTTTTTTCCCCCAAAAATCCACTTTGATAATCAGCTTCATTGAGGAACACCTTCAATATAGTGAAGAGTTAACAGAGAAGGTAAATTCTCATGTAGGCTGTCTCCTTTAAGTGCTCTCCCATTGTGTGAACAACCTCAAGGCACACTGTCTAACACAGATGAACTTCTCCACTCTATCTGATCCTACACTCTACTAAAAACATGTTTTTAATGACCAGAAGGTTCACCTTCAAAGCGGAGTAGTAAACCAAACTGTAGGTCATGCCTTGCCCATTGGAAGTTGGTGGACTTTCCAAGAGGAAGAGCATGAGACGTAGAGTTGGAATATCCACACTGGAGGACATTCACTCCCCAGCCTCTCAGTGCAGACCTGTCTTTGCTCTTCCCTGCTGAGCCACTGCCCCAGTACCAGGGCCCTTCTCTATCACTTGCACAGCCCCTTCCAAACCTGTAACCCCTGAGCCCACTGTACTCACCTCTGGGAGCTTTATGTAGATTATGGATATGATTATAGAGAAGAGTTTACCAAATCCCGGTGTTACTGAGCCATCTGAGGCAAGTTTTTCTCCCAGGCCAGCTCCGACCAGTGTATAATAGTCACTTCAGCTTGGCCGTGGAGTAATGGGGATGATTGCAGTCAAGGGTCAACAGTATTCTTGCTGCTTTTGAACACAGCTCCTGAGAAGCCTCTTTCATGTTGGGCTGTCACCTCACACAGGCAATACAGAGGGAAAAACTGTGCCTTGTACATTCTTTTGCCTTGTGTGGCTCTGTAAGCCAAGCCACAGAGATTTTTGTTTGCTTCTAGGCCTGTGCAGCTTCATAGTAACAACTTTTCAACAAGCATTGCTGGAGATCTATTATTTCTTCTTCGGTAGAAACTGAAAAATATTTCCATTGTAAAAGAGACCTTTACAAGTACTTTTAATCAGATTTTTCCCTGATAGCCACTTAGAACTCCAAGTCAATTCTTTCAGCAGAATAACACAACTGTGGCCTTGCTGTCATGTTATATTCACGGGGCATATCTCCATGGATATTTTGCAAACAAACAAAAAGATACTCTGCTCATATCTGTCTGTATTCAGTGGAACTTTTAGTAGTGCACTTAAGAAGCAAGATTAGAATCTATTTTTCAAACTCATTTCTCTGAGTTCTTGCTGGATTTTTTCCCTGTCTTGAACAAAAAATTTTAGAAGACAGATCGTGTGAAATACGATAAATAGATACTGAAATACTATCACTAGCGTCTTGAAGCAGTTAAGAAGAGGGTTTATAAAGAGTTCTGTTATCATGGATCCATCAGGAACTATGATACCCATCAAAATTAGTTTTCCTAGTTCACGTCTTCTCTGTGCAGTCTGGATAATAACTCCCAGCTCAAAGTTTATTGACAACATGGGAATATCCTTCTGGATTGATAGTCCTTCATGAGATATCTGTATAACATTTGCTTGGAAAACTTTTCTTGTTGAAATTTCTTCTTTGTCATTCTTGTGGCAGAAATCCTCATGGGTTTATCTAGTGATAATCAATGTGATCAGTTGCATTTTGTGTTATCTATTGTACAAACCAGAAGACTCAAATCAGAGACTATGGAATGCATGGAATATTTCTAGAACTAGATTAGGTCACCTAAATCTTAATATATCTTCAGTTTATATAGTCTCGACTTTGAATTATGTATTTTGAAAAAAAAAATATATAGACTCAGTGGTCACTTTTTTAAGCAGTAAAATGGAACAAAGGATACAATATATCGTGGGTAAAGGATGGTTGCAAGTCTAGCTTCCCTTCTTGAGGAATTCAGAAAGACAAGCCCAGGCTTTCTGTCTTGGCCATTTTCCTTTCATTTTTACAGCACAAAGACATAAAGAAAGCAATTACACTGACAGAATATTCTTAAGCTTTGAAAATTGGGGAAGAATGGCATGAGGGATTCCTGTTAGTAACACACAAGAGGCAGAATTTTTTCTGATTTTGCAGGTAAAGGGGTCAGAAAGTTGTTCAGTCCTTGCATTTCTGGGGATAGGAAGCTCTTGGTGCATGCTTTTTACAGTGGAGAAGAGGGATGCACACATACATGAGCAGCTGACCTCCAGGAGCCTCTTCTCCCTCCTGCTCTCACAAAAAGACAAAAGGTTTCAGGGATTCTGAAAACTTGTTCCTTTCAAGGGCCTGACCAGTTGCTGTGCCTGATGCACCCCAGGACATGGTTGGCCCTCCTGGCTGCCAGGGCACTGCTGGCTCATGTTCAACTTTCTGTCAACCAGGACCCCCAGGTCCCTTTCCTCTGCATTTCTTCCCAGCTTCTCATCATTCTCTTCTGTCTGTACATCCAGGGCTGCCCCATCCCAGGTGCAGAATCCAGCACTTTTCCCTTGTTGAACTTCACATGGTTGGTGATTGCCCAGCCCTCTGATTTATCGAGGTCTCTCTGAAGGGCCTCCCTGCCTTCCAGGGAGTCAACAGCTCCTCCCAGTTTTTTATCTGTAAACTTGCTCAGTGTCCCTTCCAGTCCTGCATCCAGGTCATTCATGAAGTTGTTAAAGAGCACAGGGGCTAAGATGGAGCCCTGTGGAACCTGTCTAGTGACAAGTCCCCAGTCTGATGTCACCCCATTCCCTGCTACCCTTTGTGCCTGACCTGTGAGCCAGTTGCTCACCCATCACAGGATGTGTTTATCCAGCTGTGAGCTGGACATTTTGTCCAGAAGAATTTTATGAGAGCCAGTATCAAAAACTGTACTGAAATCCAAAAAGAACACATCAACTGGCTTCCCTTCATCAGCCAGGTGGTTTACCTTGTCATAAAAGGAAATAAAGTTTGACAAGCAGGATTGTCCTCTCATGAAGCTGTGCTGGTTGTGGCCAATGACTGCATTCTCTTTCAGGTGTATTTTAATACCTCCCAGAATAATATTCTCCATAACTTTGCCAGGCACTGAAGGGATACTGACAGGCCTGGAGTGTCTAGGGTCCTCCTTCTTGCCCTTCTCGAAAACTTGGGCAAGGTTAGTCACCTTCCAGTCAGCTGGGACCTCTCTGGATTCCCAAGACCACTCAAAAATCACCAAGAACAGTTTTGTAATGACATCAGCCAGCCAGATTCTCAGATGAATGCCATCAGGCCCCATGGATTTGTAGTGATCCAGCTGGAGCAGCAGCTTCAGGGTTGACAGGGAGTTGATAATTTTTGCAGTCATGATCCTCTAGGTCAGGGTACTGAAACCCCCTTGGCCTGTCATCTCTTTTGAAGGCAGAGATAAAGAATGAGTTAAACACCTCTACTTTGTCTATGTTCCTGTTTTTGAGGTGACCATCCTCACCCCGTAATGGGCTGATGTTGGTTTTCTAATGCCTTTTGCCATTAATATATTTGAAAAAATTGTCTTTATTGTCCCCGCATTTCTGACCAATTTTACCTTCAGCTGAGTTCTGGCCACATGAATTTTCCCCCTACAGTGGCAAGCAACTGTATTCTTCCCATGTGCACTGGGCATGCACCTTTCTTTTTTGCCTTATTTTCAAGAGAAGATTCCTGTTCTGCCTCTCCTGCTTATTTTCTGACATTTCAGATTTTCCTGCTCCCATGCCCTTAGGAGGTGATTTTAAAAAGTCATCAGCACTGATGAAAAAACCTAAAGTCTCTTCTTACAGAAAGTCATGGGGCTTTCAGAAGCAGCAATGTACCCCTCTTCTCAGGTAGAGCCATCCACCTCACCCACACAGATTTCAGAGAATATTCTGAGTTGGAGGGATCCACAAGGATCACTGAGTCCAGCCATTAAGTGAATGGCCCCTATGGGGGTCAAACCCACAACCCTGGTGTTATTATTCTCCTCTAACCAACTGAGCTAACATTACACTCAGGCCGCTTCTTAGAATCTCCCACGAAACAGGGAAAGGGAAGATTGTAGGCTGGCTTTTCCACAGGAGAGCAGAGTATCATATGACTTAGAGAGCTTTAAGAACATGTGAGGACATATCAGATAATAATTGCGTATTTGAATATTTCCATGAGAACATCTCGTCCCAGTTGATCCAGAATCCTTCTTTTGGGGAATGAAATGTCTGAGCCCTCTAGAGAATGAAAGAAAAGGAGCACTAAGGCAAAGCAGTGAGTAAGTAAGCACATTTTTGTCAACCTACAATGAACTGAAAAAATGGCTTTATTTTCTGCAGTGAATTTCATTTGGATAAGAAATTAAGGAAAAGCAGAAGATTCTTAAAAAAAATAAAATTGACAAAAGTGAAACCTTTGTCTTTTAAGTGTTTCAGTTTTTTATTTTAAAAAGTTTCATAAATTGTGAGATTTTGCATAGCTGTTAATTCCCTGCATCCTGCTGCTCTTTACTTCCTGAGCTAGTTCTATTGCTGGGTGGAACAGAAAGATATCTTAGAAGCAACACTGCTTTGCACAGTGAGTCACAAGATGGAATAGCTAAAAAGAGCTCCACAATTTATTCCTGATCCTAAATGGGATCTGACTTGGATCCTTTTGATCAAATTGCTGCTGGAAAACTCCTCTTGTGAGCCATCATTAACACTTTGCGTCTTCTTGTGTATTTCCTTTGATGTTATTACAAGCAATAATCGCTGAACTAGGGAATCAAATGCACATTTGAGGGAATCAAGGACATTCAGAGCATTTCAAGGTGACTCTCACTTAGTGAATGAACTGATTCCACATAACAGCAAAAAATATCATGCGATTTTAGATGGAGCTGGCAGTTCAAAGTGCAGCGTCTTCACTTATAGGGGGTATAGAAAGCAACGTGTCAGGAAAAGAACAGAGTGATTCAGTAAGGGAGCCTTGGAAGCAACAGAATTAATATCATTCCGTGTCTCTAGATCAGGGAATCATAGAATCATAGAATAGTTTGGGTTGGAAGAGACCTTAAAATCATCTGGAGTTTGGAAGAGGCCTTAAAATCATCCAGTTCCAACCCTCCCATCACAGGCACAGGCACCTTCCTCTAGACCAGGTTACTCAGGACCCCATCCAACCTGGTGTTGAGCGCTTCCAGGGAGGGGGCTCCCACACCTTCTCTGGGCACCCTGTTCCAGTGCCTCATCACTCCACAATAAAGAATTTCTTCCTAATATCTAATCTAAACCTACCCTCTTTCAGTTTGAAGTCATCCTCCCTTTCCTATCACCACATACCCTTTAGGTACAGGAAGGGTGATAATCTCAGATAGTCATGGAAAAGTGATTAGAGATGGGCTTGCATTGATTATCCACTTGTTAGGACTTTTAAAGGGAAAAAGCCCCTCAAAATTGTGCCTAAAGCACAATTAAAATAATTCTGGGCTGTAGGATTGATGAAGCAGAGCATTTTTGTTATAAATGTTGCAAAAAACACCCAACACGCTTTGAATACACACCAAAGTATCAAAATGCATTAAAACATCATCCTTTCAGGCTGTGTGTTTCCTTATGTCACTAATTCTCAATCTATTTTAAATCTACCCACTCACTGCCAGACTGCAATATTTTTTCAGTCAGCTTCCCATTTGTAAGATGATGTCCTGAGAGCTGACACCAATGGAAAATGCAAGCATTCACTTCTTTGCCAGATTTAGCTGCACACTGCTCCATAACCTCTTAGAAAACATATTTTCCACTACAGTTACCTCACTCAGTAGCTGGCATATTTTGTACTATAAAACTTCTAGAATGTCAGCTTCTAGTCATGGGATAAGTTCTATATCCTTGAGAAAGAAACAATGAGAAGTTAGTGACTCTGCAAACAACTGAATAATAAATGAAGTGTGGATAAACTTTCTTATTTGACATACATGAGAACTGAATAAACTACCCAAATCAGAAGTGAGAAATAAACACTGCTAGAGTAGTTTCAACTTTAATACAACCTTTGACTCCAAATATATAAATATATATATATATAACCCTTTTGCGTTTCCTGCAAAGACTCCAACAAGTTTCCAAATAAACTCCTCTGCTGACCATACTTTTACCTCATGCTCTTTACCAGACTTCAGAAAGTTTTAAAGATTCTTCAGGTATCCCCATGCCCCAAACATCCTGCCTTCCACCTCACAAAGATTATTTTATGTCCATCTACACTTATTTTGTCAGGAAGCAGCATAAATGCACATTGCAGATGTGGTGTTCCTTATTTTAGCTAGGGCCTCCAGTGGGGATAAACGTGCAAACTGGAGCAGAGTCCCAGGAGATGGCTGTTTGCAGTTTGCCAAGCAGGGCTGTGTGCAGCACGGATGATTCACCCTGCTGATGCCGACTGTTTCTCAAACTCGGGAGAGGAGTCAGAAATGGTGGAGGAACAGTTAAAGATAATATTCTTCTCTTTGATACAATATCTTCATATGGAGCTGAATCACTCACAGTTGTGAAGAGCTGAAATGTTTTGTTCAAGCTCATTTTCTAAAGAATCTTTTCAAAAAACTATTTCCTTTTTTTTTTTTTTTTTTGGTTCTTCCAAGGACCTGTTTCTCTCTTCTTCTGAAAAGCTGAATAAACACTGAAATTGCCTAGCTATTTGTCTAAATACTAAAAGACTCACAGTGAGGAAAGAGTTCATTTTTTGTGCGTGATTGCAGACAGTCACCTCCAGTGTGGACTTGTCCACTTGTGGCCACACCATTTTGCAACTGCTGAGAAAAGTCTTCTATATATAACCCTGAAGTCACCACCTTGAATGGTTAACCATTGAGTTGCATATAACATCCACTGAGAGGGCTCACCTGGAACTTCATTTGTGCCTAACTCCTATTTTACTAGATTTTAAATAGCAGCTCCCATTGAAGATTTCAGGCCCCTGGATTCACCTTACCTGAAGGGCAGTGCAAGTCTGGCCATAATCTCTCGTGACAGCTCCATCCACTGGATCAGCAGCACCATGAATCACAAGAGTAAAACCTGCATGTGCAAGAAGCAGAGATTTCTTGGCAGCTGGACCACTGAGCTAACACTCACCTCTGGAAGATGTCCAGAAAAGTTGGCTTCTTAGCAACAGTATAAAATAGCAATGATTATTCTGTCTTTCCTTCCTGAAATACAGCCATTTGCAGGGCAGACTGAAAATGCAAAATCCAGATCTAGGTTTACAAGGAAGTTTTCACTCACTATTAAAATACCCAGTTGTCAGGATACCTGAGCTCTGAGTTATGTGGATAACACCATGCATTGCTTCACGTGCAATACATGGAAAAATGTAGGCTCTAGACATATGATATGCCCAAATCTAGCAAGCTGGGTAGGTGGCATGTGTTAGCCAGCAGAAACTGGTGAGATTTAGATCACATCTCTAGCCTGTGTGGAGTCCCCTACACCAGTACTGGTTTCAAACCACGAAATTTCACCTAGATATGAGTCCCTTCTGCCAGACCTTCTCACCAAGTATGGCCTAAGCAGTGGCTCTGTTCCAATGGTGGACTTAGCTGGGTATTTATGCAAAAAAGTACAACTAGAATAGATTCATTCCTGTGCTGTAGGAGGTTGAATCTATGGTTTCCACACCCAAATTACTTTACTAGTGGTACTCAGGTGGAAAAGATTCTTTTCAGCCACTGTTGTGGAAGCTATATCCATCTTTGTAGATGTATTAAATATTTACTGTGTCCTAGAAAAAAAGACATGAGTGAACATGTCACTATAGCTCACTGTTTTCTTATGATTCTCATCTGGGAAAAGAGAAGAATCTCATTTTCTGCACTTCCTTCCAATTAAAAATTTAAATATTTGAAAGGTAGTACTCTCTTCCACCAGAAGCCTATGGCTTAGCCCCTTAGTGTTCTCATATTACTCTTCTTTCCTTCCTCTGACCTAATAAATATTTAATTATTTTGTGGAAAGTGGAAGTTGATAGAATTCCCCTCCAGTCTACTATCAGATACTCTCTTAGAAAATGTATTGTGGGCCTTGTTCCCCCTTCTGTGAATGCTTAAACCGTTACAGGTCATTAGGTCACAGATCTGAGGTACTGTAACTACCAGCAGCCTCTATATTTTGTCCAGTCCCTTTCCTAATAGATGTGATCTAAACTGCTTCTGGGTTGAACAAGAGAGATAGAAGGAACCTCCCCTGCAAAGCCTGAGTGAGCTATGCATCATCTGGCTCCTTAGAATGGAATATTGATAAAACTGAGGCATTTCCAACATACTTAAAAGTAAAACTTTAGCAATTTTGCTAATGAGAACATAAGTGACTACAGACTAGGACAACTCTAAATAAGGAAAAGCAAAGTGTTGCATTTTGAATACTTAACTAGCAAAGATTGCTAAAGCCAAAGTCCCAGTTAATTTCTTTTGTGTTTTTCAGACAGAGGGTCCTAAGTCCTTTAGCTTTCCTATGCTCAGCATTGCAGTGAGATGCCAGGGATTGTGTGCAAGGGAGAGCATCCCCGGTGTCCCCTCTCCCTGGAACTACCACAGATTGCTCTGAGCTGTCAACGCCTGCACTCCAGAGCAAGGCACAGGTTGTGAGAAAGGGCAGATGTGTGGGGCTGTCCCTCCCTTGCTGTGTGAGGCAGGCTGGTGGGAGGCCCTGCAGGCACCCCTCTGATGGTGGCAAAGCATACCAGGAGGAGCCACTGTAGCCCAGTAACATCGAAACACTGACGCTTCCCGCAACCCTTCCCACATGACTTGAGGAGTTTAACTAGCACTTTCATACTCTGTCATGATTGTATTACAAGAGAAATTCTGAAAATAGCACAGCTTTTTTTTGATCCTGCTGCCAAAAGAAGAGATGGGATATCTGGCAGCAGAAAGCTGCTGGTTTTGTCAATAGGAGCGCAGCCAGGAGACAGGGAGGAGTCAGGAGTTGCACTGGACATGAGGGCTCTAGGTTGCTGCTTACTTTGGCTTTAACTTTTCAGACTTGTTGCATGCAATTAGAGAGGGACTGAATATTTTTCCCCAGAAATCCAACAGTGAGAAGATTACTCAAATAACAGGAAGTTCACTGAATCCCTATACACTCACAATATTACAAACATGGAGTTTGTACAGCAAGACAGAAATTTATGCGATGGGAAGTGCAACAAGAAGAGATCCAGCTGGTGGTAAACTCAATCAGATTCATAGAAGAGCAGAAATACAGAACCTTGGAAAATCATGTGCTCTAGGCCTTTGGAATGAAGCTGGTCAATGGTCAATACTGAGATCATTCTGAGAGCTTTTTGTCTACCCCATCCTAAAAACCTCTGATGAAGGATACTTCATAACTTCCAAAGGAGCACAATTTCAGTGCTTTAACAGCCAAAAAGAAGTTTTCTCTTATACCCAGTGAGATAATTTTGGTATAATTTAAGCTAATTTATGTTTGTTCTTATCCCATTGGCACTGAAGAATTACTTATCATCATCTTCTTTACAATAACATTTTATAGCAACGGAAGGGAGAAAAATGTTTTTCATCTTACTGGGATCAAGTAGAAGGAATAATTACCTCCCACATCTTTGTCAGCTCCTGTGTGAATGCAACCCAGAGTAAAATTTGCCGACTTGGCTACACTGTGAGATTATTTTTTTACTCAGTCTGCATGCATACTACTTTTTTTTTTTTTTCTTTTGGTGATATCCTGTAACTAAATTTTTGCCTTTCTCTGAATAACATCTTGGTACTGGTTGTATCATTTAATTGATTAACCTGCAAATGAAAGTGTTAATAATTTAACTTTGTAGTCTAAGGAAAAGTAGAAACTACTGTAAATATGCAGGGATGTCCATGTGCTTAATCTTTCTTTCTAGAACAGACCTGCTCTTCTCTCTTAAGAATGTAAGTTCCCACTCTGCTGGAAATTACTCAGTATGAAGTGTTATAAAAATCAAGGGGTAACTGTTATTGTTGCAAAACTTTTATTTAAGGCAGAATGAATACTCAGATTCTTCCAACTTATTTATTTATGAGGGAAGTTTATTCATTAACACCAGAGGCATCAGCTTCTGTCCTCCTACTTTGAATAAGATTAAGAAGGAATAGTCCCACAGGAGATCATTAGCCATCTTCACAAATGGAAAATTCTTAAAGAAAAAAAAAAATAGACCTTCACCAACTCAGAGATTTCAGATTTCAGGAAGAACCCATTTCTGCGTCCAGAATCTGCAGTGGTACAGAATTAGTCACCATGAATGTATATCCACTGTGGTTCCAGTTGGAGGGAATCTGTAGCTTCAATACTTCAATTTCAATATTTTGTAGAACTTGTTGCATCTTCTTTAGTCTCCCATTTTTCTCACTTGCAGGATACTGTTATAAAACACACAGAAGAAGAGGGAAATTATATCCAAGAATTAAAATAATAAAATGAGATTCTATTCTTTTGCAAAAGTGTTCTGGTTTTGGGTTCTTTTTTAGTTACAAAGTTAGTAAAGTCTCTCTGTTAATCTAGAAAAGCTAGGTAGCCTAGAAGAGGAATGAAAGTGCATAGCCTGAAAGTTGCCTGAATTACCTGTATTTTCTGGCAGAAACAAAGAGAAAGAGAGAGAACAAAATAATTAAAATCTTATGAAAAACCTCCCATGTCAAGTGTGTTTTCATGCCTCCATAATCATTTACCTCTCAACTCAATAAATAATGGCTATCTAGAAATAAGAGGAGCAGTTAAAAGTATAGTACACAGAAATCCTATTGTCATTTTTTTATTTATTGTTAAGAGCCAGGCTCTAGGGTTCATGAGGCCCCCTTACTGCTAACTAATGAATGTGATGTATTTTAAAATCAAACTCATTATCCAATTAAAAGTCAACCATTAAAATTTCTTCCTGAAAGTAGAAGGAATGTTTCGCAATCAGTTGTTCTGCAAGATATTTTAACATGATTTGCTAGATTTTCCCTAGCTCATGTGTACTGCAAGTCTAATAATATACTGTAGGCTTTAAAAATGGAATTTACCCTCTGGCAGAATTTTGTTTTACGCATATACATCACTATAATTTAATAAAAATCTCCTTGATATACCCCTGTGGCATTCTTCACCACAATATAGTCTTGTTGTTACAGAGATGAAACAACAGAAATACATTTCAACAATTGAAAATAAAGCTTAGAAAAGCCTGAAAAATATGTTGCTGTTATGTGAAAAATGGTCTGTCCTCTGTGGCACGTGGTATAACACATGGTCCTGAGTGTTACTCACTCTTTACTTTCACTGACTAAAATTAATCAAGGAAAAAAAAAAGTAAACTTGTAATAAACATGAACCAGGATGTGAATGAACAGATCATTTAAAGGAAAAAGTATATTAACTATTCTCTTAAGGAGAATTTGCTTCTTTGCTTGTTGTTCCCTGACTGGCCTGCACTGCTCTTACCACTCCTCCAAACAAATCTCAGCAGAAAGAGGGAGAAAGAAATATTAAATCTAGTCCACAAACTTGAATTCAGTGGTTGTGCCAGAAAGACATTTGTCTACACCCAGGTGATCATTTATATCTATGCCTGGATGACAAAGTGTATGATATATGGAAAAACAGGGAGGCAGAAATGCAAGCATGGATGGCAGACTGAAACCCAAAATATGAAATGGATCATGTTTTGATCTCAGGCTCAAAGCAGGAAAAGTTGAATGTTCTGGAATGAGGAACAAACCCAGTGAAAATCTTTTCACTGAGCTGTGTTGTAGAAGCTCTAGACTACATGACAGCAGCCACACGCAAGAGCTGATAGATTAAATGATTTATGGAAGCCCATTATATGTTATGATTTATATTGCAACTGTGTTTTACCTTTGTGTAACTTCCTGATTCCTCAGCTGCTAAAGAGAAAGGATTACCCACGCAAGTAAAAATGTTATGAATCCTGAGTATCATTAAACATGATATTCCACACACAGAACACTAGCTTTAAAAAATTCTGGTAAACAACATTATCTTCAGTGAAACTCCTGGGATCAGTACCTGATGATCTAACCTAGTTCAGCAGCTGATATGCTGCTGATATGCTGAGCAGTTGACTCATGTCTAGTCTCAGTCAGATCACTGTAGCTAGAAATCTCAGTTTGTGCTCATGAGATGTTTTTGATAGGCTGCATTGCTTTCAATTGTGATCAGCTAATGGGGAAGCTTTGAAGTATAGTAATATTTACTACATTCACTTCTCAGTAAGAAATCTGCCTTCCACTTATTTTCAGTATATCATCTTAGAATTCCATTGCTGCTTTGAAAAAACAAAGGTGGCAAGGAGAAAGTTAGGGGGAAGGTTTAAAGATCAAAGCTTAGAATTGCTTATGGAAACCTTACTATTGCTCTTAAGAGCATTATTCCCATAGGACATTTTTTCATTTTCACCAGAATCCAGTTTTCCAAAATTTTAGTCAAAAACTTTAACCATCCAGGAAATGCACTGCCGTGCTGCTGCCTAAACAGCATAAACAGATTTAGAAATTAACAGATTTAGTTTCTTTTCAATCTGTCATTCTCAGTGACACTGGTATAGTATATGGTTTTCATTTAATACTATGCTGTATTCCTGTTGGCATATTTCAAATCATGACAGAGGCAAACAACACAGAATGCAGGAAAGGTTCTATAGGCCTAGTAAGGAAAACATATGGAAAACTCTTATTTGACTCTGATACTAATGAAACCTCAAGCTTTGCCAGCTATTGCTTCACAGAATTCTTGATCTGAAAAAAACACATGGATGGACATGTCTTCCAAATCCAAAATATTGCTTTTACAGAGAAGAAAGTCTTGCAAGATGCATTAAAATAAATTTTTAAAGAGCTGGGAAGAGTGTGAGCTAATCTGCTTAATGTGAGGATATACTATTTGTAAGTCTCAAGTGGTTCACATGCTGATGTCCTATAAAAGATAGACCAGAGGTGAAGTGGTGAACAGAGAGTGGAATAGCTCTCAAGATAATTTCTCATGGCTTTTCACAACACTCATTCTGGTTTAATATAATTCCATTTTCCAGAAAACAATTCAGTTTACTTTTGAAAGTAATTTCTTTTCCAGTATGCTTAGAAGTAATAAAATCATCCCTAACTATATATACAGAGGCATCTTCCCATTGTAATTCAGCCCATATCTGTGTATAGCTATGAGAACAGCTGCTGACTGCATGCATAATTCAGTGATGGACAGAATGCAGAATTGCTGCCTTGATGCAGCAATGCCATTGCACACCAATGTAATATGGCTGAGGATGCAAACTTAAGGAGCTGAAGATACATATCCTCCTGGAATTGTAACTAGTCATCAGGAGAAATAATCAGACAGCACATGCTAAGAAGCAAATGTATCACTCTGTCACGGCTCCTGGAGCATTTCCTGTAGCTCCTCTGGTACAGGTGAGCAGTTAGCAGACACTGTGCACCAGAGGACAGGTCAGATGGAAACTGCCTTGGTTGGTAAGCTGAGGATGAGGATTCAGAAGGTCAAAATTTAATGTCCAGATCTTCCATGGATTAGCTGATACATGGAGGATAATTCAGATAGTTATTTTGTGTTCTACTTTCTTCACATGCAAACTTAGGACAGTATTGCTGTGGGTGAAACACCCTATTGGGTCCCTTAGGCACAATGATTTGTGACTGTGTACATGCTCAGAACACCAGAGAAAAGACAAGGAGTTGGAAGGTCAGTTACACCCGTGCTACTTTAACCTGGGAGCGCTTTCAGGGACTGTGTTTGCACCATACGTTTGAGGAAAGCTGTAGAAGCTAAGTAGACTGCATTGCAGTCTTCAAATTCATTTTTTCTGCCCTCGCAGTACAGAACAGATGCAATAAATTATATTTCCCTTTTTCATTCCCAATGCACAGAAGAACTTATAATGCCATGTTCATATTTACAGTATGTATATTCTTTTAAGCCTCTAACTACTGCAAAAGGCTCCATCAGTAGTGATGGAAAACTTTAAAAAAATCCTACAGAAGTTTACATTTGTAAATCTGAAAATGTTACAAATTTCCAAATATTCTAATTCTACTGTGAGCTGTAAAAAAGAAAACAGCTCTCCCACGCATTGATGCTGACTCATGCACTGCAGGATTACTGGGACATGGCACCCCTGGATGATTATTCAGTTACTCAGGGGAAACTGTATGATAATTGTCCCTCCCTTTTCATGACCATTCATGAAAACACCTACTGAATATTTTGCTGCTGCTTGCAGGCAAACTCTCTGAGCTGTGTTCTGGCAGGAAGATACTCCTCCTCCTCTGCTTTAACGTTTTGATCTTCAGAAATGTAAATGGTCTGAGAAACCTAATGAGCTTTCTATCTGTCCAAAATCTAAAGAAAGACCATATCAATTGCTTTTGGGTGCTTCAGACAGAAGGATGTAAAATAGTTACTGCAGATTGCTTTTAATTTACTGTAGACACATGCTGACTGTTGAGTTTCTAACGTGCAAGTTTGAGCAATAGGAAGTCAACAGTGAGAACAGAACCTTTCCCGTTACAGATACATGTCAGATATTAAACAGATATAATTAGGCTATTAATTACCATGGAATGAGTTTGCAATAAGTGTTTGTTTTTATTAAGGGTTTGCTTAGTCAACATGAAGAATTCATACTTTCATGAATTGCAAAGTGATTTTTGAGGCTAATGATAATTAGAGTGTTGAAAGAGAAGGGTAGCCCATTTCATTTAAGAAAAATAGAAAGGAACAAAAGGGTTGACTCCCGGAAATTGGTTCAAAAGTCAGACTTGGAAACACGCTGTGAAATGCTCACCACCCTCACAGAATTAGATCTGAACTTCCCTTCAACCTAGTTTTTCTGTTAGCATATGTTAAGTGCCCAACACCACAAGCATTCCTACCCATTATTATCTTTATGTATGCAAATAAATATTTAGCAATTGTGTTGCTAATCTGTACAAAATTTTTTCCTTTCTCTAAATCCTGAAGGATAAGGAACTGTCTCTGTAGCATAAAACTAATATTTTATTCCCCTGGTAAAATAGATTTTCACTGGCGCTCACTGGTATTTAATAAGTGCTTTAAAATAGTGCTGTCAATTTTACAGAAAATATTGAGAAAATACTATTTCTTATGGCAAAACTATATTTTCTTAGGGCAACTGTTTCCTTAAACACACCAAGGTCAGGGTGGTTTCAAAACCCAGGCACATTAAACCTGCAGGTTAATTCCAACACTCTGAAGAAATCTCTTTGTTGTTTCTTGCTGCTGCATTATGCACAAATCCATCTAACTCCCACTCCCTGCCCCCAGTCCCTTGCTCTCAGGTAAGCTCTGTGGGCACGGTTTTCCTTTCCCCCTTTGTGCTGGAATCCAGCCAGCATCTTCCTTCCTGCTCCAAGACCTTGTCTGACATTCAGGCTCCTCTGCTCCCCGCCGCTGCTGACTCCATGGCTCCTCCAAGAACATTTCAAAAACCGTGCTGATGATCCAGTTTGCCTCAGGCTCTTGCACACCAAGCAGCGAGGCACAGGTTTGATTTTAACTGTGATCACAGTGAAAGTTGTTATGTGCTTGCAGTTAATAGGTGTATTATTAAGTCAAGAGGATCAGGCCTCAGTGAACCTGCCCTCACTGGCCTGAGATGTTGCGCTTACTGTGAACTGAAACCGCAGTATTATTTCTATTCTACTCAGTTCCAAATACACCAGCTTTCACTACTTTTTGTGATAAATCTATAGAAAAGCTATCATCTTGTCTCATAGAATCATTTTTAAATGTCTTATTTTAAATCTCAGTGTTCTCTTGGAGAGGTATAAGCAGTAGAAGTTGTGACATGAAATTAAGGGCATAAATAAAAAACACCTTAACCAAAGCCTCATTTCTGCACAAAACTTCTTCGTAGTGGGAAACCAATTTTAATTTAAGAAAGTAATCTACATAATGTTTATCAATATCTAGACAGCTTTCTCCTTTTCATTACCAGAATACTCAAAAAAGTCAGTGTTCTCCAGAGGAGAAGGGGCTGCTATTCCAGATGACATCAGATCTCCTTCAGAAGACAAGGAAGTACTTATTCAAGATTGCAGACCATTACACTGAAGTTAATAGACCTTTGTCATTTATACCAGCTAGAACTGTAAAGTATTTGCTGCTCTTAAGGATTTGCATCCTTTCCTATCCTTTAAGCTCCATGTTATGCCCAGGCCACTTTTCATCAAAAGAATTTACCTTCTTCTATAATCTGTTGTTGTAGAAGGCATGTAAGGCACCTATTTTTTCTGTTATTTCTGGCATATTAAAAACTGTAACGCTAAGAACCGTAGCATTATGGAAGAAAACACATTAAGATTCTCTAGGATTGTCCAAAATGAACTCTGGTCTTCCTTGCTGCTTTTTGCCTGAACATGCACACTGTTATTGCCCTATTCTATCACTTTTCTCCCATTCCCCTTGTTGCTATCCTTATGGCATGGTAAGTGTTTCAGAAGATTACAGCTGTCCAGGCTAGAAGGTCACCCTTAAACTATTACAGCCTGTGAAAATTATAGAGAAGTTTTTTTTTGTGCACCAAATTAAAGACTGGCATTTTGATTTAAAAAGAGGCTACATTTTACTGTTCCTCACACCACACTTAAAATTCTTTCACATCTATAATTTTCCTCTGCTGAGTAAACCTTGTGCTGGATGTCAGCTCAGAGTTCAACTGAATCTAAACTTGACTCTATCTTGAATATTGACTTTTTAATCTTTTGTCCTTCTCTAAAAGTTGTGCAGCATCAGCTGCATTTATGCTGTGATTGGAAGGTAAAATCTTGACTCTATGAAGTCAGTGGGGATTTTGCCACAGGATTCAGTGGGATTAAGGTTTCACCCAATCTATTTTATACATAGCCTTTCTTTTTTGTTCTATCTTAAATACATTCACTGCAGCTTTTAGATTTAACTCTCAGATGAAATGCTTTACTTTCTATGTCAGATAAAATCAGTGCATTTTAAGCTATACAGTCAGATACCTTTTAACTACTTGAAGAACAGCAAAGGACAAAGCAGGAGAAAAATCTGGGTTGGCTTATCTATTAAACTTTAATGCTCAGTATCAGGTTTATTTTCCAGACAAAATTGTGTTATCTCTGTAAAAGTAAACAGGATACTTTTAGAACTGTATAAAGTATAGGTATTGATTTCCTGAAGCATTGCATTATGCAGCTCTTGCCTGAAAAACATTCTGGGGATATCATCGTGCAATGGTCTAGCCTTTGTTTAAAGCCTTACTTGTTAATTTTTCTGATGAAAGCACCAAATTTAGTATAAAACCAGCTCAGTTTCTGTATAAGTTACTTTGCTCTGCCCTGTGTTTAGAAATGAAATTAAATTGTGTTGATTTGAGCATTAAAGCAAATCTTCTGTCTCCTTCTCAGACTGAAGATGGAAAGAAAATAAATCAGCCTATCCTACCTAAAGCAGAAGGCCTAGCATGCCTTGTAACAAGGAAAGCAAGAGCTCGGAAATGTGTTTTTCAGAAAGGCTGCTCAAAAGTGTACAAAATTGATGGAAATACAAAGAAGAGAACAGTCAGTCTGCACTCGGATTTTTCCTGGGTGGGGTGGTGGGGGGTGTGGAAAGACACATTTCAAATATTGCAGCTGGAGAGCTGGATATTAATTCAGTATCTCTTGGAGACCTTATTTGAAAAGCAAGAACACATCACCTGCAGGAGCAGGGGAAAGAGGGACCCACTACCCATGCTGTGGCTGGGGAGCAGTGTGAACCTTTCCTGGAGCAGTGTGGGCTTTGCTGATATCCCCTGTGGGAAGAGCTCCTTACTGTGGCCTCTGCTTCTGTACCTCATCCCTCTCAGAAGAGGCTGGGTGGTACCTGAACTGACTGTTGATTCCCTTGGGAAAAAGAACTTTACTCACCCACTGTACTTTAAAGCAGAGCCCGTAAAGTGCCGAAATAACTGGTGGCAGAGGAGTAAAGATGCCATTCAAGAAGCAAAAAGCAGCAGGTGAGTGTGCCTTGGACATTACAGAATCACAGAATCATGGAATCACAGATTCACAGATTCACAGAACCACAGAACCACAGAACGACTAGGTTGGAAGAGACCTTCAAGATCATCGAGTCCAACCCATGCCCCAACACCTCAACTAAACCATGGCACTGAGTGCCACATCCAAACTTTTCTAAACACATCCAGGGATGGTGACTCCACCACCTCCCCAGGGACCATTCCAGAACTTTATCATTCTTTCCATAAAAAAACTTTTTCCTGATATCCAACCTATATTTCCCTTGGTGCAGTTTGCGACTCTGCTTCTGTCAGTTGCTGCCTGGAGAAAGAGACCAAGCCCCACCTGGCTGCAATCACCTTTCAGGAAGTTGTAGAGAGTGATAAGGTCACCCCTGAGTCTCCTTTTCTCCAGGCTAAACAGCCCCAGCTCCCTCAGTCGTTCCTCACAGGGTTTGTGTTCCAAGCCCCTCACCAGCCTCGTTGCCTCCTCTGGATGCACTCAAGCGTCTCAACGTCCTTCCCAAACTGAGGGGCCCGGAACTGGACACAGCACTCGAGGTGCAGCCTCACCAGTGCCAAGGATGACCTCCCTGCTCCTGCTGGCCACACTATTCAAAACACAGACCAGGATGCCACTCAGCATTGTCATGAGGTATGTGCAGCACTGAGGAAAGGGAATGAGTCTTCCTCGGTTGTAAAGTAACCTATTTGTGTGACTTTGCTGGTTTTTCTCATCATTAGGCCTTATTTTAGCTAGAAAGCTTTTAGTGTACTTGTTCCCCTGTAAGTAGGATCTTTTTCACCAGTCTTCCCTTGGTTTCACGTTTCAAATGGATAATACAGTGGCATTAGCATGTTATCAGATGACTGAAGAGACGTACTAACATACCTACCAGACAAAAGTGATTGCTGTACAGGCAGACACAAGTAAAAAATATTAAAGTTGTAAGTGGACAGAAGGAAAAGAAAATAGAAGAATTTACAGCATCATCCATGATACCATGCCTCTAGAAAAGCTGTAAAAAACTTACACTATACAAGTAATTTGGGTTTGCTTTATTAGCTGTGCATATAGTACTCTTATGGCAGAGATGGTGTGATAGCAACTCATGCATAATGCAAATGAAATGCAGGTGTTCAATATATCTCATTGCATTCTTTTACTCGTTTTTTTTAAACATTAACTTTGCCCTTAATTTAATTTCATTTAATTTTCTACAAATTGAAGAATCTTGCATTTTACAGTATATATAAACACAGGGCGAGGAGAGACATACAAATATTTATGACATCAGAACTCTACATGCAAATACTTTCTCAGTTTCTCAGTTTATGCAGTGTTTAAATTTGACACCTATAGGTATCAACTTAGGGTTATTAGGCTCTATTTTTAGCTATTTCAAATGGTAGAAAGAGCTTGGAGGCAGAAGAAATAACCACTCAACTCCCATCAGAAAAAAAAAGTTCTGTGAAACAGCCATTTTTCGTACAATCTCAAAAAAAGCTGTCATTTTACTCTTCTTACTTATGTGACAGTCTTCATCCTCTCTGCCAGCACCTTGACTGAATGTCACAACTGCAGGAAGCTGTGGAGTTCAGGTTCATTCCTCGTGCTGGGTTTTCGTATTGGCCAAGGGAGCACACAGAAGCACACGTGGGACTAATGCTCACCTTTTGCAGCAGTTGTGGCCCTTTTCCTCCAGTCTTCCCTTTCTCTGCCAACACTATCTATTCCCTCCCTCCCCTCAAACATTTCCTGTATGTATTTATCACTCTTTTTTTCTTGTGGCTACATACATAAAGCAAAAATATAGTTGACATTTTAGTCTCAGAGTGGACAGGTTTGTGGGCATTTCCATTTCCCTCTGCTAAGAGATGTGAGGAGGTAGCTGAGAAAATCTTGTTTTCTGCTTTCACATTTTATGTGCTTAAGGTCAGTGGGTTTGGCATTTCTAGAGAATAGAACTGTAACAAATAAACCTCACAGAGGCAAGGGAGAGGTATTCTTTATGAAGTTGAGATTGAATTAATGAAGGCCTTTGAAGATTAAGATGAAGGGCCTGAGTACAAAGAACCAGCAACAAAAAAAGCTTCATTTCCTCTGGCTGTGTGTTGGAAGGCTCATCCAAGTCACTGGGAGGTGCCTCAAAGTTTTGTAGTGATAATAACCCTGTTTGCATGAACCCTACATGTTTCTAATGCAAAAAGAATTCTAGCCCTGTTCCAGTAGTTATAGATGCTTTCTAGGAAACCAGGCTAAAAATACTAGGAGATATTATTACATCACTGCAAGATAAAGTCTCCAATCTAAACAAATTGCATCAAAGCTGATTTTCATCAGCCCTGGTAAATATTTGGGGTTAATTCTGTATCACTGAGATGTTCTTGCTGACTTAGCTGTGGAGGGGCACGAGTCACTGACAGCTCAGGAAGAGAAACACACACATACACACCTGTAGAACAGGTTAGTGGTCTCTACCAAGACATTTGTACTCTATCTACTTACAGCTGTGCAGATGGAGGGTTAACTGTGGCATTGGAGTCCTACGTGTGATACGCTCTGTTTGCAAGGAGTCAGGACTTGCTGACTGAGTAAATGCAATGCCAGTGTTTTAATGGGTTGGGCTACATTAAAATGAGAGTGTAATTAATGTGCATAGCTCACTGAGCCCTAGGAACACTGAGGACTGGAAAGAGGCTCAGAAACAACTCGTATTCAATTGAAACTAATGTCTCAAGTATTTCATCACTGAGTGATTAACAGTTTCATGGCTATAAAAGAATAATTTCACAGGCATTTTTAGTGATCTGACAATAACAGGATTTACTATTACAGCTTTGTGAAAACTTCTCTTTGCTTGTCAGTACTATAGCACAACCTTTCTCATGATAGTATGATCATGACAGAGAATATTTCCCTGGAAAGTGCTTTCTTTGATTGTTGTTCCAGTCTGTATTTGTTCCATCCAATAATCTGACTTTGTTCAGTAATAACTAGTTTCATTTTTGTGGAATCCCTGTGAACAAATTTAATCTTAACTTCATTAAAGGAATTTAGTAAGCAACAAACAAAAGTCTTTCCTTTCTTAGTTGCACTCTGAATTGTACTATTTGGTGTACTGGTCACAGTAGAAAGATCCAGAAAACAGAATCCAGTCACGGCAACACCTTGCCAGCAGCCAGATCTGTGTTTTCTGATGAACTCACAGCAAGCTGCTTCACCGAAGACTATTTCCTGAGAGCTTCAGCTGATTAGCTTTAGAGAATTCTCAGCTTGAACAAATACTGTGTACCCTTGAACTGGTACTACTGAAAGCTCATCCAAACACCCAGGCACCTTCTCCATCCCATGCTGGGACAAGTCTGATAGCCTGCAGCTCCTTCTGGGCTCTTCCTGATCTCAAAAGCTGTCTTAGGGGAAAAGGAAATAGCACCTGCTATCTACTCTAGGTAATTAGTTTATGGTACATACTTTATAACCATCTGGAAATTCACCATCTACTTCATCGTTGCTGATGATAAACAGTGTGTTTATCATAATAGTCAGCTGAAGATTTTAATTTTTTTCCTGATTCTGCAGTACTCTAGAATTTCACTAATATACAAGTGTTTAGTATCTTCCTTTTTCTTTTTTTTTCTTTTTTTTTTCCCAGTGCACAGGCAAGCAATAATCACAGATTC
The DNA here is from genome assembly GCA_013397155.1 of Irena cyanogastra. Lineage (NCBI taxonomy): Eukaryota > Metazoa > Chordata > Aves > Passeriformes > Irenidae > Irena > Irena cyanogastra. The sequence goes on from VWZV01007749.1 coordinate 342,887, forward strand.
TTGGATCCAGATGAAAGGAAACTCTTCCTTTAGTTTCCTCCACTGCAGCTGTCCTGTGCTGAAGTCATCAGCCATACCTAGTGCTGAGTTCTTGCTGTGGGAGCACTATCAGCTTTGTGCAAACCTCATAGAAGTTTCTGCTAAACGTTGCAGAGATCACACATACTGTTCCTTGAAGTTTGACAGCCTCTTCCTTTCTGCTCCGCTTCTTTTTTGCTTAGCCTTTTGCAGAAAACCCCTGAGACTCATAGGGTTTGTGAAACTAGGGGAGAGTGCTGCATGGCTGCTGACTTGGAGGTACAGATACCAGTATATTAAAAGAAAGCATTCCCATCCTGCCCAGTGGTGTTCCACCAAGCAGGAAAACAGCCCAGTGGCTACAGATAAATCAAAACAGAAACTCGTTTTGCACAGACCAAGAGTCATGTGTTCTTGGACTGAGCTGAAAGAGAGGGTTTTTCCCCACTGAATACTGGCTGAGTGTAGTATTAGTTCCTCTGTTAAACTGGAAACAGACTGTGCTGTCTGGCATGCAAAACGTTGGCAGAAAGCAGGAGAAAGTCAGCAGTGAGTTGCAGGCTGTGCACCTGTACTGGGTGGACTGAGGTGGCTCAGGATCCTGTGTGACATTTCTGTGTGCCTGCAGTTCAGGAGTGAGTTTTGTTTCTTGGTCCTCATGCCATTCCAGCAAAAGATAGTGTCACGAGGGCACATTCATATTTCAGAGCATTAGCTTGAAAGTAGCATAATCTAAATGTGTATTGAGGGCCTGAGTATGTATATGTTGTGACTGTTGTTAATCTACACTTCATTGCAGGCTGCCACTAGAAAACAATAACCACAATTTGATTTTTTTTTAAATGTAGATAAGAGGTTGCGAATATGCAGCAAAGGTGCTGTAAGCAAACTGAAGACATGCAAGTAAAAATAAAAAAATCCAGTGGTTCAAAATGTAAGTGCAAGGAAAAATGTGACAAATCAGACGTTGTTTGGAAAACCTTGGTAGAAATGTTTTTCCTGGAGATCCCATTCTCTATTCTTAGGAAAAGAGCAGGCAAGATAACAGAGACCAATGGGCTCCTAAAAAGAATTTTAATTTTTAAGAGCTTTGAATGCCTATCACGCTCCACAGACCATGTCAAAAGAAAGGCAGCAGGCTTCCTGTGGATCAGACACACTTCTAGCTGTAAAATGGGGGAGAGTTGCACAGCCTCCTCAAAAACTGTCTTTTCACACCGCTCTAGGATTTTAAATCCATAAAAGCAGCAGGGCTAATAACAAAATTAATGAGGCTTAGGATTCATACTGTTTACAATGCAAAAATGCCCAAAGCACAGCCAGTGATGGGAAACTGGAATGAGTTCACCATACGGCCAAATTGCTCATTTTTCATAGGGAGAATGATGTAATTAAACTCATGCAGGACATTATTCACAGGCTAGAAGTCTGTATGTTTTACCATTAACAGAAATTCCCATATTTGACTTGTGTTATGAGTAGACAATTCCTGCTAAGGTTAATTTTTACTGCCAGAAGACTATGATGTGTATTTATGAGACACTAAAATTTCAGAAAATATTATTTTCCAGGAATGTGGTGAAAGGGAATTATTTTGGTGCAAAAGAAGAAGGAATTCAACTTGCCATTTCCAGATATTCTGCAAAGCTTAACATCACAAGAATCTACTCCCAGACTGTATTTCTTTATGTGTATTTCTACATGTGTACCTCATGTATGAACAGACACCTGTACATACATACCTGCATGTTTGCATGTATAAATTTATGTAAGCAATATGTGCACATATGTAAGTGTGTGTGCTTAAGGTAAGGCTGAGAGTTGCTTCCGGAGCCACAGCAAAGTTCTACAAATTGTGCTATGTAAACTAGTGGTTAATGCATTCACTATCTGAATCTTATTTTGCACAGCTACTACTGAGAAAACCACCACTATTTTGGCTTCTTTTCTTGTTGGGGGGCTGGATCAGATTTCTACTTGCCATAGCATTACACTGCCATTTTGGGGTTTTTTTGACAGTGATACAAGCGTGAGCAATTTAGCTGCTATCTGATGGAAGAGAACTTGCAGCTGTGTAGACTCTATTTTGAAAGCTTTTTGGGCTAGGCTGGAGTAGAGAAGGGCACTCACCCATACACTGCCCAAATGTCTTATCATTATAAACAAGATTTGAAGGATACTAAAAGTCTAAATGAAGGATTTGTAGGAAGCTGACAGTGTAAGAAGCTTTTCACCCATGTATCTATTGGAGTCACAGATCTATGCCAACCTCCTGCTGAAAGCAGAACTAAATCTGAAGTCAGACTATGTTGTTCAGGAACATGACCAGTCATGACTTGGAAATTTCCAAGAGTGGAAGTTCCACAGCCTCTCTACAAGCCTACTCCTATTGTTGCTTCACAGCACTCAAGATTTTTTTTTTCTAGCCACAATTTCTCTTGCTGCAGCCTGTAATTGTCACGTCTCCTTCTTTCCCTGAGCACCTCTGAGGAGTCTGTTTTTTCTTTCTTTTGGGTAACTTCCCACTAGTCATTAGAGACAACAAGATCTCCCTTCTTCTCCATATTTAACAAGTCCAGGTCTCCTAATTTCCTCCTTCATGCCTTTATGTCAGTCACTTAATCTTAGTGGATCTGTGCTGTTTGCAGTTTATCCATTTCTCTCTTGTACTGGCAAGCCCAAAACTTAACACAATTTTCAGTAGAGTTGAAACACTGAGATTTCATTAACCACCCAGATGATATAAAGGCAGAATTAATTGCCATGAAAATCAAATATCGGGTTGAAAGTGTAACAGGTGTTAGCAGTTTCCAGTAGTGAGTCAGCATAAGTTTCTGAGAATCTAGTTCAGTAAGAAGTCTGAGATCACACAAGAGGTCAACATCCAAATAATATAAAAGAGAAAATTTTATAACTCTCTTTCTCTGTTGTTGGTTTGTGCTAAGCTATTTTTGTTCCTTGCAAGATGACTGTTTCATACCTTGGTGATTTCAAACAAAGTGGTATTTAAAATTGAAATGTCAGCTTGACTGGAAAAAAATGATCCAGAAATCACTAAAAGGAAAAGCCTGTGACAGATTTTTTTTTCCCAGCCTTGTCTAGAATGTTGATTCTCTCTTTAAATTCTGTATAGCTTGGTAGCATATGCAAAAGGCACACAGGGGGCACGTAGACAATTTCAAGAGAGGAACTCAAACTTTCTGCAGCAGCATCTATATTTTAGCACAACTCCCTACACAATTAATAAGATATGAACAATTTAATGTTGTAAACTTCCCTGGTGTTCTTCTCATCTTTTAGTTGCTGCCATAACATGCACTATTGCAATGTGGAAATAGAGCAGTGCACTCACCTTTGATAAGCACACTGCTAGTGGACTTAAAATACAGTTGCTAAGTGAAGCAAAGATTTACCTTTTCAACTAGTAATCCTTGTCTCAAATATAGCCAGAATGTCGATACAATCTTTATAAAAAGAACTGTCCCCCATAACTTCAAAAGGATAAGTCAACCATTAAATAATAAATTTTTAAAAATGTTATTCTGACACCTACTCAGCACTCCACTCTTAATTGATTCTTTTGACTCTTCAAAGACAAATGCTGATGCTGATTTTGGTTTGACTGTTGTGTACAACATTGGTGCCACTAAGACACACATGCACATATGCATGTTCTGCAGTGCTGCTTTGGAATATTTCTCATTGCAATATCAACAGAAAACTCATCTCCTCATGTCTGAAATTGTATTTGTGAGGTTCTGTACCTGAGGCCAGACTGTCTGGGTAATTACCAGCATAGTTAATGGGGGCAAGGACTCTCCTCCTCCTTTGCTCAGGAACACAGTTGCAATCTCCTTGCCCTCTGGAGAGAGTAAGTCAACCAAAGGGAGAGAGATAACAAATAGGACTCCAACAGGTCTTTAAGGTTTGTCTTTTCCTGCGTTGTTCCAGGAGATTATTGTCACAGGAAATGGAGCAGTCTCTGCAGTTAGAAAGATATGGACACCCCACAATGACTGCCTTGCTATGGGGAGAACTCTTGATACACAGAGGCCAGTGGTGGCTGGACCTTTCTAACCTCCTCATTTTTGTACTACTCTCAAATAGAAGGGCATGTCAGTCAGTGATACTGTCCCCTCTGTGTCACAATAAAATATGAAGTAAACATGAGAAAAATAATCTTTAGTGTGTTTGTAATATATTTTGAAAGGTCCTATAAGGTTATGAGCATTATCTGGAAAGCCAGCTGTGCCCTTCACTCCTCCCTGTTCTTGATAAGTCCCTTACTCAAATGGAGGACAGGTTGAACGTCGTTTACTGACGTTTTGAACTTTATCTGCTGGTTCTTATCTCTTCTGCCATGACAAATACGTACATGAGAACCTTAATTTCTGCACGTTAGCAGCAAAAAGAGCTAAAAGAAGAAACATGTCTTTCATTCAGCTGTTCTCAGACCTGAATGCTAACTAGTGATTACAGTCCAGAATATCAGAGAAGAATGTCAGTGTAGAGCACACACCCCTTCCTTCAACAGAATTGAAGACCTGGTTGGTGCTGCATTTTTCTCAGTGTACATGGTGCAGGATGTATCCCGTGTCAGTTAATGCTACACATCCAGCACCAGGCTGCTGCTGTTAGTGCTGCTGAAGTAGCAGCAACCCGAGTAATGAGTGAGGCTGCATCACAGCAGGCACTTCACACCAACAGGGAATTGTCAGCCTCAGAAAAGTTACACTCAGGACCAGCAAAGCAGGTTAAAGAAGGTGAGGGGGTAAACAATACATAAGGAATAGAAGACCCATGAACTTAGCTCTCCCTGCAGGGTCACGTCCCTGCTGGAAACACTCCCTTCAACCTACACTTTGTGACCATATGGTAAATACAGGCGGGGGCCTGTTATGTCCAAAGGGCATCTGGAGCTCACAGTGAAAAAATACTCACATCCATCAGTTCACCAGGCATGCTGCCCTGGCCCTTCCCTCACAGTGGCTGTTAACAAGCTCATGTGCCCTTTGCTGGCAAGGAGCTTCCAATTGTTCGTGGAGCTCAGCTTTGGTACAAGAGTAAAAAGGAGCAGTCATGTTTGTGACACGCCTCTCACTTGTATAGACGTGTCTGGCTTTCCTATCAGATGAATAATAAAATTAATAAGTGTTTTTTCTCTTGATAATGAATGCAATAAGATAAACATGTGGTCATGTTTTTACCTAATGTTAATTTTTAAGTATTTAGGATTTGCTTTCTTGACACAGCAACACAGTTTGATGCTCTTACAGACATTAAATAATCTAGATCCATGGTGAAACAGAACAGTTGTTCAGGGCATATACACTGGGATCAGTGACACTTGCAGCTGAATAGGAAGTGTCTAATTTTTAGTGCCTAACCTGAGACATAACATATATTAAGGGCTGTAACAATTCATTACAGTCAGTGCATGACAGAACTTTTGATGTTATGCTTTAAGCAAGAAAGCCAGTTTCCAGATCTTTTAAAGTGTTCCACAGCTGAAAACTATCTTAGGTACCAGAAACAGAGCATTTTAGGGAATGTTGTTGGAAGAAGACTTTTTCAGTTTTGCAGTGGCATTGATGAAGCCACTAACAGATGAAAGCATTACCATTATTTGAAATAATATTCTACATAACACCATATATACTACAAACTACTCAACCATGTGTTAAAAAAAAGCCTCCTTATGCTGACAAATCTACAGTCGAAAGAGCCACGTGAGATAAGTTCAGTATTTTACTCGTGAGAGAAATGGTGGTGTGTACAGCATTGTGGACAACTGCAATATTTTGGGAAAAGATCTGGCATTACAAAGCTTGAAAAGAAAATGTTGTGTTTAGTGGAAGTGGATCTTTTATGCTAATAGATATTGTGTTTCTTTTGGAGACAGGCAAATATTTAGACTGTCCATTATTTGGAGGGAGGATATCCTCTTAACTGTATGCTCTAGTATTCATAAACAAAAATATTAAGAAAATGTAGTTTCTGTGGGAAATGTTGGTGTTCCAATGTCAATATCAAACTGACATTGCCCTTTATTGTTAAAAGGGCAGTGAGATACAGAGGTTTGGTTGCAGTTTATTGTAAAGGTTTGGTTGCATAAATTGCATGCAGCTTTTGTTACTAATGTCACATCATTAAAATCTGATTCAGTCTTACTTCTTTTAAAATGTGCATTTTTTAAATCTAATGAATTTTACCAACATGAGAAAACCATTATTTTACCCTGTAATGTTTGTGGCCAGGTCTTTGTTACAATATCAACATTTCTTCTGGTAGTTAAGAAATTTTGTGAGCAATTTAGAGGCACAGTGAAAGGGATGGGACTCATGATGTTAATGAAATTCAGGTTTAATAATTAAATCCCAGTAACTAGAGGGGAGGGTATACTTTACAAACATTCCTTCAAGGCCTATGGCTCTGTAATTGCTGTGCAGTTTAAACCCATTACGGATTCTCTGAAGTTGGCCACTCAACGTTTTCACTCCACATTGCATAACAGCCCATGAGCTGTGTGTATACTGCAGTGAACTCCCTCCTGGTAGTGGCAGCACTGAACGTACTGGTGTTCAGTGAGGCTTCTACGTGCTTCTCAGGCCACTGCAACAAGCTACTCCTGCCTTATGCCAAAACCTTTGCTTTGGCAGGCTCCACTTAATGGCAAATTGCCTGGGTAGAGACAGCTGTGAGATGGTATTCCTTTACATTTCAAGTCAAGTAGCACTTATCTGTGCACAAAGGGCAGTGCTGGTAGTACTGAAGAGAGGAGAAAGAAATAAGAAGCCATTTATTAATTCTGAGAGCTTTTTCTATCACCAAATAAATTATTCTATGTGAATGAGTTCATAGCTGTGAGCACAGGATGTGCTGCATTAGACAACTGTATATTATCCATTCTGCTGGATCAATAGCACTGGGCACTGGGTTGTGTGTTATGTGGTTTATTCCTTCTTTCAGTCAAGGTCAGGTCAGTTAATTTGGCAAGCATTTGAATTTAATATTTAATTAAAGCCAACTCAACAACAATCAATTTCTTTATACTTTTTACCATTACCAAAATTATTCCATTTGCTAAAAAAGGTTCTTGGCTGGTAAAAAGCTGATATTCTTTAACTTAATTTCTGCCCTAAGGAGGTTCCTTTTGTAAAAACTCCATCTCAGTAGTTTTGAGAATGTGCCGTGTGGAATGTCGTGTAATCATATAGGATCATCAATACCTGTAGTTGTATTATTTTAGTTGCTCATAGGTAGTTTTCAGTTGCAGACCTTGGAGTAGAGGATTAGAGCTTATGGAAAGGATTGTTAAAAATCATATGTTACATATAATATATAAATGGAGATGTGTCCTTCTCCTCCACTCTACGTGAGAGTTCAGTGCAAAGTAACGAAAGCTCCACCCTTGCTTGGGTGCAAGCTCAGGGAAAAATACATCAAAGGTGTTCTAAATTTGCAAGTTTTCTAATATCAGTGGGAGAATGAGGTAAAAAATTAGTGTTTTTGAAAATGCCTGGAGAAAGTAGAATTATAGAGGTATTTGAAATACTGAATTTAATAATTCTGTTAGAATGAATGATGTACTTTGAACTTCAGGATGTTAGGTTTACAGGCGTCCACTTGTATTCACATGCTGCATCTACTGTGGGCCACAGAGACATAAAGCGTATTTAACATCTTAATATGGAAATTTTACTCTTTTTTTGCAACACTATGGCTCACTTGTTCCTTCTGATGAGTTATTTCTGTGCTACTGCACATCTGTGATAATGCAGTCTTCTGGGGCTAATCTCTACAATTTTATCATACTGAGGCCAAAAGGCCTATCCTGCCCTAACACACAAATATTTTATTTATAGGCCAGTAGGAAAGGAGCCTTCCCATTCTTTATCTTCTACGACACTCCACATAATGTGATATCAGGTAGGGGAGAACTTGAAGTTAATTTCAGCTCCATGGATAACCTTTGGCATGAGCATTTAAAGATAAAGGCGGAGCAGAAACAAACATTGGGATGCTGCAAGAGGGGAACAAACTCTCCTGCCAACATCTCTGAAGCAGCTGCCTCTCTTGAGGCAGAATAAGTTAGCACCCATTAAGTTGGTTACTGCTATTTCCTTAGGGAGCCTGCTGTACAAGTGACCTGAAACATGCAGGGTGTGACACATCCTTAAAAAAATTCCAGGGTGTCCTTACAGTCAGGCAAACAAAAAGTATCAGGGTCATGATTTCCACATTTCTGCTCAGCTTTTAGTGACTTCACGTAAGGAATAAGTGTAGCTGAGCCAAATAACTGGAAATTCATTTTACTTTTACACTGTGCTATCCTAACCTCCTGGTTGTGCTACCCAAATGTACAAGCTCATTTCCACTCTGCAGACAGGTGGTATTGGAGGGAAGGCACTTTGACCTGTAGTGGTCCTGCCCCTGCCTCACAGAGAAAACCCAGGATTGTCCCTAAACTGGGCCTCTGCTAAGAAAAGAAGGTCAATAAGATCTCCTAATACCTGTTCTAATACTTGCTGAAGAAAAAGTCCTATTGGCTTAATTTGATTTTGACTTGGGTCCTCTTGCAGGCAGCCCACAGTAAAAGGCTTGAGATTGTTTAGTTGTTTTTGCCAGCTGAACCATTCAGATGTTTCTTGTGTAGTACCATTGTGTGTACCTGCGTGAAAAGGGGTGGCCTGAAACTCCCTGATATAGCACTTTATATTTCCTCTCTCTGTCCCAGAGGCAGCAGCTGAATTTTGGGGAAGTGAAGACCTCGCACAGGTTGTGCTTTCCTGTACTAGAGATGGGATTAAATCCTAGAAATGAAAAAAAAAAAAAAAACAAACAAACCAAACCAACCAAACCAAAATGCCAGAAGCAAGTTAAGGACTGACACATTAATTTTTGCTATGTTTCAACATGAAATAGAATGGGTTTTGGTTGAGATGAGTTATCTATGCTAAGTCATGCCCTTACCTGCTTAAATGTAAGGAAAAAAAAATAAGCCTTTTGACCTTGTTTTTTTCAAAGATGGTATTAATATTGCCTGAATCAATGTTCTGACTCCATGAATAGCTATTTTACACTCTTTACAGAGATTCAGCATTTATACTTCTAGAAGCTTTAACAGCTGATCTCAGAACTTTAGAAATGGCAGATAAAAGGAAAGTTTTCAAGGTTGCTTACTGTTTTGCAGGACTCAGTTCTTTTACAGCATGCATTTCTTTATTTATCAAAAACATAGTTGACATTGCTACAGAAAAAAATGTGATTACTGAGAACTATATTTTTGCACTCAGGATTAGTTCATTTTGTAGGTAATCTCTGTGAGCTCAGCTGCAGATTTTCCCTCCTGCAACTTTACATTACTGATATTTTACGGGGGATCTTGGTGAATATCCTCAGGCCCAGAGGTAGCGTGACATTCCTGGAGAATCCTTTTCCTATAGTCTCAAGTTATAAAGTCATCTCAGGCTATGGGGTCACACACTGGTTGTGCAGATTACAGGGTAGCAGCAGCAGCAGCCACTCCTGTAGTGGGAAAAGTGTATTCCAGCAAAATTAAAGTGCCAGTCACTGGGGAGTTTGATTAGCAACAATGCATGTGCAAATTAAGACAGCAAATAAAAAGCACTCAGAGGACATCCCTGAAGAGGAACCACCAGGCAATGAGGATGTACAGAAAGAAAGGAAATTTTCTTTAATATATCTGCCACTAATGGTATGCATTTCATATAATAAAACGTCCTGGGAAGCGACAGAACCACACTGTTTAATGTTGTTGTGGGAACTAACAATTTACACTGAAAAATGTGTGTTTCTCATTCACAGTTTAAAATTTTCTCTTTTAAATAGATTAAAATAATGAACAAACAAGTCTGGTTTGCCAAACTGTTATATAATACTACAGTATTTTAATTTGCAATTTTTCTGCCTTTACAATATCAAAGGTGCCATCCACTTTTTCTTGTATTGGCTCTTCAGTAGTTTATTACCAAAAACTACAAAGCAGCAATTTCTTTTCAGAATACATCATATAAAAAGTGAGGAAAATAAAAGGGTAAAATCTCCATGAGAAGGGACTAAGAGAGGGTGTTTTGCACAGCAAAGAACCTCCTGTTTCGGCATCTAAAGTCTCATCAAAGGCAGTAAAAATGCCACCCTAAAAGCTCTTTAGGGCATTCAGTGGCAGATCAGAGCAGTGCACCAACAAATCCATGACCTGCACACTGCCAGGAATAGACAGCAATGAGGCATACACAGAAAGTGAGTTGACTGGACTGAGACCACTTTCCTACAGGAATATAGAATGGACCTGTATGTTTTTCTGTCATACACTTCAGACTAAGTCCTATAGCAGCTCCTGTTTGTGTGGTGTGAAGAATTGCAGTGTGCAGTCCAAAAATCATGGAGTCAAGTATTTTCACGGGTGTAACTGTGAGATGTGTACAACTCAGCAAGGCTGAGTCTTAAAAGTCTAGACAGCACAGTCTTCCTGGGCATTCAAGGTCAGCACAGGAGCAGCCTCCTTAAAATGGACAAAGCTTGCAGAAAGCCTGACACTCTGGTGTCCCAGGCACTCACAGGTATACGTGAGCTTAAAGCAGCCAGGAGAGCAGCATTCCCTAAATACAAGACAAAGCTCAATGCAATGATAAACTGGGCTCGCTGCCTCAGAAGTTCAGCAGGGTAGCACATGTATCATAAAACACCACAGCTCCATAATCATGTATAACAAGGTGCAGTGTTTGATTTCTAACAGATTAGCAGCTCCTACTGCTTGTTCTCAACTTGCTGTGGGAGTCTCATCTGATCTCACTGGCTTTTGCAACAGCAACAACAGAGTGAGAGTCTGAACTCCAGGGATCTGTGTTAATAAAACAGGATTATGTTCTTCATGAATCTTGGTCAAAAGCTGAGGATTACTACTTGAGATGTAAACAGCACACACAGATGAACTGTTCAAAAGCAAGATTTCTTTTGGTAATTGCTTTTAGTAATGAAAGAAAAGGAGAAGAAAGTTATGTGACATAGATGCCAAGGTGTCCACAAACAGAATGTTTCTCTCAGGTGTTACTAGCCAAAATTGTGTAGGTACTTCATCCTAGAAAGACCAACATAAATCATTTGTGTATGAAGCCACAGCTAATACTGAAGAGTTTAACTGCTATTTCCCAACTCACTGCTAGTGGTTAGCAGCTAGATTTTCATTTCTTGGGTGGGGCCTCCAATAGGGTCCCCAGCCCCCTGCTTAGTGCAGATGTTCTCTCAGGCAGAGCAGGCAGGACAGGAGTCACTCCTTTCTCTATGCCATACTGCCAGTAGTATCCTTTCTGAGGTATTTTAGCTAAATTATAGAAAGAGCTGATGCCAGGTTCAGAAGCGACAAACCCACTAGAAAGCTGTGGGAATTCAGGCCTGGGTGTTTAGCCAGAATTTTGTGCCTATGGGATGGCAGGGGATTCAGAGAGATTCTCTACAACTCTCAACATGCCTAAACTCATCAGCCTCTTGACCTGCACGCTCCTCACCCTGTCAGCTCTCCTCACTGACTGCTGCAAGGCCAAACAGGGCACGTTCTGCTGACACCCTGATACGCCTCAGGAGGGCCCGAGGTTTGGAGTTTCCCTTGGGATCTTCTCCCATGTAATTTGACTTTGGTAACACAGATAAAATGAGGTGTTGTACCCAGAAAAGCAGAAGCTAGCCATTTGGGGATTCCCTCAATTCAGGAGCTGAAAGTCAGTAACCAGTGATCACAGGGTGAGCCTTTAGCTCACCTTGCAGAATTGCTTTTGAAAATTTGTCTCATTCTTGTTTTGCTCCCTTTGTGACTCATTCTCAGTTCTGCCTTCTTTTCTTCTTTATTAAAAAAAACCCAAAAAGAGTAACCCAGAGATCACCATTAAAAACTCTGAAGTTATCCTAAAGTATATTCTTTTTATAATTTCACACTGTTGCTATGCATTGTAGCAGATACATTACAACAAGCATTCACTTACCAGCATGCTCCAAACTAAGTAAACAAAAAATGTCCTGCCTCGATGTAAATTTATTTATTTGCTGGCTAAAATCAAGACAAGACAGAGATGAGTTCCTCTGATGCTCTCAGCTCAGAAAGACAGTGGAAATTTGAACAGAGACTTCTGTGTCTGATCAGCGCATGGGGTCAGATGAAGGCAGAAAGTATCTATTCTAAAAATATATATTCATAATATAAGCCACAAAAAAGATGACCTTTTCTATCAGAATTGTAAAAATCCATGGGAAAGAACTAGTTTTTCCCTTGATCCTCATCAAATGCCATTAGTGGTTGCTGCACTTAACAGAAGTAGGTTTCCTCTCTGTGTAAGGAGAAGCTGTGTGTGGGAAGCAGTGAAAAAGCCTGAGGTTCTTCTTTCTGAGTGCTTTCACAAGTAGCTCAGCCGAGCTTACAAATGTCCCTTTAAACTCTTTCAGCTTTGAAAAATCAACAGGATAATCTTAATGCCAGAAAACAAAGTATTTAGAGCTACTGAACCAAAATTTTTTGAATAAGGAATTGCAAGCACATGACCACATGGAATTTTAAATTGAATTAAAAATGTTTTATGTAACTGTCCTTCCTGTCACATTTTCAGACCTCCAGTATTGTTTCAGAGAAATAGTCCTGCACAGTGACTAATAATACATCATCATGGGAGCCTGTTCCCATAGATCAGAAATGTCTTAGTTTAATCTTCACCTAAATAAATATTCCCTTAAAAAAATAGAATAATATTCTTAGTGTAATGTGCTGAGTATTTTGAGTCACTTGGAAGAGTAAACAGAGCACCTCTGCCTGTTCCTGCTTCCTTTAACTCCTGCTTCCTTTCCCACGTGCTTTATTTCTCTGACTGTTTGACCCATGCCTGAGCCATACAGGTTCCATTGTCCTGTCTTGGCTCCAACAGCTAATGAGCCACCAAAATGAGTTCTGCAACTGGGAAACCATAGCTGAAACTTTTCTACTTGGTGGGAAATATTTCCATGTGGGTGTCAGAGGCACTGGATCCTATCCACAGAACAGCATAGTCTTCTCTTATCTTGACCTTTTTGCCTCTTCTTTTATTCCCTACCCTTTTTTTTTTGAGCTCTGGATTCTTGGCTAGCTTTACTGTTTGCTACAGATTATGCATGTCTTAAGATTTAGTTTTTTAACTGAAGTATTCTGAGGAAAGAAATGTTTATCTCAGTCAAGATAAGAGCTAGACCTAAAGAAAAAAATTCCTTTTCATTCCTATCCCTCCAATGCCTAAATCCAGATTTTGTTTCTGAAAACAGTTTTTCAAGAAGAAGTGAGTTAAAAATATGATAGCTCAGAAAATGCTTCTCAGTTTGATTGCTGCTTAAACAATGTGTAAAATAAGCATGCGAAAAAAAAACAATGCCACACTTAGAAGAATTTTTCTACTTTGAAGTTACATGTGGCTGGCCCCTGTTTGAATGTCACTGATGACACAGCAGAATATCATCTATATTTCTCTTTTCCCTTCCCATTCATTTACCAAAAAATTATTATACTCAGTGCTCCCTACCCTATTGAGAAGACATTTTCACCATTACCTACATCTGCCAAAGACTTATGGTGAATCTTAAATGGTAGAACATAAAATAAATATTAAATATTGAATGGTGTATGTTAAACAGCACCGAAAATGATGCAGGAAGTCTTGTTGGAAATAACTAATCATAACAATATGGAAAACAGTGATGACACAAGCACCTTGACACACATTATAAGACAGGTCTTCAGAAATTACAAAGCCCTTGTGTGATATTTTGTGATTTTATACATATATAGGCCATGATACCAACTACATCAGCTAACAAGGCTGTTTTGTGAGAACACACTGATTTTCACTCTGAGCCTTTTTACTGGGGCAGAAAACCTACTGACTGGATCCAAGTAGTAGTCATATTTTAGCAGCTTCTCTTATGACGTTTTCCAAATTCTTTTGATCTGTGAACTCCTAAATATTTGTGATAGAGGTGTGGATTAATAAAGGCGTGTTCCTCCCAGAAGCATTTGCCTACCTGCCACAGCATACAAGAATTTTGTTCTCTTTCCTTTTTAAAGGCCTCCTATGAAATAATCCACAGTTCTCAAGGATATCCAGACAATACAATGAAAACCCCTATTCTAAGATATAATCTTTGGGGTATTCCCCTCCTGAATTATATGCATTTCACAAAGCAGGGTATGCTTATTTCAAGCCTGAAATAGAAATTAACACCTTGAACGAGAATGACCAAAAAGGCAGAAATGGCAATAAAAGTCCACCAAGGTGATCAAAAAACTAAGAGGTTACAGTCATCTGTAGAAAATGTGTAGAAAATGAATATCCAGCTCTGCTGAGTTGCAGGATCCACAGAAAAAGTTGAATTTATCTAACCTAATAATGTCAAGAATACGAACAAATTTCTGTGGAGAGAGATATCTAGGATTCATGGAATCCTAGGGAAATTTGTGTTTGATCAGGAAGTCTTTATTCAAAAATCAAATTGTGCTTCTTGCTCTCTGTGTGTGGGATGATGACTCACATTTACAGAATAACCAGAATGGCCAACAGACACCACGTTAACATTAACAATGGATAGTTAATACGTGATTGGGAAACCTTCTTAATAGCCATTTACTGAAACTCCCTGAGCTGGTGTCTGTCTAAGCAAATTCCATGGCAAAAGAAAGTCCTACACAAAATTTCGTACCTATGTTTGGATTTGACCTTGTCAGCAGAAGAGCAAAGAAGAAACAGTTTCTTTGAAATCACAGTTTGGCCAGAAGCATCACCTACAGACATGATTACCTGCTCATCTCTTGTTGTCATGCCAGCTGAATAATTGGTGCAACTAAGATCAGGATACAAAAAGAAGTGCTCAGTTTTGCAATAATGGCATACTGCTAAGAATTTCACAGGTAGATATTGGACGAAGAAGGAAGGGACCCCATCATGTGCTTCTTTTAAGAGCTCAGTGAATTAGAAACAGTGTTTGTCCCTCTCAACAAATGACTTCTAGTTCTGGTGGTCAGTGAGGAGCAAGTGAAGAGCAATTTAAAACATACTTGATGATGCCGTAATTATTGTTTAATCTTATGCAGGTACCTGTTTAGAGAATGAGACTAACAGAAATGTTGAACTAAGCACATGAAATGAAGTAATGTTTCTGAAATGGAATGTCAGCATGAAATTATTTTGGCACATCTCTAGGTAACCATCCATGTCTGCGCACACCTGTT
This sequence comes from Irena cyanogastra, assembly GCA_013397155.1. Classification (NCBI taxonomy): domain Eukaryota; kingdom Metazoa; phylum Chordata; class Aves; order Passeriformes; family Irenidae; genus Irena; species Irena cyanogastra. The sequence goes on from VWZV01007749.1 coordinate 358,161, forward strand.
ATCAACCATTGCAGTTTCTTAAAAGGTGTTGATCTTGATTCACAGCACTGCAAAGAAGTGGATGCTAGAAGTTCATCAGCCATCACTGAGCAAATATGGTGTTGAGTGAGCATCAGCAGCAAAGATGAAGCAGACATGAAGGCCTCTGCATTATGGAGAGGAAGCAAAATCCCCCTCAGAGAGCTGATAGCATCAGTTAGGTAGACAAGTCACTTCCTGAGTGGAAGCTGAAATCAGATATAATTCTAACAATGTCCACCAGGAAATCACAAAAATGTGTAGGATTCATTGGTTTCTAAAAAAAAATTGGATGTTTCTCTAAATCTCAAAAGTTAATGTACGTGGTGTTTGTTTTCAGCAAGTTCAACAAGGAGTATGACAAAGATCCTGTTGCCTCCAAACTTAATCATGTTTCTTTATAAATTGCTACCCGATGAGCCATTTATATAACTGTGTCCCAAGCTATTTCCTCTGCTGTCTCTCCACCAACAATGTCTAATCTGACTTTGTTTCCTATGATTCTTTCAGTGCTTCATTGAATGTCAACATCCAGTCCAAAAATCAAAGTGAATAAAAAACTCCCTATATATTACCTAATATTTTTATTAATTGTTATAATGTCCATGGTTTTGAACATAAATCTGGCTATGATAACTCCCTTTCTGAGACATTTCATTCTTTTTTATTCATTACATCAAATATTTTGTCATTAGCTATGGCTCTTCCTTATTAGCCAGATTTTCTACCCTTTTTGTCCCTCTCACTTAGACTATCAAGTAATTCTTTCTCTTGATCCTCTCTACTGCCTTGTTATCTACTTACATGTCAACCAGGGCATATTGTGCTACTAAAGAAATCATTTGGAGACCTTGAATGAATGTCCATATCACTTCAAGTATCCAAAGTTTCCACTGTACTCAGACTGATCACACCCTTCCAAGATCGGGTAGAAACTGTAAGAAGACAATATGTGGTACTTTTAGTACCACAAATTTTCATATAATTCTAACTTGTCTAATATCTAAATTAATTTCTTGTCCATTTCATGCTGTTATTTACTGTTCTATCAGTAAATTTTTGGTACAATCATTATAGCTACTCCAAATCCTGCACTCTGGTGAAATTATAGGCATAATGGTAGCTATGGTCCCATTCCCAGATATTATTTCTGTTTACTTAATCATTGATAAGTGAAAAGTAAATGTGGGAGGGGAGACACTTAGGAGGCTTACTTATCACAATGAGTCACTGTAAATCAGTACAATTAGGACCAGCTACTTGGAAGCACTGCTTCCCACCGTGTATCCATTGTGGTGCAAAGGCGTACTATGCTAAGGATCATATTAGCAACCTGCACACCAGCCTTGGGACCTGCATTTAATTCTCACAGCAAGGAGAAGGGTGCAGAAGTGCCTGCCTCAGGAAGAAGATGATGTTGAAGTGAGAAGGAGACTGAACTTATTTGGCTAAGTTAACTTGTTAGTCTCTTTAAACAATCACTGTAAGCAATGAAATATTTCCTTAGCACCTTCTCTCCTCCCTCCATTATGTCAGTAGCTCCTATTGAAAGTTTTACTTTTGACAGATATGTTTCAAATAATTTCCAAATCAAAAGATAGATCTTTTTTGAGACCACAAGTTATAGAAACTCTCCGGAGGTGTTCACCTGAATTTTTATTTTTGAATACCAGACTTCTTCCAGTCCATACTTTTTCACAGAAAGATTTGTACTCCCTGATAAATTTTTATTTCCTCTAATGCAAATTTCTTGTGTTTATGTGTTGTCATAAAACCTAGTGTTCTCATGCCATTTCACTGACAGCATATGCAGCAGTCACAGAGTTCAGTGATCCATAAATGACCATAGGTGTAATGACCCCAAATGCCTGCACATCAATGGGCTCAAACACACAAAGACTGGATTTGCATCCTAATGAGTATTTGGAAAAATACTTTATAGGCCATAATGAAGCTATATTGTTATGTAACCACTGTTAATGTGCTTTAGTAATTAGTTTTGAAACTGTATTTGAGCATTTCGGAATCAATTGCCCAAAAGAATTCAAAACTTTTAGAAAGGTGCAACCCACATCTAATGTCTGATTTAAAGTCTCCAAAGAATAGATGAAGCACTTGCCAGTCCCTTCTAACAGATTTTTGCACAAGGTGTTGTTTTTTGGTTTTGGAGAAGCTGATCTATACATCTTTTTACATGCAAGCACACCTTTTGATATAAATCTGAAGTTATAATTTTCATAAGATCATTTCATTTTTGTTTTAAATTTGGAACTTTGGAACTTGGTTTTTTCCTGGATTTATTAGTGTAAAAATTCCGAATGTCTGTTCTGAAACTCTACCTTCTGAAAACCTTTCCACATTGTAATTTTCCTGAAATTAAATATTTTTGCAAGGCTTCAGTTGTGGCAGTAGGAATACCAATCACATAGGCATAAAAACATACTAGTTTTATGTATCTGTGTTTCTCCTTTGTTCTCAGTAGAACTACTTTTTTAGCTGAAATTGCACGTGTGTAGCAGGAGGAGAGTAAATACCAGTGAATGATAGACACATCTTACATTTCAAAAGTAAAAGTCTGAGCTGTAAAGAGTTTCTTATGTGTGGTCTTCTGTGTATCTACTGAATGTCTGACAAGCAGAAATGGAAACTTCCTAGAGAAAGGGTCTTCTGCTCATGGAAAGTAGAATTCCAAAGAGTTAAGTTCTGGATCTGTTAATTTAATGCTGCTCAACTGCAACAATTAATTCCAATTAAAAAAGTGACTTAGGTCTATCCCCTCATTTTTTACTTAAAGTTGCCTTATGAGACCCACTAAAATAAACTTAAGCAAACTGGTTTTAGATTTATTCTATCCTAGGCTCAACAGTGAAATTTGTTTCTACATAAAATTTGTTGTGACCTTTAAAAATTTTCTGTTAACTGGTTGTACTTTTGAAGCAAAATTTGTCATAAAATTTATCAGATTATCACCAGTTTTCATAGAAATATTAGGAAAATTAATTAACTGGTTTATGACACTGAAGAAGATCACATAGGGATTAAGGAAAGCAGCAATTGTGCTTGATTTCTGTCAGCACTTCTGTAACAGAAAGCTGCCATTATCACCAACAGAGATGGATATTGATAAAGAAAGCAAGAAATATACACACATAGATCATAGTCTAAGATCTCATTCATTTATGCTGGATGTAAGGATTGCATGTGAAATATATTAATATGAGTGATAAGACTGACTAAAGGCTGCAAGGCTAGGTCCAAGCTAAGTACACCCTACCCTCTGTCCTCTTTAGAGGTGATCCTCTGTCTCCAGCATCAGTATTGGCTGTTTGTACCCAGTGTTGCTCAGTTTTGCTGCTTCCTGCAACTGCCTGAGCTGCCTCTACAGACTCCCTGTATGTGTGTGCATGTAGGCTTGTATTTGTATCACAAACATTGGGCTGTGTTAACTCATCCAGCTTTAACGAAAAAAAAAAACTATTATATTCTTGGGTGGAGTCTAAAATGAAATTAATTCAGCTCCTGGAATTGTAGTTAAAAGGTGCTTTTCTGTGGGCTTGTTTAATGAACAGCTGCTTCCTATCGCGGGAAGGGTAGATCACCTTTTTATTTTTTACCAAGGAAATTTCAGATTAATTAAATGAATTATTCTACATGGTAATTAGTAGCCCTTGGAATTTTCCACATCCCTACAAGTTTGCAAGTCAGTTATCATGCTCACAAACATAAGCTCTCTCTGCTTTCCTTGTCATCTGTTTCAAAGCAAAAGCTGATTGCGTTCTTATCGCTTACTCTGCAAACAGAAGGATACACAAAAGGGTAAGTGAAAAAATCACATTAACATGTATAATCTTGCATAAAATGAGAATATCTTACTCTCAGATTCATGCTTTACTCAGACTGGGGATTTAAAATCATAGAAGAATAGACTAATGCCTGTAGAGCTGAACTGATGCTTCCTTTCCTTGTAACACGTCAGCGAAGTTCCTGTGAGAAGCAAAGCCTTGTTACCTTCTAAGATGACTAAGCAGGCCTTCAGGTTTGCACCTACTTTGTATTTAGCCATTCTGTAGAAATCAGATAATTTTTAATAAATCGTCTCCAGTAATTATGAAAGACTAATGCATTTGGTTGGTTTTTCTTTTCCTTTTTTTTTCTAATTGCCCGAGTACAGCTGATTGGAATAGCTGTTGCTGTGATACTTATATTTTCTTCCTATGTATTTATACTAATTTACTCTTTTGCATTTTGTCACTCTTAACTCCTACTGGCAGTTTGGTTAGAAAGATTCCTGTGTGTCCATTTTAAAAGGACTATGTAAATTGCAGATGATGACCTCTAGAAAAGCTGGGAGAGAAACACCCTTTTCCTCAGAGGAAGGTCTTTCCAGCCCATGAAGTTTTAATCAAGTAGAAGTTGACCTCAGTGTAGTACCTGCTGAGTAAAAAGCTATGGATGGTGTTATAATATTATTATATCTGAGAGTCCTTTCCAGCTTTAAAAAGCTACATAACCATGTAATGCTCCTTCCCTTAAAATGTGTGAATTTTAAGTGCCGTTCTCATGAACAGCAGCTGCAATCTTCTTCAAAATCTGAATAAGACCCTGCATCTAAAGGCCCTAAAGCCTTGGGAAAGATCACTATTCAGTATCAGCTGCATAATCCCCTTAGATATTTTAAATAGTAAATGTGATAATCCACCTTAATACCCTTGAGACTAAAATTAAATACCTTTGAGTTTCAAATTTAACAGGTACTATTTGGAATGGTTGAAATTAAGCAGAGTGGGGACTTTGGAGACAGAATACCTCATGAGGTTCTATTCAAGCTTCAGGCCATAGTGAGGCAAAAGGTATTGTCAAAACCAAACATCAGGCCATAGAAGGACAATATGTATTGCTATGTGCATAATAACAAAATTGTATAAACAATAAATAATAAAATGAAATATAATAGCATAATAATAAAAAAGAGATTAATAGAATAAAGCATGTATTATTATAACCCCTCCAGTGCATCTCTCTGCTCTTCCTCCCTCAGGGATATGAGTGGGAACAGGGGAACTGCACAGTGTTCACAATATTTGGCCCTGTGCTCAAAGGTATCACAACTCAGTGGTTAATCAGAAATATTGCAGCTTCTCAGACTTCCTGTAAAATGCTATTTGCAAACCCTGTAAGAGTATGAGTCTGAGCAGTGGGATTGGCTCCATCTCCTGGGCAGGTCTCACAGGCTCTTTTGGAGCTAGACGCTGTCCTGGGGGATGCTGAGAAGGCAGGTGCTGAAGGGAAAACAGCTGTAAATCCAACTGTCTTTTACAGGGCCTTGCTTGAAAATGAGAATTTTTTGAGAGATTGTCTTGTTTCTGTGGGCTCAGCAGTATCAGTTCTTTCCCTCCCTACCACCAAAACAAGTGAGAAGTTATCTAAACTTCAGTTTGACTATAATAGCAAGCAGGTTTGATCTGAACTGCATTCAGACTTCAAATTGAATCTGCCAATGTATTTAATTAATACACTATTAATTTTTAGAGATTAATTTAAAGATCCACTAATATTGTGGTTTTTAAAGAAAAACTTCCTATATTTGTTTCCCATGGAGAAGGTTCCCCATAGGAAAGCAGCAGCCACTAGCCAACCACTACTTACACAGTCCTCTAGACAAACAAAATTTATCTGGAAGGGGGGGCAGGGAAGGTGCTCTCTATTTCCAAGAATTTTCTATTCTTTTCATCTCCTTCTTTCTTTGCTATTGTTCTGTGTGATTTTCTTTGTTCTCAGTAATGGCATTTCCTTAAGGTCAATCTATTGTTATTCTGGAGTGTGATTGAGATATCAGGCTGAGTCATGCAGTGTTTGCCAACTCCACACCTTTCAGCAGTCTGACACAGAGAGTGGAGGTGAAATAGCTGTTTGAGATTATTACTGCTACCTAAATGAAGGCTGTTTTTTAAAAAGAAAATGAGTGAGAAAAGGAGCTGTAAAGAAAATTAGTTTTCAATGCATTTTCTTAGAATTTTCATAAGCCTGTAATGAAACTGTCCAAGGCCAGCAGCATTCACAAATAATACTATAGTATCACAGCCATGTAAGCTTAAGAAAGAGAACAGGAAAGAATTCAACAGAGCATATATTAAATCCACTGAGGATGCAGAATACGAATCAATAAGAAAAAAGGCTTCAAAAATTTTGAAAGATTACTGAAAATTTGTCCTTCATTTCAGAAATAAAATTTTACACTAACAACATGCAAAAAACCCCACACAACTCCTTACCCAGAGAAGAAAAAGACTATGCAAAGCCTGGCTTGTGTGACTCATATCTACTATGAGCCATTCTTTGAGACACTAACCCTAATTTTGTGTGCAGCAATCTTGTATCTCAAATTATTTTGCATTTCCTTTAAACAATTTCTAACAACTACATGAAACACCAATATTGCAGTCCAAATGCTCAAAAGGCACATCCTGAGATATTTGGATGTGTGGTGGTGAGGCATTTGTTGGTTCAAAATTTTTCCACCTGACTGACATTAAGAAACTGTTAGAATAAAATATATTTCTGATAAGGAAAAATGCTGCAGATCTGATTGTGAATTAACTAAAGCTCTGGTTAGTTACACAAGCATGAGTTTACTCTTGTTACCTCAGATCTACAAAGTAAATTTTGATAACTAAATCCAAACAGAACACTATTTTTCTTTTTCCTTCCCTTTCAGATTTGCCCTTGCAGTCATTGCTTAAAATTCCCTCCCCTGCTCCCTGACATATCAGAGGTGCCAGAGATGCAGTTTTCAGGCTGTCCATGCCTTGGTGTTTTAGGTGAGGTTTGTAAGCATACCTTTGGTGAGGAGGGAAGCAGCAGGAATAACTGTACGTAAAAGTGACTAATTTCAAACTGGGTGAATTCTGCTATTGTGAGAGGAAAAACATTGATCTAACTCTTCAGCCTGCAGCTCTGTCATCTTGAGACTTTGGTAAATATAAGAAAAATTCTTTCAAAATATGTAGGTTCAGACTACCTGCATTACTGTTGCTATAAAAAGATTGCTGTAACTAATGGTTTGCCCAAATGGTCACACCGACCCTGCTGTGCCATGTGTTGTTGTCATGGTGATGCTGTTGTGGGTGATCAGGAGGAGGAAGCGGATGAGCCCTTCTGGAGGCAGTCTCAAAGTCACAGGAACTGGTTCTTGTGGGGGACTTTAACTACCCTGACATCTACTGGAGAAGCAACACACTGAAACACAAATAGTCCAGGAGGTTCCTGGAAACTGATAACAAATTCCTGTCATAGGTAGTCAAGGATCCCAGAAAGAATGGTTTGCTGCTCAACCTCACACTAACAAACAGGAAAGGCCTCATTGGAGATGTGAAGGTTGGGGAGCAGCCTTGGCTGAAACAACCATGAGATTGTGGAGTTCAGTATCAGGCAAGGAGGGAGCAGAATGGTGCATAGAGATTGCAGCCATGTACTTCAGGTGAGCTAACTCTATCCTCTTCAGAGATCTTCTTGGAAGAATCCCATGGCAACAGGCCCTGCAGGAAAGAGGGATCCAAGAGAGCTGGATGATTATTAAGGATCACTTCCTCCAGGCTCAAAAAGATGCATCCTGATGAACAAGAAGTCAGGTAAAGGAGGAAAGAGACCTGTGTGGAGGAATTAAGATCTTCTGTTGTTATTCAAGAGTAAGCAGGAAACACACATGATGGAAGCAGGTCAGGCAGTTTGGAATGACTATAAAGAGGTTGTCAGAGTAAATAGAAATGAGACAAGGAAGGCCAAGGCCCATCTGGAATTTAACCTGGCAAAGGACAACAAGGAGTGTTTTCTCAAACATATCAGCAGCAAAAGGAAAAAGTAAAGATAATGTGGGCCCATTACTAAATGAAGGGGACAACTCTGGTAACACAGAGTGCAGAGAAGTTAGAATTACTAAATGCCTTTTTTGCATTGGTCTTCACTGGCAAGACCAGCTCTCAGGAATCTCTGACCCAAGGGATCAGGGTAAAGAGATGTTGGAACAAAGACTTTGGTCAAAGAGGATTGGGTTAGAGAGCACCTAGGCAAAATCGAAATCCACAAGTCCGTGATCCCTGACAGGATGCATTCATGAGTGCTGGTGGACACCTATGAATGAGTTGCTCACAATCATCTTTGAAAGGTTGTGGCAATCAAGAGAGATGCCTAAGGGCTGGAAGAGAGCAAATGTCAACCCAGTCTTCAAAAGGGGCAAGAAGGAGGACCTAGGAATTATTGGCCAGTCACCTCACATCACCTTCCAGAAATGTGATGGAATGTCTCTTTGTGGAGGCCATCTCCATCCACATGGATTACAAGAATATGATCAGGAGTAGTCAGCATGGATTAACTAAGGGTAAATCATACTTGACCAGCCTGATTGCCTTCTATGATGAAGCAACTACCAGCATGGATGAGGAGAGAGCAATGGATATTGTCTACCTTGACTTCAAGGCTTTTGACACTGTCTCTCACAACATCCTCACAGTCAAATTCGGGAAGTGTGGATTGTGTGAGTGAACACAGAGGTGGTTTGAGAAGTGGCTGAACAGCAGCTCCCAGAGGGTTGTAATCAGCAGGACAGGGTCTGTTAGAGGCCTGTCACTGGTGGTGTCCCCCAAGGTTCAGTACTGGGCCCAGTATTGTTTAACTTTTCACCAATAACTTGGATGAAGGGGCAGAGGCCTCCTCAGCAATTTCCCTGACAACACAAAGCTGGGAGGAGCGGCCAATACCCCAGAGGGCTGTGCAGCCCTTCAGAAGGACCCTGACAGGCTGGAGAGATGGAGAGGAGAACCATCTGGAATTCAATCAAGGTGAATTCAGGGTCCTGCACCTGGGGAGGAACAACCCCAGGCACCAGTACAGGCTGGGGGCCATCCTGCTGGAAAGCAGCTCTGTGGGGAAGGACTTGGGAGTCCAGTGGACAACAATCCATCCATGAGCCAGCAGTGTGTCCTTGTGGCCAAGATGGCCAATAGTATCCTGGGGTGCATTAAAAAGAGCATTTCCAGCAGGTTGAGGGAGCTGATCCTGCCCCTTCAGTCAGATCTGGTGAAGCCACATCTGAAGTTCTGTGTCCAGTTCTGGGCTCCTCTGCACAAGAGAGAGGGGGTCCAGTGGAGGGCTACAAAGGTGATGAGAAGAATGGAGCATCTCTCTTATGAGGAAAGGCCTAGGGAGTTGAGCCTGTTCAACCTTGAGAAGAGACAAGCGAGAGGTGGCCTCGTCCATGTCTGTAGGGATCTACATCTCCCATCAGAAGGGTGGGAGTCAAGGGGATGTTCCCAGGGTCTTCTTGGTGGCACAAAGCAATAGTACAAGAGGCAATGGGCAGAAACTGGTGTACAGGAAATTCCACCTGACTGAGGAAGAACTTCTTCACTGTCCAGGTGAGCATGCACTGAAACATGTTTCCTAGAGAGGTTGTGGAGTCTCCCTCACTGGAGATATTTAAGAACTGTCAATGTGAGGTCATGAGCCAGAGTAATTTACTTCTCTTTGAAAAGCTTTACTATCTGAATATCCTCAATCTCCCACTATGTGCTTATTTCCTAAATCATAGCCACTACTTGTGGGTTCTCTCTGAAGCATGTTTTGCCCTTGAAGCCCACGACAAAAAATTTCTCAAACAACTCTAGTTTTCTTTCCTACAGGGGGTAAAAATAAGCACATATTCTTGCTTTCACTGAGAAGCATGATATGACAGACTGGTAGTAGGAAATTTCTATATATTTCTGAGTTGGAAAGCTGATTCATAAATCACAGTGATTTAGACAGAAGTGTCCATTGAGGTGCCTTCTAGAGTTCCCTCTGATTTATTTCCTTACATATTGATTGCTTCAGTGACTTCTATCTACCAAACCTGTTTCATTGCTGTTAATGAACTCTGTAGTCTAGAGGGATTTACTCTCAACAACACTAAGATTGTAAGAGATTATCTTGAACAAATCTCTTCTGACTGCAGAGTGGAATTTCTATCCTAAACCAGGGAAGATTAGTAATAAAATATTCTTTTCCAAATAAAATATTCTTTCCACAACAGGAAATTAAATGCAACATTTCAGTTCCTTGTGTTGCTCAAAAATAGTGCAATACCCTAAGTCAGATTCCACCAGCTAAGCAATAGTTAGATGGAAGTCTTCTCAGGATGTGGTGGGAATTGACCACAGAGTGTCATCTCACTTCAGTCAGCACTAACGATGAGTATTTGCTTACTGAATATACTATGACGCTCTTAAAACTTGAGGATCTTAAACATCCCATTGTTCTCTGCATAAGAATAATATTTAAAAGAAAATAAAGAAATTTGATCATTGGAAATGAAACTTTCTGTAGAATTTCTGCCTGCTGAAAAAATCTTCAATATCCCATCCTAAACCATTGTATATTGTTGGATGTTAATGAAAATTTGCCAGGTTCCTTGTCCATAAGCAGCTACATTTCAGTGGTGATATATTGTGTGTTTGAGGGTAAATAAAATACTTGGGAATTCTCCTGTGTTACTTGCTTGTTGTTGTAGCAACATTGGTTTGTAGCAGCTGTGAAGTTTTTAGGGTTTGTTAATAAAAAACTATACATACATAAGAATGATAAGACTTGAAGAGCAAAGTAAATAAAGGTAGTGCTTATACAATGATTGGAGGCCAATTACTTTAATTTTTGTTCCTACATTTTCCCCAGATATTTCCTTCTATTTTCTGTGTTCTATTAAAAGACTCTATTCTGTTACTGCTATATAATCTATGTGAAAAGTTTGGTTATCTATTTACAACTGCCTCTTCATTTACCCCCAGACTCCATATGGATATGCCTGTTGCTATAACACAGGTTCTCAAACAATGGTGCTATGTCTGTTCATATCATACGGAATTATAATTCTATACCTGCATCTTTTTAGGATAATGTGATGTTAAAAAAGGAGTAAAAAATGTATGAAATATCTTCTGTGGAACAGATGCTGTAAAGAAGATGTTATGAATGTTCATTTTAATTCTGAAGGATTTTTATTGCTGATTTCTGCCACTTCCATATGTTTTTCCAACAAACGTGATCTATTAAGAAAAGAAAAAAGCTATGGAAGTTGAATTTCATGGGTTCATTCTGGGAAGGTTCACACTGAAGTAGATGTATTATCTATCATTCAGTACTGTGCTCTGCAAAAAATTCCAGTGGCTCATTATGAATATTCATGATATGAAATAAAAACTGTCATGGTTGTCAAAATATATCCCTAATTTCACACAATCAAAACAATAAGGAGAATGAATTCTAAATGCCTTAATTTTCAAGTATATGATAAATATGATAAATATGATGAAGAGCAAGTTTGTGCAAGACCTCATTCTCAGATCAGCATCCCATACTATTCACATCAATAAGTTCTTGTCAGGGAAAGTAAATGTTTCACAAACTCACTCAAATACTGGTTAATAAGTTATTTGAGAATCAATCTCTATTTATCCAGGTTAATGCACATTATTTTTACGTTTAACTCTGCTACATTTGTTTGTAGGTTTTTAATTTAATATTGAACAAGTAGAGTGGTAAAATGCTCTATCTGAAAAACCAAACAGAAGGAAGGAAAGAAAAGGAAAAAGAATGAAGAGAAAAATGCAATAGCTCAGGAAAGTTCATTTGACATTTATGAGTGATTTGAATTTGAATATCTGGATTTTCCAGACTGCAAAGGAAAAAAGCAGGAGGCTACAAGTGCACAAGTTTCCTGTGGTTCTTCTTTTGTAACGAGCTTCAGAGAAAGGAACTCTGTGCTCCAGCAGCCTCTGTAAAGCTGTTCAGTCCATGCCTGCATCAAGACTGCACGGTGATGCAGCTTGGGAAATCTTTCTGAGCATTAACTGTCCTTGCTCTCCCATTTGTTTACACACTCACAGCATAAGGACCATGCCCATTTACCTGCAGCTTCAAAAAATTAGGAAGGTTTTGGTGCACTGTATGTTCAAATAAATTGCAGGATTCTTTCTCATTGGCTGCAGAGTTTGACAGTCTTTTTCAGTAGTTGCTGTTGGCAGTAACTATATATACTGCATCCCAGCTGGTTTTGCACATACCAGGAGTTCTCCATTTCCTCAGTGTGGATCACATCCAAACAGAGGGATTCCTTTTCAGTTTCAAGTACTATGGGACAAATAACATCCCTACAACAGCATTTTTCTACAAGGAGTTTTGCTATCTTTTCTTTGCTATCTTTTAGAATAATATAAACCCAGGCAATAATACTTAGGACAAGGCAATTCAACAGAAGGTCTTCTAAAAACACTGTATGTGCTGACTAAAATGTGAATTGTTCATGGTCAGTGGACCATGAATCATTGCATCCTTCATAAAAATAGAGCTTGGAAACCAACATATCCTTAATACAATTGGTACATGCAAATAAGGACTGTGTGTAGGGTCAGAAGGCAGAAGGCTACAGAATAGCTTTTAGAAAGAATGATTGAGTTCAGGGAAGTTTTGTGACTCAGGGAGTGGGATGCTGTTTTATTCAAGAGCATGTGTACACTCCTGTGACAGTCGTAGACCAGGGAGAGCACTGCTTTTTGAGAGACATGAAAATAGGCTTTTAGCCATTTGAGTGCTTAGAGTTTTCTGAAGGCAGAAAAATGTGAGAATAAATCCACTTATTAGAGGTAGGGAAGCAACTTTAGAGAGGAGCTAGGCAGCTGGAAAGGGCAGATTTGAAGAGGGAGGAGATTATCTCCATGGAATTGTCAAGCTTGAGCTAGATGCTGAAATGAATAAGTATGAAACATTAGTTGGCTGCTAAAAGCCCTGTTGTGTCTCTGTGGCTCTATTCCAGCAAAGAAAGCACAGAAACCTGTCAGAGAGGATAGGTTGCTTCTATCACATCTTAGTTATATAGTTAAAAAAACCTGAAAATGCTGGTTCTCAGCCAGCATAAAGAGTGGGGATGGAAAGACTTGTGATGGCACAATGCTGCTTCTTGACCTTGCAATCTCAACTATTCAGTGGTTCCTTTGGTTGGTTTAACTTTTTCTAATAGATACACTGCCCTAGTAGAGGATGAAAGGAAACTGTTATATTTCATGACTGAGGACATGGGAGGGGTTTGGCAGGAAATAAAGATGTGAGCAACAGAGTTTTGAATTTGGAACAAATCCAATTTCAGTGAAGTGATATCTGGAAGGCTGGTGATATTCATGTTTTATGCAATGTATTAATTTGAAGGAAACCACTAGCAGCCTGAGGCTGGAATAGATGCTTTTAACTTAAGTAAATGAATTAATTTAATTAACAAATGTGACGCTAAAACAATAGAGCTGAGAGGAAATGAAGACTTGATTACAAGGGTCAGCATAGTGTTGGCTAAGATAAAACCCAACACAGATGGCTTTTCAAGGATTACAGGCTGAACAATTACTGATATGGAAGATACATACAACAAATGAGAAGAGAATTTACTAGTAGTTGAATTCAAATCATATTGTTTTTCCACTGCCTCGAACATTCTTTTCTTAAGCAATCAAAATTTGGCAGAGATTTTTAACAGCATTCATATGTGCCTGTTATGTTTCTTATTGACCTTACTGAAGAAGTGCTTCTATTACACCTATTAAAATTTTGCACATCTCTACCATCAGAAAAATATCTGCATGACCAGGCACTGTCACAGATAGTGACAGAAATTCTGATCCACTTGTTAAAGTGAATGAAGAGTATCTCCAAATTAAGAGGTATCATCTGTACATTTTGGGATTTTTTAAAGCTCTATAAGAAAGGTTGAACTCTTCTGTCAAAGGAGTAATGCATATGAGAACTGGAAAATAAACTGCTGGTAGTATTGGGGATTTTTATAGTATTACATTCAAACTGGTAATTTGTTGAAGGAGTGTACATATCAGGCCACCTTATTTTCATGGAAAACTTTGAAACAACTTTTCAATAATCTGAGCAGTAAGATCAGCCTTGTATCATGTGATGTGGGAATAGAAAATCATAAGCTTGAAAAAGGAAAATGCAGAGTTGCTGCACAATTAACTATTTCTTCATTTATACTTTTTGCATTTATCTGAATAATGACTGATTGCAAATTTCACTCCTTCTCATGGAAAAATGATACTAAATTTAATCTGCATCGTGTTAGTTTCTGGGTTCTATCAAATTTACTAATTTTTGAAATACCTATCTGTGTCTTAGGAGATCCACTCACCTTTACAAAGAAATTTATTTTTGAAAATAAGCCTTAACCTTCCAAACTGGGGTACAAAAAAAAAAAGGGAAATCAGAACTAAGACAAGGCAAGTGCTGGTGAGAAGAAGGAGTTCTCTGAGAGACCGTAAATTTTTCCACCTAGACACATGCTGGTAATCCACATGGCTGAGGAATCATAGATTCATTTTACAAGTAACATATAGGACTTGCCAAATCATTCAGTGGTGTCAAATAATGGGCAGATGTATGGGCATCTAAGACCTAAATGAATCACACGTGTTTCAGACCTTCTGGTCCTGCAGGTGAGTGGTGCAAAATCTGCAGACAAAAGCAGTACCATCCAAAATATCATTTCTTTTGGATCTGTGGAGATAGTAGTGGGGATGTGATATACTGGTGATGATTTTCCACATGTCTAGTATTAAACAAGTCCATAAATCAACATGCCAGGAAATTTTTTTCCTGTGTTCCTTTTGGAGGACAGAAGTGAAACTTCTCTTTGTAACATATGAGTCATTCATATTTTAGGCCTATTCACTATGCCCAAGATCTCACTTGCCTCTTCCCAACACAACTGGTACTTCAGGGATTTGAACTGAAAGTCAAAAGCTTATGAAAAGTAGTTAAGATGATTTTGTGGTCTATGAGCAGCAGGTGTTAAAAGGATCTTCAGTATGTAATTGGTCATCTGTAACCAGAGCAGACCCTTTCTAGTGATAATTTTGTCTCTCCCAGTCCTCTCATCTATTTCTGTCCCTGAAAATACTAGGGGCTGTGAAAAGCTGGTGTCTGCTGTCTTTAGACAAATCTGTGGATTTCATACCTGATTCACAGACACCTGTCCTGCACCACTGATGATGTTAATTTACAAAGATGGCTAACACTGAGCGCTGTTGGTGCATCTACTGATCATATACATCTGAAGATGAAGAAAACAGGATGGACAGAAGCAGTTTTCCGTTTCCAGCAGTGTGACTCAGTCCTGAATATCTGGGATTTTTGCTTCATAGCTCACCATCTGTGCTGATTAATGGATCTGAAGGCAGTAACAGCAGCTAAAAGCCAGCAAGAAATCTCCCAGCAGCTTCAAGAGCAAAAAGAGCAAAAGGTGCAGAACTAGCACCTAACATTCTCCCAATTCAGGATTAAACAACAGTCAAAAAGAAGGAACTATCCTTGCCCTTTTAATACTCTGTGCAGGGAGTTTTCCCTCCTGATCTCTTGACCTAGTTCTCATCAGTATGTCCTTTCACTGAATAAAAACCAAACCACAGACAAACATATATCAGATGTGGCAATATACTGAAATGGACAAATGAAAAAAAATGCCCTCTATAGCTGCCCATGCATCTTTGCCATTCTGAGAAATAGAGTTGAAAAGTCAAAAAAAAATCAATGCATTTTGACTTTGACAATCCTAGGATTATTCTTTTTGCCTTGCAGGGTAAACACATAAAGCAATGAACAGACAAGAAGCACTCCCAGCAAAAGAGGATTTACAAACCTTCAAACAATGCTGAGTGTGAGTGGGCAGATCATGACAAAACGTTCACACTTCTTCATCAAATCTAACTAGTTTGCCACTACATATTCATGCTATAAACTGTGAGCTGGAGTTCCTCTGTGGGAGAATAATCCAAATGAAACAACAGGAAGCAAAAGACAATCACTTTTTCAGGTGTGGAATAGGACAGGATTTGCTGGTTCCCAATTCTGTTTATTTAATAGAAAAAAAAATCCTCAAGAACCCCTTTCTAAAATGGAATCCTATTTTACTCAGAGATTTAGTTGCAGCTATTCTGGGCACACATTCAGTGAAATAATGTCTTTTATCTTTGTCATTGTTAAAATGGAATAATTCTGCCTGTCTCAGTTACAGATTGTGAGGCTGAAACTGTAGGTGTATTAAACTGAAACTGTGTGCCAGTACCCACAGTGGCTGGTACAAGTTGAAGAATGGTGTATTCTATGATCTTTAGACAAAAGTATGCTCAGAAAAGTTTTTTTTTTTATAGAAACAGAAGTTACTTCTTGTGCTGACAATAAACTAATTTACAGTCACAGCAGAGCAAAACTTTCAAGATATCCCAGTGCAGCAAGTTTATGACTTCAAAGTAGAAAGCATATACATTCCATTTATAAATCACTGCTTAATATTTACATAGACAAAATCTATCAAGACTTTTTCATGGAATTTACTGTTTTGCAGGAATCATGCAGAAAAATGCTGACCATTTAAGAATAGTTATTGATTGTTATGGTACAATACTGTGTAGACTGTCAGCCTGATACATTTAAGATATTTTTGTCAAGATAAGTTTGAAACTCAAGAGGTGATTTTGAATGTGAATTTATCAACATAATGGATCAGACAGAAATGTAATCCTTTACTTATGCTGCACTCTAAGACTGGAAAGGAAGTTGAGCAGATAATCCCCAAACTATTTGGGACTGGAGCACTTGCCCTTTGAGGAGAGTCTGCAGGAGCTGGGCTTATTCAGCCTGGAGTAGAGACGGTTTGGATGTGGGCTCACCAGCACCAGCAGCCCTCAACACTTGAAGGGAAGATTCCAAGGAGTTGGAGTCAGGCTTTTCACAGCAGTGTGTGGTGGGAGGAGATGAAACTATGGCCAGAAGCTGAAAGAAGAGAGGTTCTGGCTGGGGATAAGGAGACCCTTTCCCCATGGGACAGCTGAGCAGGGCTGTGGGTTGCCCTGAGAGGTTGTGCTAGTTCCATCCTTGAAAGTTTCCCAATCCTGACAGGGCACAGACTTGAACAGCCTGGTCTGAGCTCAGAGCTGCTCCTGCCTAAACAGGAGCTGGAAACCTCCTGACCTCCCTTCCCACGTGGGTTTTCCTGTGATCCTGTGGGGCAGCTATCAGAAGCAGACTGCCCACCCACATAGATGTGCATGGCAAAGAGCCAAACTA